>OZ007588.1:74307019-74749519 GCA_963931845.1 Maratus michaelseni
TTGTCTCTGGGGTAATTGTAAATTGGCTAATGTTTGTGTTAAAATCCTTCCAGATAATTTAATTTTCATATAAACTTGTTCTAGTGGTGAAACAACATCTGGGTGAAGAAATATTTACCTTATAAATTAAAAAAAAAAGAAAAATCAGTCATTAGTGTAAAATGTGCAAATTTGTTTACAATTACCCCCAACAGACTGTATATATGTATATATTTATCGTGTAAGTATGTATAAAAATAGAATGCTTCAAAAACAATAATAATAGGTAAAAATAATTTAGTAATGAAAATTTTTGCTAGAGGTCATGCAAATTTATTGAAAGAGGCAATGGAATTTTTATTTTTCTATAAATTAGTGTACATACTCTGTTATAGATGTGGGCTTCACATAGTTAAAAGTAAATGAAATATTTATTATTTATTGAAAAATAAGAAAGAGAAAGAAATTCCTAATTTTGAATTCATTTTTATTACTTAGTTTCCTTCTATTATAAATTAATAATATTTTTAATAGCATAAAACACCTTCTAAAATCATTAAAAAAGACTGGCATTTTCACCTGTTATTTGTAGAATTTTACCATTTTATTATTACTTACCCATCATACGTAGTATAGGGTAAGTCTTGTAATCGTTTTGAAAATCGAAAAAAAATTTTTGACGGATTTACACGTTTCAGATACTGGAGATTCCGAAAAACATATTTTTAGAAAAAAAAATTTGCTGTCCGTCTGTGTGTCTGTGTGTCTGTAAACGCTCTATCTCCCGAAAAAACTGAGATAGAGACTTGCAATTTGGTATGTACTTAGTATGTAATAATGGGAAGAAGCCTATTTCATTTCAATAACCTCGATTAACCGGAACTATTTTTTTCGGACTCTCGAAATATTCGTTCTGATAAAAGGTATATAAAAATTTTCGAAATTGGTTATTTTAAGAAATGAATATAAAAGACAATACAAAAACATAAATTTTGCATAAAGAATGAAGTCGATCGGATAATTAGTTGCCGAGATATTTGGAATCATATTTTCCACACTCTTTGATTTTTCATGACCCTGTATTTCATCCAAATTTCACTTCAAAGATATATTTTAATTGGAAATTTGACGCTTAATAAGATGCAATAAACCGCTAGTTAATAGGATTATTATTTTTGGAGTTATAAGGATGTTTCTTTCAAGCAATTCAGTAATCGAGCCTTTAAAATTTGTGACGTCATCAAGTCTCGATTTTATTTGAATTGCAATGCATTTTATAAATAGTTTACACATTTTTTATTTTAATATTTTACATTATGCATATCCATGATGGGTAAGTATTACGGTGGCCCCCAACGACTAGTTTATTATTTGTTTGTTTATGTATAAGTTATGTCCATTTTTAATTAAGTTTGTTTTATTAAGAATACTGTCTGCATTGACTACAATGAAATCTAGTATTTTAGTTATATTTTTCTTTGAAAGTGCCTCCATAATCAATGCATAGCATTTGATTTTTTCCCCTGTTTGATCATAAAGTATCATAATTAATATAATAATTCTGTGCTTTTGTTTTACTATTAATATGCATTATTAGCCCCACTAATTCAACTCTAAAAATTTGTTATGTAAATGCTTGTTTACATTTTAAAATAATGTCTGATGAATATGCTGTTTAACTTTTATTTCAGAATCTTTGGATTAAACAGGCAGCAGTTGGTTTTGTTTGTGTTGTTGCTAAGTCACTGAATATAGCAGATGTACAGTGTAGATTGATACCCCTTTTGCAGCCCTTTTTAAAGACTCCTGTCATTCAAGTTGATATAGAGGTAATTTTGATTTGCTTGTCTGGTTTTACCAGATGTCATTCATTTGCATTTTCAAATGCCACTTTTTGCTGC
Source organism: Maratus michaelseni (assembly GCA_963931845.1). Lineage (NCBI taxonomy): Eukaryota > Metazoa > Arthropoda > Arachnida > Araneae > Salticidae > Maratus > Maratus michaelseni. The sequence goes on from OZ007588.1 coordinate 74,308,900, forward strand.
CATATGAGTTGAAACACATAGCACCTAGATGATGGTATGACATTCCCCCCTCCCCCCCCCCCTCCAAATCTATTTTTAAAAACTAAGGATTAGTTTGTTATATTTTAATTGATTTCTTTGTTTCTTTGAATGTCAGCAAAGTTTCTGTCCAGATATAAAGCAATATTTTGTATTTTTTAAATGTTATTTTATGTTGGACAATTTTAAAACAAAAATATAGAAGTGAATGTGGTGGTAGTATAATTTGATCGTATAGTACATTTAACTATTGTGACTTAAAAATTTCATCAACCCAATCTTTCATTCTTTTAGCTCAAAAATTATAAACATGTAGAAAAGTTCTTTCTTACCGAAAGCTTGGAACAGTGTTACATGGAACTCTTAATAAAGACATCTTTAGAATATAAAATTACTATTTATTAATCAATATGCTGGTAAAAGGCTTTATTTCTTGGCCATCAAATTAGTAGAATTGTTTAAAGAATCTTGGGAGTTACTTATAAAAGGTTTAATAGCTATCAACTCCATTTAAAAAAATTTTAAAATGTGAATTTCTTTTGGTTAAGCATGACACCACCTCACCAGTTTAAATATCAAACTTATCTCACTCTCACTCATGGGTGCAAGACTTCAGTCTCAGGACTGATTTCAGTCCTAGAGAAATTTTTGACTGATAGTAAATTCGGCTTTATATATTTAAATAAAAGCAATTTTACTATCAAGAACTTTTTATTTCTTTCTGTTATTGTAAGAGATCGATTTTTAGCCATAATGAAAGGCATAGAAATCTTCTAGTCCTTTTCTATTTGATTATTCTTAATACTCGGAAAAGTTTTCAGTCCTGGCTTGGATGGACTTCTTGCACCCATGCTCTCACTGATACAATCTCAAAATCCAAAAGAAAATAAATAAATAAGACAGGTTTACCAAAATTAAACACAGAAAAGCTTTAAAATTGTACATTGAAAATCAGAACTAGCAATCATCAAAGAGAGAAATCTGATATGCAACGAATGTGATGTCACCTATAATGTAATCTGAATCATGCCCATAATATTGGAAAAGTAAACACATGCACACAATCGCCGATGACACAATTAGCATTTGAAAAACGTAGCACTCCTTTGGTGAATTAAAACAAAAGCACCGATTGCAAAACCCCATGATATACGAATCCCAACAACAAGTTGCTTTAAATTTTACATGGAAGTTTTTGGACTAGTTGTGACAGCACTTAATTCAGCATCAACGGCATTATATTCTGCATGCTTTTCCTGCCATTGCACCTCTATCCTTACATTATATATTTATTCAAACTGTTTTGATCTTTTTTTCTTTAGTTTGTGCAGTTGGTATACTTTTGTATTTCATGTGAATAATTTTTTTCAGTCTACTACAGTAGCCTATTATTACAGTACCCTGTTATTTCTGAGAATATTAAAAATTCTGCAGTGACTCCAATCAACTTTCCGAACACTTTATAGAATACTTTGTATTCAGCTACCATGTAATCCAAAAGTAACTGAAAATTTTGTAATGCAACTTATGCAATTTATTTTACTAAAATACTTCAATCTCCCATAATCAGATTCACAGCCAAAGTTGGCGTCAAACAGGAACAATCCTGGCAACAATTAGTTTCAAGTGTATGAGATTTGTGTAACTTTTTTCACCAAAAAAAGGCCATTTTAGTATATTTTATTATATTTTTCAAAAGTATTTTGTTTGATTTTTTCAAGTGTAGATTTTTTTTCTTTCTTCCTCAAAAAAATTAATACATAAATTACCATACTCTTTCACTCAGTAAAATCTTTTTTTTCTTTGAAAACAAAATAAAAATATTTTACTGTGAGTAAAAAAAAAAATAGAAAGAAAGAAAGAAAGAAAAAGATTTCACATATTAAGCCATGTCTTAGTGAAACATAGTTGCATCGACATAAGTTGAATGTGAGCAAGAAAAATAATTTAATTCAGATGTAAAAGAAAATGTTTATCAGTTATCATCACAGAACGGTTGCAAAATGGTTTAGATACCAAACCCATTGACTAATTTCTTGGAAAATGTATACAGTTCTTGTGACAGTGTCCTGTAACACAGTCACCAAACAGGAATTAGATAGAAAGCATAGTTTTGCTGCTATCATGTTCACTCACTCACACATATGCATAGTGACATCATTAGAAAACTGCCAGAAACAATCTGTGGGTAAGTGAAAACGTGACGAAATGAAATTCTAATATATATGCACGTACATATGGAATAGGTTTAAAAATAGCAAAAAATGATTCAGGGAACCTCAGAATGTAAAAATATACCAATATATCCATAATCGTTATTTTATCATGATTACAGTACTTTCCTTATACTATATGTGAAAGTAAAAAGTTATTAAAGTGGGTAATCAGGATAAATGCTCTGTCATAAATCAATCTCTGAACATAACTCTAATGGCTATTTTAAATTTTTAGATGTGATCTTACTATCTGGTGGAGAAAATTCTCATCCTCCCCCCCCCCCCCCCAATTCTCATCCCCCCCCCAAAAAAAAGGCATTTCTATTATGGTAATACTGTAATTTTGGTTTTTTTTTTCTAGAGGGCTGACCCTAAGCCTGAAATATGGTTATTTTCCAAAGTTTTCTTTTTATAAAAATAGGCTTTTTTTTTTTTTCTTTTAGTTCAGCATGCTTTGACCTTTATAAAAAGTTAACTGTCTTTACATAAAATTTCCACTGACTCAGCTTGTAAATGTCCTCAAACTGAAATAATCATGAACAGTTAAATTCATTTATTTTGTTTCTTCAATTAACTTTTATTTTTTCTGTCGGCAAACATTCTCTTTCTGCAGAGTGTGCAGCTATTTGGTTTAGGAAGCATGCAGAGTAGCATATGAAATATATTTTAATAACATAAATACAAAGAAAAATATTTACATTGCTGGAATGTGACTTAGCATTGACATGTACACATGTTACTCAACAACATACTCTGTGATTGTATTTCAATTGTTATGCTATCTGACAAAAGCATTCATTTATTACTACAGATACTTTTAATATTTTTGTCTTTCATTTTCCTGAAATGCACAATTTTTTTTCTCGGATGATAAATATGTTTTTTTAAAAAGTGTGTAATACTTTTCTGTCATTTTATAACGCTCATTTCTTCTCTTCCTTTTCTTTTTTTAGATATTATAGTGCATTCACTCATTCACTACATTGCTGAGAACGTTTTATAATATATCTTTTCTGAGAAATAGCAGTATTATTTATCTCTACTGCTGTAAATGACTTTGATGCAGTTGTATTTCATTGTGCTTTCTATACTGAGCTGTGGTAAATATTAATAACAGATAAATATCTTATTTCTTTATAAATTAATTGATACTTTATTTAGCTGGTTTTGCTGAATTCTGTCCAAGATCCTTTACCAAGATGTGTTTTAGACTATTTGATAAAGCTTCCTTCCTTGAGAAATTTCTTTGAAAGTCTCTATGATAGAAAGATTACAAGATCCATGGCAAGACCTCCCTACAGAGCTACTTATAGAGATATGGATCCACAACTGACCACGGTACTACTGTTATTATTATTATTTTAGAATACCAACATTTTAATTGTTTTATTATATTTCATAATAATGTTCTGGCAGGAGTCGATGCAGGTCTTTTTTTTCTTGGGGCCCATTTTGTGAAAAGTAAAAGTTATTTTGGTGAAATTTATTAAATTTTTGTAGCGAAAAATCAAATCTAGTTACTTGAATTCGAACCATTAATAACTTTATTCCTGCTAAAGTTTTCCTTTCAGGTGAGTTTGTTTTGCTTGCAAATTACACATTTTAAAACCTAACAAAATAAAAATAATAAATGAAAAATATGCTTTTATGAAAGGAAATTTTGTGAAGGGTCCTATTTTATTAAGAGGGATTTTGTGCAGGGGCCTGTTTTACTAAGGGGAATTTAGTGTGAAAAGGCCTATTTTATTAAATGGATTTTTGTGAAGGGGTCCTACGTAGACCCTAATTTTTGCCTGGTTCGACACCTGTCTGAACATTTTTTCTGGGGGGGGGGGGGGATGAACAAGAGGTCATTCTTGAATTTCTGCTAAACCAGGTTTGAAAAAATCTTGTAGATGTTTGTGTGATTTGTGAAATTTGACATACAATTTGTTGACAATAAACATGTTAAATGCATGAGTGTTATTTGTTTTTTAAAGAATAGAAATATTTTGAGTATTGGACATACAGATTAGTGAATAATCTGTGATTGTATGAGTGCAGATAACTACAAATAAATCTACAGCTACTCTGGGCTATAATTACAAAAAGATAAATTGTTGAAATTGTGACTTTTTTTGTGTCAAATTGAGACAACTAAACATTTTTTAACACATTGGTAATATCAGAATTTAAAAAATCTTAGAAAGTTTCATCCACTTGTAAGGATAACTCATCTAATACTTGTCATTCTTCAAAATAAACTTTTTTACATTCACTAGCATATGATAAATTTTGTGGAGGAGAAGACATTCATCCTTGTGGATGAAATAAGATAAAACAGATAATTCTTAAAATTGAGTTTTCTGTTTGAAGTTAAAGGACAATTCCCAAAATGTTACAGCTTAGTAAATAATAATGTACTTCACTAATATATTCATATGTGAGCTATTTCAATTGTGGCAAAATATTTAATGTTTGTTGTACAAATATCTTTCACATAATTAATAAAATAATGTTTACTAAAATTTACAGATGTTATTTCTTATTTTCATGAAGTCAGTTTTTTGAATTTTACACACTTCTTCAAACAAGTTAATTATTTATCGTGAAATTTTCAGCGTGGAGGTTAGATAAAGGTATCAAGTGCTTTATTTAATTAAAATTTATGCTGCTTTTTTTTCTTTTTTTTTTTCTGTTTGTGCTTTTTTCATTTATGCCAAATTTTAGATGACTGAAAAAATATTTATTATCTTAAAAGCCTTTCATATTTAAACTTTTACAGATAGAAATCTTATATATTTTCTCATTAGCATTAAAAAGACTTTGCAGACTTTGATTTTACATCCTTTTCTTCTCTACTTGTAGGTAAAAAAAAGTATTACAAAACTTTTTTTTTTTCTAATTTTACATCAGTTTTTTTTCTCTTTTTTCTTTTTTTTCTAAATATTCGTCTTTTGTGTCGTTTCTGTTATCCTTCAATCCTTTTCTGCCTTTCAGTATCTCATCTGTTTTCATTCCTAAACTTGAGTTATCTCTTCATCTAATGTTATTATTTCATAATAGTAATTTGAATTATGTTTGTTTTTGTGAACACTCACAATCAGTATGCATTTTATTCTTATTACTTTTTTAACCTCTGTGTCTAGAAAATGAGACTATGATTATAACAAATATAGAAATTTTTAATTTTTGCTAGCTAGCTCTCTATTTTAAATTAATTTGCATTTCATACTTTGCTGTTATGAGTTTAGGCTACTTTCTGAATAATTAAAATAATTATTAAAATGTTTTAAAGCTTTAACTGCATAATTAATTATTTGAAGAAAATAATCAGAAATTATTGCATTAATTACAGTGAAATACCTTTTAGAATTTTCCAGATTTCAAGCCATAAAAAGAAATTATTTCACCAAATAATACAAATACAAAAAAAAAAAAAAAAAAACATGAAAATAAGGTATACATGATTAAAATGCTCCATAAAAGCAAAGAAAGAGAGTATATAACATAATTTAATTTTTACTCATAAACTATAAAGTAAAAGTTTTATATTGAAGGGATAAATTAAATTGAGAATTTTTTTTTTTTAACAAACCTATGAAAGAAACCTGTTTTAACATTTTGGGATGTTCTAAAATGTCATTGCCATGTATATCATTAAAATTGTCATCGATATTGGAATTTCAGGTGTCAATCCAGGCAAAAATTGAGGTTTGTTTAGGACCCATTCGCAAAATTCCATTTAATAAAAAGTCCCCCTTCACAAAAAGCAATTTAACAAAGTGGGACCCTTCACAAAAAGGATCCTTTACACAAAATTCCATTCCATAAAAACAAACTTTTCATGCTTTTTTTTTAACCTTTTTGAGATTTGAAATGTGCAATTCACAAACAAAATAAGCTCATAGAAATAAAAACTTTAGCGACTTTAAAACAGCTAATAATAATGAATTCTCAGTTTTGATTTGATTAAACCAATAAAAAAGGTTGCATTAACGCCTGAATTCACATTTTGTGGCTCTAAAATCTGTCAATGATTTTATCATCAGGCATTTGATATTTATCAGTAATATCATCACCAGAATTTATATAATTCACAATTTAATTTTCTTCAATTAATTGTTCAATTTCAGTTATCAGTGTGGCATAAAATGAAAACTTTTTAACCTTAAGTAGTAACAAGAGTTATGAAAGCACATGTAAAACAGCTGATATTGATATATCTGTTTTCTTGGAAATTACTGAAGTGATTAACAAAAAAAAAAAAAAAAAAATTAAAATAGTACTGGCTGTAGCTAAACTATAAATTTATCATTCGTTAAGGAAAAAATAAAAATAAAAAATCAATTACATTTTTTTTTTAAAGATTTTTTTTGTTGTTGTTTGTGAAATTGCACTTTTTTATTTTCTATTTTTATTTCTTGCTGAACGATCATGTCACGAGGTAATCGCAACATTTTTAGCGCAATCGTGATGTGTACGATTGCATGTGCTCAATTTCCCATTAATTCACTAAATTTATTAATTTTAATATGTTTCCTCCAAAATTTAATTATCCCTTTATTTTCACTTGTCAGCATTTTTAATTATCTTTATTTTAACGTATCTGTTGTGGTCCTATGATGTTTTTTTTTCTCATTTTGAGCTTTCGGCGCACACTTATTTTTTTATTTACGTTTCTCAATTCATTCAAAGCATATCGCGATGCACGCCATGTTTCTGTGGGTAATTCATCATTTGCTCCCTTCTCGGTTGCGTTCTCCACGTGCTTCGCCATGGGGCGGCCAGCGTGTGTTAGATTATCGCTATTGGGCGATCGCGGGTTTTATTGCCAAGGGCGATCGAATCGGCGCTTTGCTTTGATGTGCTCTTCAGTTATGTCTCGTCAGCGGTCAAAAGATGCATGGACCGATTCTTCCCTTAAGTTATAAGTCCAGGTGTAGTGATGTCGCCAGAGCCTCCCTACAAATTTAAAGTTTTCTACATGAATAAAAAGTCAGCTTCTCTTGCCATCATTCTGTCTCCAGTCACTTTATTTTGAGATGTGTTTGCTATGGTTATTTCATGTCATCTTCCCATCTTTACTGGCGTTCTGATTGCCTGTATCGTGCCTGCTGAAATGGGTGAGAAAATTCCATATTTTACCTTTTTAATTAATGCTCTGTCCGCGCTGAAATAACAGCAAGCTTGGAGGCCTGGAGTTTTATTTTACATATTCATGAGAATTATAATCAGCGGTTTTTGTGTTATTTTCATTACGATCACGTGACCACGTGTCTGCAAATGGCCAGCATTTCCACAACGAACGTTTCAAGTGTTTCATCATAGATCAATTTATAGTTCAGCTAATGTTAAAACTATTTTTTTTTTTTAAATATATTGAAATTGATTCAGTTTTTCTTGATACAAAAGTATATCAAGCTGTTTTACATGTGATTTTGTAACTATTGCAGCCTTCTTAATTGGATTGTCTCTAATGCCAGAAACTTCAATATTATCATCAGCTTTATAAAGAGAAATGCCTAACTATAAGCCACCCATTTACCCGAGTGGATTTAGAATTGTAATTCCTAGATCCAGTTAATAAGTAAATACAATCCTTGGTAGTAAACATTTTTTATACTCTTTTATTTGAAGAAGACTCCTTTTGAGTTTGAAAAAAGTTCAGTATTTAAAATCTTCCTCAAAAATTGTATGAAACTGCATGTTTATGAATTGCAGTTTCACGATCTTATTGGTGGCAGATATCACTAGAGACTGTGTGGATTTTAGGTATTCTACTGTTTCTTTTCTTTTACTCTATAATTTTTCTAATTTAAAAATAACTGAAATTGGGAAAAGTTTTTATTTTGACTCTCACAAATCTACAACAAGAAATTAATATTGTTTAATTACCCACATTTCAGCAGAGAAAATCTTTTAATTGTGATATAAAAGTATGTGAGACTAGCTTGTAGAATTGCTCACATTTAAATAAGTAATATTACAAACAAGACATGTTCATTTATTTTTACTTTATCAGAATTATCTATATCTCTCAAACTGTACATGCACAATAACAATAAAAATATTTCCAAACTTTTTTTTTATTATTATACTATCTCAGTCTACTTTCATCTTTGTAAAAAATTTATTTCCTTTTGTTTAATTTTCTAAACAACTTCTGTTTAAAAAATTTTAAAGCCCTGTATTTTATTTTTGAATAAAATTTGTTTGTAAATTTATCTATCCAATATGTAATACACATTTATAATCATTCTTAATTGTAGTTTAACTTTTTAATTTGTTTTTCAGATTTATGAACGTCTGCAGTCAGATGGCATGACAGAAGCTATTGAAGATCAGATTTATGTAATTTTATGAAATTTATTTTTGATATTAGTATTTATGATCTTGTTTTTTTCTTATGTTAATTTATGTAAATTTATTGAAAATTAATTTTAGTAATTATTTTATGAAATATCCTCCAATATTTTATTTGTTAAATGCAGGTCAGTTTGATTATAAATTTCTTTGATAAAAATAGAAATTGAAATGAAATAAAATTCTCTTATTGAAATTCAGTATAGAGTTGTTTTACCTGCGTTGACTACTTAAAAAAATATCTTCAAACTAAATTTAGTTTTGTATCAACTTGTAAATTTTTTGCGTTATGTATCTATACTAATAAAAGAAAGTTTCGCTCTGTGTGTCTGTTGGCGATGGCTAGGAAAATCTAGCCCACCTAGAAGGTTGGAAATTTAGGTGTAGATAGTCCAAGGTCTGGCCATGTGCACCTGAGCCTCAGAATTTTAATATTTTGATAATTAGCCTAGATATTAATTAGATTCTCATTAACCATCGCTTCTAAAACGCCAACTTTTAAATCAAAATGGCGAAAGAAACGGACTGGCGCATTGGATTTGCGACCGGAAATGAACGAATTCGAAATTATTTAACTAATTAGCAAATTTTAAGAAAACTAATTGAGATATCAATTTGAAAATTTCTGAGCATATGTAAAAAAATATTCTGTATCTGACTATGTGATTTTTGAAAAATTCGGTTGGTAATTTTTTTTAATTTATGCAAAAAACTGCCAAAAATCTGCCGGCGCCAGTGAAAACGATCCCAGAAAGTTTCAGACAGGGATCGGCTTTCATTAAAAACTGAACTACAAAGATATCTGTTTCTCCGGAAAATCCCTCCATTTAGTTTGCGAAAATGAAAGGAAATAATTGCCAATTTTTACAAATGAACAAAAATTTAGGTAACTAATTAAGATATAGATCTGAAATTGAGGTCGGGAAGGGGTGACATCTGCCGGCTATTTTAGCGTAGCGTCTTCGTTATGTTCTAATTATCAGAAAAATGTAATTATTTTTTTAATGATCGCGTTGATGTAGGTGACGGTGGTTCTCTTGAATAAATTATTCATTATATTTGCGGGTATGGGGAGGGAGAGGGTTAACGCCTTTCTCTGAGATTGTAATTATCTCGGGCCCGGGCAACGCCGGGCGGGTTAGCTAGTATTTCCGTAAAGTAAAACCTGTCTGTAATGGAGTCCTATCTTAAAGAAAAAAAATTTTTTAGTATTGGCAGAAAGAATACGGTATAGTTTCTAAAACCCAGAATTCTTCTGAATTCATCAATTCACAATTTAGAGATTATAGAATAAGTTTAGTTTGAGGAATAAATACCATATTCACTAAATTTTAAATAATAACATACAAATCATAAACTCTGAGCTGAAATGTATAAAAATCTATGTTTAAGTTAAGTTAAAGACATTCTTAAGTTTTGAGCTTTAAGTGTATATAAAGATATAGTACCATGATTAAAACATTTAAATATTTCTTCTTATTATTATTATTCATTTAAAAGGTAATCTAAAATATTGAATTTGCACAGTGGGAGTATATATATATATATATATACATATATTTCAATTCAATTCCTGAAATTTGAAATTGTAGATTCATTAAAATTGTTATAATTTTATAATAATTTTCTAGGCTATGAAGGATCATATCCTGAAAGTCCATGCCAAAAAAGCCAGGTAAATGCATTATATTTTCTAAATTTGTTTAAAAAAAAAAAAAAAATCTAAAATTTTATATTGTTATTTCAATTATTATTATTATTAAGGTCTTTTAAATAATCATTCAATTAGTTTATAACTAAGCAAAATAAATCTGTGTATCTTTAATTAATATAAATAAATTATTACATAAATTAAAACTCGGTTCAGAGAATATTATTTTTACAAAAATCATTTTAAAACAAGATGCATATGGAATGCAATCATCCTTTTATAGATTTCTGATTATGTGTTATTCATATCTGTCATATTTTATAGTATTATTTGTAATAGTTTTGCATCTTATTCAATCAGTTACAATATATTTTGTGTTATCTTACTGTATATATTGCTAAAATTAAACTGTTTAAACAACATTATTTTATATTTCATGAAAGAATCTCATAGTTTTTAATAAATTATTTCACACTTTTTAAGCTTTCATAAAAAGTTATTCATTCACTATTATTTTCAAACAAGGAGGAGAAAATGTAGAAGAACGTCTTTTATAAAATTTCATCTACTGATCATAAAACATTAATTTCAGCAACTGGTCATGAATTCTTTGTTCCATAGATGTTAGAAAAACTTCTCTTGCAATTGGCCACCAAAACTTTCAGTGGTTCAATTTTTCTCCATCCCCAAGATGAATGTCAGTATTCAAGTTAAATTCATTTTGTTAAAATCTAAAACACAAAATGAAATAACTTCCATGTCTGTATTATATAGATTTTCAAAAACATTTTTATTCTCACGTTGAATTATTGGTAAAATTCATCGCTGAATTTAATGAATGTTTTACTTTTTTACCTGAATAAATTTAAAAGAGTGTATCACTAAAGAAAAATGATGGGTGTATTATTAATAATCTTGTGTTCCAAGCAGGTTGCATACCAGCATTAAAAGTATAAAGAATAACAAATTAATGTGTCTAAGTTTGGGATAAGTGTTTTTTAACCTTCTTTCTTCTTACAAAAAATTAATAGTTTTTTATAGTTTCCAGCCAGTTGAAAAATGTTATTGACTTTTAATTTGTCTATTTGTTAATCCCTCTTCTCCAGTTATCATAAAAATGTAGAGATCAGTATATAACTTTAACGCTTATAAAATTGGATTTACTTTAAAAATGAATAATATGATTACAAATATATATATTTTAAATCACACTAAAAATCATATTACATTAATTTTCTTGGACTTTTATGTATTTTTTTCTTATACATTTGGCTACATTTTAATACACATGAAAAGAAAAGTCCCCATTTAACTGCAAAATTTCCCTTTTATTTGTTCTCTTTTATTAGTTTAATTGTGCTTAATTATTAATTTTCTATTTTCAGACGATTATGTTTCACTTAAAATTTTACAAATCAGCCTGACATGCTAATAAACTGTGAATCTGTCAACAAGAAAATGTGAGTCAAATAAGGAAAATCAAGAGTTTATTTTTAATTTTAAAAAAAAATTGTATTTTATTAGGACATTGACATGTTGCTCACATATTAATCAGTGCTATAATTAGAAACTTTCACTAGCAGTTACCATAAATAAGCAAATGTTAATATAATGATAGATTATATATTACTTTTGTCTATTTTTATATCCCCCAGACAAAAAACCCTTATGGTTTTTAAGTATGGAAAACCTGTGACAGTTTTGTCACATATATTTAAAGCTGTTGGCTTTGGTGAATTTTTTTTAATAAGCCATAGAAAATAGCATACATTTTAGAAAATATGAAAATTGAAATAAAGTCAATCTATTAAAAATGCAGGATGCAATATTTTCCTTCTAACTCATCAACTATTGCTGATAAAAGAGAGAAGGGTAGAATAAGATTTGGGATACAGTAAACTGAGATATGTGCGAAGGTTTGTTTTAATCCTTTATCTACCGAATTATGAATCAACAAATTGTTCAATCTCAATAATTATCGTCCTTGATGTCTGAAGGTATATTAGACAATTTATAGTATAATAATATGAAATTTAGATAAGGTTTTTCATTAAAACTGATTTAATAATGCGGTAGTAATAGCTCTTTTTGTGAAATGTTTACAATAATAATTAGATTAATTAACAGAAAATGCTGTTAAGGAAATATCACAATTCTTTATCGGAACAATGTAAATAAATGTATTGTGATCCTATCATTAAATAGAAAGGTTTTTATAGTTGCAAAATTTTCATATAACAATTTTTAAAAAGAGAAGATCTACACTTATGTAAAAGGTTGAGAAAAATACCACTTTATAAAATATTTAGCTTTCACTGTTTTGCTGTGCTTTCTAAATGTGATCCAGAAAAGTATTTTGTATAAAAACAAAACCTTATTATCATTATTAGACAGATTAAAAAAATTTTATACAAAGTTTTCTCTGATGGTACTTAAAAGTACCGTCAGTAGATAAAGGGTTAATAAATTTTAAGGGGAAGGGAAAGATGTGAGTCAGTTGTTGATTCGCTATTGTACAATGTGTTAAGAAATTATAAGACCACCGAAGAATTTACAAATTCTTGAATAAAACGTACAAATCTCTGTCGTCAAATCGTTCTGTACAAATCATAACTTTGAAAATAAACTTAAATTTTATTAAAATTTAATAATTATAATATATTTAATATATAATATATTTAATATATAATATATTTATATATTTAATATATAAATATATAATATATTTAATAATTATAATAATAATTATAATATTAAAGGATATCTTAAGAAATTATAAAACCACCTAAGAAAATTTACATACAACATGTCAATTTCAGAATCATCATAAAGCACATGCGTTAGTATTTTGTAAAGTCATTAACAGATAAAGTTTCAGGTTTTAGTTGCAGTATTCATGATTTACTTAATGGTACTGCTGGGAAAAGAAATATCTGAGTATTGGGTGAGGAAATATTTATTTTATGTGGGTGCTGGTAAATCTGAAATAGAAATAGCAGCATTAATGAAACATTCCAAAACTGCCATTCAAAATGTCATAATTAAGAAATAATCTCAAAGCAAAATAAACAATCTGGAAACAAGTCAGATATTAACAGCACATGACAATCAATAGGTTGTTCAGCTATATACGAAAAAAGGTCTTTTGGCTCATGAAATTTTAAAACATTTATAAGAAAAAAAAACTTACATGTCACGGTTTGGAAGAGTCTTAAATCAAACATTAATACCAAATTTAGAAAAATGAAGAAAAAAACCCAAAGTTATTTAAATAAACTGAAAGCTGTCGTTGTAAGAGAATGGTGCAATTTTCCTGAAACAGAATTTAAAAACCTGGTCACTTCAATGAAATACAAAGTATTTGAAGTTAAAAGAAAAAAAAAGGAAGGCATGTATAATATTGTAATTAATAATAATTTTCACACCTGTTTTATTTTTAAAATAGTGGTCTTATAATTTTTTTAATAGTGTGCTTTTCATTTATTTTTAATATTTTAATTAATTTAATCATTTCTCATGTGATTCAAATTTATTGAAATTTAAAAGGATTATGTTGTAACATTATGTTTTGTATGTTTAAATTATAATTAGAAAATTAATTTATTTCATAATTTGCTAAGTGGTCATATAATTTCTTAACAGACTGTAAAATGTGAATCATGTTTCACAATTTTTCTGGGATTTATGTGTAAATTGAGAATAAATTCAAAACCTACATTTTATATTGTGAATGAATTAAGTATTGCAAAAAATTTTCATTTTCCAGGGTTGACAGATATGCAGCAATTATTCATGTTTGCATGTTATTCTGTAGCTACTTTAATTAATAATTTGTTAGTTTATTTCAAAGTCATTTATAAATTAATTTAAATTATAGTATAAATAAGTTGGATTTTGAAAAAATAAAAATAAAATTCTATTCTTTTGGATAATTTATCATAAACCAGTTTTATTTATATTGTTTTTTATTATCTGGTGTAATCACATTGTTCTGATTACTTACAATGTCAAATAATGTAGAATAACTAAGAAAGTCAAGTGAAACTGGATGGTGTGTTGCTAGAATTGTTTATTTTTTCTTAATTTAAATTCTGAAGCAAAGTAGGAAGTACAGAAATAGTAAGTTCATTTTACACTGTGTGAAAAAACTCTATTTTGATTTGATTCTCTATCCATCTTAATAAATAAAATATATCTGTAATGTTGACTTATTTTGGCATTTTCTAGCTGTTTGGTTGCACTACTGACCAAAACAATAATAATAATATGCCCTTAGCACTTATCATGATTTATTTCTCAACACAATTTGGTAACATATTCAATATATTTAAATTTTAGCTGTTCATCTCTTTTTTTTTTCTTTCCTACTCCATGCAATCGGAACTTGGTTAAAGGGGAAAAAAAAAAAAAAACAATCTCAATCTGATTATTTGTTCTTGAAGGGAAAATTGGTTTTATTTTCAATTCTCACTTTCAAATTTCCACATTCTTTACTACATGTCCTATCAGTCTCCCTTCTTTTCCCAAAAAGATATATATATATATATATATATATATATATATATATATATATATATATATATATATATATATTATTATATGTAAAGTTATATTTTGCATGATATTTGTTTTGATTTTTTTTTTCTGACAAGTTGTCTAACAATCATGAAAATATAAATTTCACCAAATCATCACTCAGTCACAAAACTCCACAAATTTGATCAATTTTGTCACATATTTTTTGCTGCATTGGATAGAAAAGATCTTCACTTTTATGATCTTTAATCAAACACAGTGTTGAATATCAAATAAGTGATTGATTTTTTACTAACATTTTTAATTTAACATAGTTAAAGAATTTTAAAGATCTTAAACTTTGTGATCAGAGAAAGCAAAAGGGTAGTGGAAATTTAGTTATGGGTGGGGGGAGGGGAGAGATAGATGAAATTTTTTGAAAAGAAGTAGAAATCTCCATAATATTTTGATTCCAGAAATTTAAAAAAAAAAAAAAACAAAAAAACAAGAAGAAAAGAAAACAAAACTATGCTCTTTATAAAAAAATACTTTTAATTTAAAAAATGGCTTGCTCCAATGTCTACTATCCTTGTTGTTGAAAATTGGTAGGTTCTATGCCCCCCCCCCCCCATCCCTACACACACACACACACTTATTTTTATAGTTATGTAAATACAGCAGTTATTATGCACATCATCTCACATTTGATTTTTGTAGCATGTTATGATTTTGTAATTAATTTATTGTTACTACAAAATAACAAATAGAGTAAAACTAATCAAGAATTAGAGTTTCAAATATTTTGTAATTTGTGTGTTGAAGGGGGAGGATGAGGGAGGAGGGGAGCAGAAATTTTGAAGTGAGAATTATTTAGACGACTGCTCATTTATTAATCATTACTACAAAATAACAAAAAGGACAAAAAAATATGAAATTTTTTATATTATAAGCATGAAGCATCTGGAAGACATCTAAATCAAGTTTAAAGTGTCTTTACAAAGTGAATTTTTTTTTTTTACACTTTGAAAAGGAAAAGAAGTCTCAATAAGATTCTTTTTGGAGCAGAATATTTTGTCCTATTTATACAAGACTGTTAGGTAATTTCAGCGATGTATTTCTGGATCATATAGATCAATTTGATTTGCATATATTTAGCATCAAGATTTTTTTTTTCCCCTTGAAGAAGGGTAAAATCTTAAACAGCCAAATCATACAGAATAATATTTGTTTGGAAAAATTAATCACTGTACTTCACATAGGTTCATCAAATATATTTCAATATACACCTTTAGGAAACTCTCTTCAGTTTTCTTTTTAGATTCAATGAACGTATATATTTATTATTAGTTTAAATTTGTTTTTTATTTTTAATAATTCCTAGGTTACCAAAAAGATAATAATAATAATAATAATAAAATAACAACCACATGTACAGTTATATTTTGTTTTATTTTATGAATATCTGTTAAAATGTCAGAGTAAAATTATAAGGGTTTGGGGCTTTTGTACAGATAAAAAAAAATTCCACTTTTTTTTTTTCTGTTTTCTATTTTTGTGCCTGGTTGTGGTGTCTTGCAGCGTTTTTAATAAAATCAACATGTGCAACTGCTCTAAAAATGGGTAGAAACACTGATGTAGTACAGTAAAGCCTGTGAAATGGAACCTGTCAATAACAGAATCCTGTTTCAAATGGAAATTTGTCAGACAAAAGGATTATCATACATTTATACTTGCTAAGATAGAAACCTTTCTAAAATTCATTAATTTTTCCCGGTTCCTAGTAATTCTGTTTTATTGTGCTTAAAAATATTTCATGAATTTTTGCTAACACTAATACTTTGCTAATACTGTGAATTTCTCTTTCAAATAATTACATTTTTTTTTTTTCAATTTTAGCTTAGGTGATATGTACTCTTCCAACTGCAGAAGGTGTGGTGGGGAAATTGATATTGCATCTCTTCAGCCTCAGACATTTTCACTTTCCCTGAACCATCCTAAGCAGCAGATTGACAAGCCAGTTAATATAAATCAAAGGTATGAATCAATAGGTTTTTGATAAAACTCATAACTTGTTATAAGCATAAAAAAAAAACAGGGTTCCTACGTGACTGGAAAACAGGGAATTGTGAGGGAAAATGATAAGTGCTCAAAAAGTCAGAGAAAATCGCATTTTTCTCTAAAACCTGGAAATGTCAGGGATTAAAAAAAAAAAAAAATGTGTGCTATCATGTGTCAAGATTCTTCCGAATTCAGTCTGCAAAAAATTCAGATTTTACTAGCAAATAGTATTTTTGCTTCATTCATATTTTTAACATAATGATGTTATAGTCATACAAATTTGTTGTTAAATAGGTGATACTTCTGCGAAATAAATATTGAGCCATGTTAAGGTGGCTAGGATGAGATATCCTGAATATTTAAATAAGAAAAAGAAAGAAAATTACAAAGCAAGCAAAAAAGAAAAGCTGTAGCTAAAATTAAATTGTTAAAAGACAAAAAATTGAAAGCTAAATAACAAACTGTTTCTGAATCAACACAAATAAATGACATGGTAGTAGAAATGTCAAAAAATATTTGAATGGTTGATATGTGAAATCTAATTATATCAATAAAATGTTACTTTGAATCCATCCAAATTGTATATTTTTAGTTGTTTTTCATTTTTTATATTTTAAAAATCAACTAATAGATTTTTAGTTTCAATTTTATAGATTACTTTTCTTTTCAGAAGTATATTTAATCATTAAGATCTAGAATTGCTATCCGTATTTCTAAAAATGTTGTGAATTGTGGGCATGGAATTGTAGGGAAAATGGTCTGAAAAAAAACCTGGGAAAGTCAGGGAATTTTGTTATTCAAATAGAGTATGAACCCTGAAAAAGCAACATTTTTTGAAAGATTAAATCTTTCTTCATCATGCTAAAGCACATACATCTTTGAAAGTGAAAAAACAGCACTTGTATTAGTCTTACTTGTATTTAGCCTGATGAAGGGGTCACCCCTTGATACTTGTTTGTTGAGTTTCCTATGTTTTTGTGATATTTTAAAGAAGTTTTGTGCTTTATCAAGTGTATTTTGTGTTAATATTTTTACAGTTTTTGCTGCAATATATATATATATATATATATATATATATATATATATATTGTAACTTTCTATTAAGTTGGTTTTATTGTTAATTTTTTTTTTTTTTTTTATAGTCGAAAGCCTGCAAAAAAGAAATCCAATGTAGAATCACCTATCATGGTAAGTATTTATCATATTTTACTCTAAATATTTTTGTTTATCCTCTAGTTTTGTTAAATGTGTGACACGTTTTCAAAATTGTCTGTAGTTTTAAAACTGTTGTATTGTAGTCACAGAAAATATTTTAGTATTTTTTCTTTTTTTCCTTTTAATGTTAACTGTTTAATGAATTGGACATTGTGATCTGTAAATATTCATTTATTAGTATTTGTTTCAATATTTTAAAAGATAGTTGTGCAAATTTAGATATATTATTGGGGAGGTGAAATCCTTTTCATCTAATTTATAATATTTTGAGTGATGCACTTATTTTGATTTAATCTATAATTGTATATTTCAAAGATTTTTATATTACTTTAGATAGAAAACTCTTTACTCATAATAGTCTATTTGTATTGTAAATCAGGTTTTTTTCTTAGTAATAACTGTTTAACTACTTATTTTTAATTACAAGATAATGTACACACAATCTGTTTGTGTTATAGATTTATTTGTCTCCAATATAGCTGCTAATTACTTAATTTTAATAACAAAATCATGTACTTCTAAATGATTTTTGTTAATAATTAGATATGGATGTTTCATAATGTCTTTTAATTTAAAACTGTAATACCTATAATTGGTTGATTCGCTTTAATAAACTCTTAGATTAAGCTTATAAATATGTTTGCTTTTCTAATGCCCTTAGGTACATAAAAGATAAAACCTATAAATAAAAAAACTGATAAAAATAAGATCCTGTTCAATAAACATAAAAACAATCACAATCACACTGTGCTTTCCCTATACTAAATTTGACAGCTTCATTGATACACTTTATTTATTTATTTATGAGAAAGGAGATTTTAAAAATGCATTCAAAATTATTTATTTAAGTAATAAGTTGTTTTTGGCAAAGTATAAAATCAGCATATAAACTACTCATCCATATTATTTATATTTTCCTTCATATTTTGTGTAAAATTAAAATTCTAGATATAATTAAAATTTTTATAAAATTTTCTAATTTAATTTTATTGATAATTGTTAAACTGTTTTACAGTTTTTACATCAGTTTTCTCCTTAATTTTTTTATTATTTGAGAATGAAGAATGGCAGCACATGTTTGGAGCTAGTGATCTAAAAAGCCCTCCCTCACCTAAACTTCAACACCAGGCTTCCGATCCTGGCATGAATACTTTTCCTAAAGTTCCTTCTGGTGGTAAAATAAATGATGATAGTATGGAAATCGTGGCACCTGAAGAAAAAAACATTTCTATTCCTTTTTCACTCATTGAGGGGATGCAACCTAGTAAGTTAATTTTTAAACATTTTTTTTCTTTCATTTTTTTTTTTTAGATTGTTATTTATTACTAATGCAATTCTTTTATTATAAAACATTTTTAGATCTTTGTTGTCCTTCTCGAGATGAACACCAGGCCCTACTCCAAAAGAAAGTAGAAGAATTTCGTAATGATGCGATTGTTAGAATTGCTAGTGAGCACCTCTCAGCACAAGAAGAAAAACCTGCTACAAGTAAAAAAAATATTAAAGTGCCTTCTGGATATTTGATTGCCCATTTACAAGAACATAGGAAATCTGTCAACAGGTAAGTGATAAAACAAGAATAAAATTTTCAAGTATATATCGCAGAGTATTTCAGTAGAATTGAAACACAGTTTATTTACTAATAACTGGTGTGTTTTTTTCCCTTTCTGGTTTAACTAACTTGAAATAATGACTGAAACCAGACTAAGCCTTGAGTGCCGGAAATTTATCTTAAAATGATACTGGAAGTTCAAAAACATAGCTGAAATGCAGAGACAGTTTAGGAGAAAGTTTGAAAAGAAATTCCTTCTATGTGACTTACAATTGCTAGAATTAGAGAGACTGAGTAGATCTGTTCAGCAAGCAGCTGGCAAGGTAGGACTTTCAAGATTAAATGTGCATCGCATTTTAAAGTGCCTACATTGGAAAAGTTACATTCGAAAATTAGTTCACATTCTTAATGAAGATGATCCAGACTGTTATAATCATTTAAATTGTGTATACAATTTTTGAAACACCCTGTTTAATACAGTAAAACCGGAAAAATGTGGACTTCTTAAATTTGCCCAAACTCCAAATTCTGGAATCCTTTTAAAAGATTTCCTTATTTTGATTTTGGTGGCTGATTTGCTTTTTTATTTTGCCCACAGGAATTAATTAAAATTAAAATAACATCAATAAATATGCTGATTGTGAATTCAGTCAGTAATTCAAAAAGTTATTAGTAGAAATCTGCATGGGCTGAAATTTTCAGAGTATAAGTTTTGGCCCATGCAAAAAACATTGGGACTAAACACAGTCCAGCTTGACTCAAATTTCTACATAATATATTGATATTTCTTAATCAACATTATTTTTATAGACCAACTTTATCTTTCAACATTGTCTTCTTGTATTTAAAGCTCTGTGAACAAAAAGAAAATAGATTTTTAAGTTAATTCTATGTAATTTATCAAATTGAATTTCTAAAGATCCCAATAATCCCTTTGTGATGAGTGTCTTTTATGGAATTTTTAATCTTTTATCACTCACTGGTTTTCCAAAATGAAAATTTTTGTGTAATTAAATCTAAGAAATTCTTTGATTAAATAAGGCAAAATTTTCAATTAAAAGTTATTGGTGGAAATAAACAAAGATTCTGAGAACTTTATGTATCACATATATGCAGCACCTATCACAAAGGGTTTAAACAAAAGTTCAATACCATTGTTGCCTATATGACAGAAAGCATATACGCTTTTGCCCTATATGTGTTAAAATTTCAATCTTAAATAGTAGCAGAGTTTCAAATTGATGACTAACATAAGCACTAGACTGGAAGCTTAGCTGGAAAAGCACAAGAACCGGAAGAGTTATGAAATGTTTTGTAAATATAACAAGTTCCAAAAAGTTACTTCTGAATGTAAAATGAGGTATAAGTGCAGATGCTTTGTATTTGAATAAAATTCAAAAAGCAGAAATTTAGAGATAAACACATTTTTATTATAAGTCATTCAGCAAATATATACTTCATAACATATTAGGCAAAAAGCCAATAGGTCTTGATTTCACCACAAGTCAAGTTTTCAACACATATGCAAGATGATTAACGATATAACAAAGTTTAAAAACATTTCTAAACACTTATTTTTTTCCTGTTGTCTGGATCGGGGATCATCTGTGGAGCCTCTGTCATGACGTCTGTATCTAGCGAGAGAAGCACTAGTCGATGAACGGTGACATGTCGAAGAAAATGAAAACCTTCATTGAGACTGGAATCAATTATTAGACCTCCTTTTAAGAAAACAGTTGGACTGAACGTGGCCCACTTTACCTCAATTCTAACAGCTGTTTCTACAACGCTACGCCAGTCAAAATTAAGAGAGATATTATAATTGAGAAAATTACAGAAAAACAACTTTAAATGCAAACAATAAATAAATCTGTAAATAAAGCAATTCAGAATAATAAGAAACATGGCATTAAAACATGAAGACCTAATAACAAGTAAAAAGACAAATGTTGCCAGCAAGAAAATTAATTCCTTTGGTGGGTTAGTACTTGATTTTAGCAGCAAGTGTCAATGGGAAATATTTATGACTTCATGGGATATGTTGTTAATACACTGCAGCTGAGATTTGCAAATTGTTGAGCAAAAGAAATTTTGTACAAAAGAAGACAGTTTCAACCACGTGATTTGCAGAATGACATTTTTTTTGTACCTGAAGTAGCTTTAAAAGTAGCATCAGTTCTTACTACAAACTACTGATTTTTAGCACTTTCCAACCTAGTTGAAAAGTGCTTATGACTTCGGTTTGTCTGCCGTATGGCCGTCTGCCGTCTGTCCATGCTCTAACTCCCGTAAATATGCTCGGATTGCTCTGCAATTTTTATATGTTATTGTCTTTATCTATAGCATGTTCCCTATTTCAATGGAAGTGTGTAGCACTGATAGTTTTTTTACAGGGACACTCAAAAGAATTCCGTTACATTGCGGTCTATGGGGAAAAATCATTTGCTGTTTATTTAAATAATGTTTCACTATTTTAAACGCATTGAAATTTATATATATCACTAAGGTGCATTAGAAGAAACTTAATATGGAATAGGGTGTGCATAGCACTTATAGTTACTTTACAGGGACAGTCAAAAGAATTCCGTTACATTACGTCTATGGAGAAAAATCGTCTGCGGTTTATTTAAATAATGTTTCACTATTTTAAACGCATTGAAATTTATATATATTACTAAGGTGCATTACAAGAGGCTTACTACAGAATAGTGTGTGTATAGCAGTCATCGTTCATTTACAGGGACACACAAAAGAATTCTCTACTGTCTGTTAACAATAATTCCTGGAAGTGCATTTTAAGTTACTGAACGCGATTTTAATTTTAACTCGCTTTTTGTCTATTATGTGGTGTGTATAAATTCTGTAGATCCTATACAGGGCAGCACAAAAGTTCGCGAACACATTTCCGTTTACTGACAGAAACTCCAGAAGGATAATTTTAAATTGTGCTACGCGTTTCCTAACTAAACTAAAATTTAGCATCCTATGTAGTATATATACAAATCTATAGATCCCTATGCAGGGTTGAATAAAAGTATTCGGATATTTTTCCGAATATTGTATCTGTTGGAAATTCCTAAAATTATGTTTTTAAATATGTTATGCGTTTTCCAAATTGTTTACTTAGATGTTATCTTTTAGCTTATTAAACGGTATGTTTTGTAAAATTATTTTGGAAGCGTTGGAAAGTGCTACATAATCTATGCTTGAAGCATGATTTTTCGTTCTTGTTTGTATTGCGCTACTCGCTACACTACATTGTCCAAAATGTAGTTTGCTACAAGACAAACTACTATAAAAATTTGCGACAACTGTAGTTTCACTACTTTTACCCCTGACCTGGCTAGTCTAATGAAAGAAAATTCACCCTAGCCCATGCAGACTTTGCTAGTGTGGAGAATGAATATAACAATGATAACTGTAAATATCAAAAAAGTGACTTTGAAAATATATCTATGGAGTATTTGATAGATTGAGTAATATTAGGCTTAAAATAAATAAACTTTGTGTCCATGCATGAAATTTTGTCAGTTTATAGGATTAGAGAAAAACAATTTCTAATAAGCTTAAGT
This sequence comes from Maratus michaelseni, assembly GCA_963931845.1. NCBI lineage: Eukaryota > Metazoa > Arthropoda > Arachnida > Araneae > Salticidae > Maratus > Maratus michaelseni. The sequence continues at coordinate 74,332,042 of OZ007588.1, forward strand.
TAAAGCAAATAAACATTTGATTGAAATGTTTAAATAAAAAATATATCAACATAATGTAAACATTTTTAAAAACTAGGTTTCTGTAATTATTCAATCACTTTATATGTTTACTTTATTTTAAAGATAATTTTTATTTAGAATTTCTGTTATTATTTCAAAATCTATAAAATGTGGAATTATTGCACCCTTAGCAATTCCAAATTTTCAATGTTGTAAAAAATAATTCATATACAGTGTGTTCCAGAAATATTGTAACATATACTTTAATTTTTTATCTGTTGGATATACATGGGCAATATAAATTGCAAAATTGTTCAAAATAAAGTAGGAATTAAGATTATGTTGATGAAGTAGTCTTGCCATTGACTTTCATAAAAGTTATACTTTATAAATTTTGATACTGTCCTTGGGACTTACATTTAGAAAAAAATTCTACATGCTGTGACAAGTATAATAGTAAAAATTCCATTCTTCTTCAACTAAAACGCACTGAGTTATGATATGTTGGATTTTATGAAATTTCAAACCTTTCTGGGACTAAAAATGGACAGTGATATTTTAGTGCCGGAAAGTTCCAAATTTTCATAAAATTCAAAGTATTGTAACTCAGTGAGTTTTGATCATAGAAGAATGGAATTTTTACTGTTTCACTTAACAGAGGAAGAAGAAAAATTTTCTAAATATAACTTATAGAACCCAGGGACTATATAAAAATTAAAAAGTGTAACTTTTTGATAATTAGTGGCAAGACTATTTCATCAACATAATTTTAATTCCTACCTAAATTTGGACACTTTTGCAATTTGCATTGCCTATGTATCTCCAGCAAATAAAAAATAAAATGTGTTTCAATCTTTTGGGGACACCCTGCAGTAACAATATTCTTTAACAAATTCAATATGTAACAAAATTCTTCAACAAATTGTTTTTTATTTGATAAAAGAAATAAATTAAAAACTCTCTATTTCTGATTCACATATTTTTATTTCTCAATGTAAGAACAAGTCCTGATACTCAACTATGCATTTTTGACACAGATTATTGTTTCTATTATTTTCTATATTATAATTATTCATTATTATATTTAAGTCATATAACAAATTACATCCATAATCCTAACACGTCCATAACACAACACCATTTTAATTTTCACAGTGTGCATGTGTAAAAGAGATTTAAATTAAGTCAGAACATTAAAATTGACAGATTTTAGAATTTTACAAATATCATCATCCTCCTTAGGAATTTTTACTAAACAGTGAGTTCCTCGACCCATAAAAGTATTTTTGAGAGTTCTTTTCCATTCCTCTCAGTCCAAGACAATAACATCACTTACGTATAAGCCTTCAATGACTCTTGAATAGAATTTTTCCAAGTCATTCTTGGTCTGACCCTGCTTCGTCTTCTTTTCGGGCTCCATTCTAAAAGGATTTTTTAATTTTATAAATATAACATCTATTTAAATCTGTTTACAATATACTCTTGACTATCTGTCCTAATGTTGCAGAAAGGCAGGCCAGATTGAATATCATATTTAGCAATGAAAAAAAATTAAGCTAAGACGTCCCTGATGGGTTTACATACTATTGGCATGATCTAAAAAAAAATCCAAGGAATATATTTAGTACATAACATGGTGGAGGTGGTTCTGTAATGGTATGGGGGAGGATTTCTTTCAATAGCCAGACATTCCTAGCATTCATCAGTGATCGTCAAAACTCTGAAAATTATCAAGAGACACTTTCTGGATATGAGTTCAGGCTTTTTTATAGTCTGATTTCAATGATTTGAAATCTAAGCACACCTGAGTCAGAAAAATTTTGTGTCATCAGAGCCCAAAGCCTGATACAGAAGCTACATAATAAAAAATTGTTAATAGCATTTAAAAATCTCTTTTGACATAGAAATAAGAATCCCAACTACTGCCTCATGACAATGTTTCGTGATTTTTGTTCCCCTGAAAATCTGTTTAAAATAGCAAATTTGTTATTTGTAGTACTCAATCACTGGCAGAAATCTTCGAAAGTCACAATTCTTATCCTTTTAAAATATCATTGTACAACTATAGCAGAAAGACACGAGTTCTGTTTTTCAATAATTCAGATATAAGGATAAACAAGAGATAGCCCTTGTTGTGACATAAAAAAAATATAAGTAAGTGCCGTTATAATATTATTATCTTAATGGATGGAGGGATAAGGATTGTATAGTGGTAATAGTGAACTTTTAAATATTTATTTATTATTGCAGTTGTGATTTAAATATGCAATTAACCCTGCATAATTTGTGCATCCGTTCTTTAGGTCAATATTCCTTGAGAAGAGAATCAAAAATAATAATATAAGTTAAACATTCTTACTTGTTCTTGGTTGAAAAATAAGAGACTCATACTACTTGAAATGAAAACTCGTTTAGGTTAGGATCCAATAATGTTTATTACATCTTCTTGAAAAAGGAGGAAGGATGAGATGAAAGCTGCACATCATTGCTTTAAAAAGTACTGGCTCAAATTTCGTAAAATTCGAAGAATCTTTGAAATATACCTTCTGGCAGAATCCAATAAGGGATGTAGAATTAATGCAGAATTAAATTACCAGTTGATTTAAAACTTTTAAAATATTAAACTTAAAATTTACAACAGCATTTTTATAGAATAATTAAAAATTGAAAACGCGAAATTGATCTCCAAAGAATCAGCGCTACGGCGATTCTAGGATACGAGCGCTGGCACAGGCCAGCGGGCCTCCAGACCATACGACGTTTATCATAAATTTACAGCATCATTTTTATTAAAATTCTGTTGGAAAAATGCGCTACATTAGTATTTATACCCAGAAAAAGGGTGCACAAATGTGACAGCAAGATTAATTTAAACTAATTTGATGATTAAGAATTACGTGAAAATTATAATAACAAATCAAAAACTCGTTAACATTTAATAATTAAAAGAAGCATTCTAATTTGTATTTAAAAGACACGCCCCTTTCGGCTGCAGCGCCAAAACAAAACAGCTCCCGAAAACATACCGAACAAGAGCGGTGGTGACGCATGCGCACAACACACGCGTGCGGAGTGAGAGCCGCTGAATGACGATGACGTCACAGCTCAGCGCCGATTGAAAGCGAACTCAATGCCACGCAGAGAAAACAACATCGCCGATTCAACGAACGCAAAGCACAATGAGGGGGGAGACGGCCTTGCCAAAAAAGCAACATACAAGGCGCGACTGCTGATAAATAGCTTTTAAGGAACAGCAAATTAAACTGGAAAGGCTATAAAAATAGAAATACGTTGAGCTGAAATAAAAATAATTAAAAAAGATAAAACTGTGATATATCTTTATCACACTTGTTCTTCTTTATGTTACTAACACTGACAGTGCAAAGATTTCATAATCAGATAGAATAGACTTTATATTTCATGAATAACAATTCGAATTCTCTTTCAAACTGATTTTTAAAGGATTGTAAAACACTTTTAAAAACTTAGACTGACTACATTCTTGTTTCTCTCAAATGGCAAGTTTTTTTTTTTTTTCCTTTTTTCAGTTTGTGAATAAATAAAATTTTTACTTTGAGTCTGGTCTCGTTTTGGACTCAGCCTTATGGATGCTGACTGAGCTCATATCATCTCTATTCATAACCCATAGTTTGGGAACTGCTGGTTTAAATCATAAATGACTTTTGTGTGATTTTGTTCATAATTTTTCTTTTAGAATACAAGTTATTCCTGATAGCATGCTGTTTGCTACATGTTCAGATGATGGAACTGTTAAGATTTGGGACTGTGAGAAGATGGAAGGAAAAAATGTAGCTAATCGATCCAGGTTAACCTACAATAGGCTAGGTAATTACTGTTGTATAATTAATTGTTTATTATACTTCAATTTAGTAAAATACAGTAAGGCAGTCTTTAATATTTAGGTTAGGGGAAAAATCCAACTTTATTTGACTCTCTCAGTCCAGTCTGAATTATCCAAGTATTTTGGCCAGGGCAGACATATATCCAATAATTAAAACACATTAGACTAATCCTTAACGTTGAATTGAATAGACTCACTTCGTGCTGCTCTTATCCTTGAAATAAATTTAATATGAGACTGAATATATGTATTGTAGTATACAGATTTGGTAATTAGAAATATGGACTAATTCTCCATTAACAGAATTTAACATATTAATAAACATGTCTTACACATTTAGAAATTACATTTACACTGATAAGAGAGAAAAAGATGCATGCTTATAAAAGTAAAATTTTCTTAAAAGAGCTGATTCAGACAATTCTTTGACTGCAGATGTCCTCTGCAATTTTTATGTTCATTTTACAAAGAGATCATTTTGTCTAATAATTACTTACCTCCTAACAGTTTTGGGTTAAATCGTACATTATATGTGTGAACACTAAGATTGTTCAATTTTGTGCAAATTTTAGTAATGCATTTTTGAATATTATTTACTTAGAATGCTATGTTTATTTATGTTTATTACTCGCAAGTCGGAAACTTGCTCTTATTTTCTAGCAAAAATTTTCCATTATTATCATTTCTAAGGCTTTCATTCCAATGGAAATTTATTAATGACTTTATAACATTCATTTAGGTATTAAATCAGACTATATTAGAACGTAAATAAAGAAAATGAAATCTAAAAATTTAATCATTTTTTAAACTTTCCATTAAAATTATAAGTCCTTCTGTAAATTATCTAAAAAGAAAAGTTTAGAATTGTGTAGATACTAATGCAGGTCATTTTTGGTTTGTTAAGTTCATGAGAAATGGTCAAAAATATTCACAGGAGCTATGTTGTTCATGTCTTTTTAAATTTGAATTTGAGGTGACTAATTTGATATTTTTCAATTCATTTAATTCTACTGAATTTTATTTCTATTTTTTAATAAGAAACTTGGCTATTAAGTGGATATTGAAACGTTTAAAGCTTTAATATCTGCTTAATAGCCAAACCCCTTCAGAAATTAAAGAATATTATTTGCAGTAAAATTGACCCAATTAATGTTGAGAATTATTCAGGAGTACATGAAATACCATTTATTAAAGAAGATGGATAAAAAAATTACTATATTGACATGACAAGCAAGAAATTTAGTCGTAGGAAAAAAGAGCATATAGCTGATATTAAGTATAATAGAAAAACCACAGCCCTGGCAAGATTATATCAAGAAGAAACCATCCAAATAAATTTCAATGAAAGTAAGATGATGTTTCCCTCCAATCTATACTATCCATCCATTATAAGAGAAACCATAGAGATTGTAACACATAAAAATGCAATATATAACAATGCAGCATCATTTAACTTACCAAAATTGTGTTAAAATAAATAAAATATGTCCAGTGGACCCGTACAAAGATTTTGCACTGCAGTCAAATACTATTTAGATGCAGGTTTAAACTTACATTAAAAAAAATAATAAAGACTAAAAATATCTGCAAACATTAGTCAAGCCAGAATATCATTTTATTTATTCTATCAAATTTACAATAAAAACTGATCACAGATAGCAAAGGTAAAAAAATATATATATACATATTATAAATCGTATTTTATCTGTATTAGAGGATGACATAATCTGTTTCAGAAAGAAAAATGGTGCAAAGAAAATTAAATTGAACGTTTGAATTTAAATTTTGCTTTTTAATCATAAATATAAAATAAACTTGTGGAGCAACAATGTCCCACTTTATCTTTATTGTACAATTTTTTTATAATCATTATTGAGCACGGTATAATATGGTATTTTATTTTTGTGGCAACATTGATTTGAGAAATACTTGTCATTTCATTTATGAAAACAATGCTGATTTAATTTTTTTTATTAACTGCAATTTTTAATAAAAAAAAACATGTTTTAACAAAATCTCAATATGCTATGTCAGAAGTAGCTTCAAAAACCTTTCAAATGATACCTCATTCCTTGTTGCACATTTCCTAAATTCATAGAAAAGGGATGTTGACAACAAAAATAATATATATGATTTAATGGTTGATTAAATGAAGATGGATAATGAAATGAAAGATATCAGTCAATGAGATAAATGTGGATAAAGAGCACTTTATCTCAACAATATTTAATTATTAATTTTTGTTTATTTTAAAATTTTTAAATCTTTCTTAGAACATTTTATTTTAAATATTTATGGAATACTCTTTATCGTGTACTAATTAATTTGAGTTAAGATAGTTCTCATGAGTTTTCCATTTTTGATATATAAATTACTTATCGAGTTATAAGCAATTTGTGCCATATTATGAAATGTTTTTCCCCTTTCTTGCGCTGCAGTGTTAGAAATTTGGTTCAAAACGCTGACTTTGACAGTAAGATATTCTGTCTTTACCAAAAAATAGAAGATGTCTTTCGATTACAAAGTTTCTGAATAAGAACACATGCCAATTTCATATGTTTACAAACAAAAATGAATTAAAAAATATATCACAAAGTAGCCAATTTGTATTTGAAGGCAGTCTTAATAGACATTAATGTTAAGAGGTAGTATTGAGGAAATTTTCAACAAAATTCTGTTTATAAGCCCTCTCCCCTCTTTTGCCACTATTTCATGTTGTCAAAGAGTTTTTCAGAATTTTACGGTAAATTGAAATAATAGGCATTTAACTGTACTATTGTGAATAAAAAGTCTGTGAACTACTGAGTGCTAAAATTATTTGCAATATATTTTTTAAATAATCGTTGTTATTTCAACTTTATCATCCTTTCAATCATAGATAACTGGAGATACTCTATTTATTCTTCTGCAGCTTGCTCCATCTAATTTGATGCCCAAACACATCATTAGTGTCCATTAATCATACACCAAAGTTTGTTTTGGGCACCAAATATACTATTTCTCTCAGCAGAGAGTGAGAAATTTGCCCGAATTCCCATCAGTTTAAATGATTAGCAATGCTTTCTCCAGGTGTCTCTGTGCTTTCAATCAGTTCTAATTTCTTTCTTGTTTTAACTGAATTTTCATTACCTAAAATGTTATTTAATTATTCTTATGATTTTAAATACTTATTACAGATGGACCTGTTACATCTATGACAGCATGTCAAAATGTACAGTCTATTGCGGCTGCCTCCGAAAATGGAAATATACATGTATTTAGGTAAAAGTATATGTTTTAATACATTTTCAAAACCATTCCATATTCAAACAGAATTTTAATTTATTTACATACTGTTTTCTAATCAAATGAATAAATATCATGCTATGTCAGTCAGGTTCTGTCTTTTAAAAAAAAAAATTTCAAAATTAATTGGGATTTTATGTAAATCTTCATCTATTAAATACGTAGTTTGATCTTCTTAGTTAGTTTTAATAGTTTTACATTGTGCGGTCTAAAGTTCTTCATCTTAACATAAAATTATGAAGAAAAAACTTGTTGTAGCAAAAAAGTCTGTTATCTAAATTACATTTTAATTTACATTAAAAAAAAGCTTTTGATATTGACACATATTTTTTTAAGTACAAAATGTCAGTATTATTGGAATTTTTCGTCTTATTTCGGAATTTGTAGCAGTCATACTTAGATACATCAGTGATGGAAATGGATTATGCAACTAAAAGTGTTTGCAACTTTTTTTATATGGAGAAAAAGTCACGATCTTCATATCTAAATGTAAAAAGTTTTATATAAAAAACAAAATTTAAAAGTTTGACTGACATTTATTGAAAATATTTCTAATTTACAAAACAGTAGTCGATCCAGGCAAAATTTGGGGCCTATTTAGGGCCCCTTCACAAAAATCAATTTAATAAAATGGGCCCCTTCACAAAAAATCAATTTAATAAAATGGGCCCTTCAGAAAAATCAATTTGATAAAATCGGCCAAATAAATTTATTTCATTTTTTTTTCTTTCCAGATTAAATTATGATAATGTTAAATCTTCTCTTCTACATACAAGAACTCTTGATCCTTTTGAAGAAGTTTCTGCTGTTGATATCAGTTATTTTGATAATGGTGAGTTTAGTTAATAAATTAATATTTTATTTATTATTTTCAATGTTTGCTTGGTGAGATGTGACCGAGGGGAAAGGAAAAATAGTTAATTATTTCAAAACTCTTTACATATTGTCAGGAGTGCCATGCAGAATTTTTTTCAGTAGGAGGGAAGGGGAGTTCTATTTAATCTTGTTGGGGACATCTGAGAAGAAATTAAGACAGTTATATTCAGAGCTAGCCTTAGGAAGGGCGGGCCGAATTGAGAATGGTTTTGGTCATCTCCAAGTCCAGGATGTGTAGAGATGCTTTATTTTTATGAGCCACTATTTTCAAATAGTAATCTTCATCTTATTTAATAGAATATTGCTGAAAAAATTACCATTCGGAAATAGTGAAAGTCAAAATTAAGCACTTCTGTGCACCCTGAGGTCACGAGCCAACATATATCAATGTCCGTATAATCATAAAATTATATTGAAAAAATCCATTATAGACTATGTCTCTGTTGTAGATTGGAAACCAATCAAAATGTGTGCTTAAAAATTGCATGCAAGCTGATAGACCAAACAATTGAAAGCTGCATCTTAATGTAAAATTCCATACATGTAAACCTACAAAAAACATTTGCTCATGGTGATTGATGTTCGGGATATAATCAAGAATTACTGCAACATTGATTTGCAAAATACTTTATTGTAGAATAGTTTGAGCAATAGAATTATAGTTGTAGAATAGTATTATATTAATTAGGGCATCGAACCCGGGCTTCCCAAGATAGAGAACATATGTAAAAACCTTTTTTTTTTTTTTTTGAAAATTTGAATAGAGTTTTTACATGTAATGATTTTTTTAGATTGCCCGCCAACAACACCAAAGAACATTTTTATATTAAATATGTCAGTTATATATTCAAATAAAATTTTGAAATTTAATAAAACTGGTAATTTCGTATTGGCCTCTAGCCATAAGTTAATAGTCGAAGAAATTGCTAAAAATTTCGTTATCTACAGCAGTTTTGAGCGCTTATTTCAATTACATGTCTGTTAAATCTGTGTTTTATTTATACTATTTTAATTATTCCTTAATGAAGTTTTAATTTCGTATTGAATATTAACTGGAAACAAATGCTGAACTTTTTATATTGTTTAAACTGCAAACGGATTAATATTTTGTAATCATCTGCAAGCGATAGAGATAGATTTTTTTAAAAATCATGCTTGAAATTTAATTTAATAAATCAGTCAATTAAGATACAGTTTTCAAACAAATTGCATCTGAAATTAGATTTTTTTGCCTATATAATGGTGTAAAAATAAAAAATGTGCGATGTTTAGAAATTAAAAAAAAAATGCAGTAGAAAAATCGCAAAACCGAAATTTCATCGTCAACTGTTGCTATTTGCAAAATGACGTCAGCGTTACGCATGGGCACATTTGTCCTTTATAATATAGATATGCTCAATTTGAATTATATTTTTAAATAATGATTGTGTATTTCTTTATTTTTGTTTTTTTTTGCAGTTTTATGTTGCATTAACGAATCAAGTTTTCTTTTGCAAATCTGCACTAAGGGAATTTCTATTATGTAGTGTTCCTGTGTGTTTCTAATAATTCTTACTAGCTTAAGAAACAATTCATTTTAGAAAATAACATAAAAGTTAGTTGTGTCCTAAAATCGCAAAAACAAGTGTTGTATAATTTTATTAAACAAACCACTGCTGTTTTCTGTAAAACTTGAAATGTGATGTTATATCCCTGCATATTGTTTGGAATTATACATCGATGAGAACATTTTTAAGCACATTTAAAAAGACAAGGACTCCTCAAAATTTATAGGTCAAAGTGTTTATTTTCCTTTAATGTTAAACTTTTTGAAGTTAAATTTCTAATAAAAATTACAAATACTTGGAGTGACAGAAATATAAATGCTAGTTTAGTATAAATTCTCAGCTTTTAGATGGCCCTATTATGTCATTTAAGAAGAGAATAATAAATGTAGTAAAGGAAAAGAGGCGTGGCTTTTAATAATATTGAGAATTATTTTTCCTGATGTTTATATTGATTCTTTAGATCCCCCATTTATTTATTTTTTTCTGAAAATTAAAAATATTTTTTGCTAATTCTGAGTATAGAGCTTTTTCTAAGTAAATATTTTATAGAATGAAAGTATATTTTTAAATTTAAATATTCAAATTATTTTTTTTTATAAAATAATGAAATATTATTAATTATTTTAAAATTTTTGTTAAAAATTAATCATTATGTATGTTTGTTATTTATGTTTATTTAATTAATCTGTTCTTATAGAAGTATTCTTTTGTTTGTTATTTTAAATCCACAGTAATATTTTAGAACTGCTTTTTGACATTTTTTTTTTTACCTGCTTGTATGGTGTATTTTATTCTTAAATTTGAAATACAGTGGAACTTCCCTTTAACGAAGTCCCTATTTAACAAAGTTTTCTACTTAACGAAATTTTCTGCAGAACTTTGACTTTGAACACCATTAGCATGTAAATTAATCTCCATATTACGAAAAATATATTCTATATAACGAAGTTTATTCCACTTTTGTACGTGTACATAATTCAAACTAAGCGATTGCTGTTCGAAGGATATGCAAATTTATTTCAGCGGATTCGATTGTATGAAAATGAACACATTTAAATAATTTCCATTCTGCTTTGTGCTAAATAAAACAATTTTTTCCACACTAAGGAAAACACTTGTTATCACTATTCTCCCATTCTGAGACTCCAGCGCTGACAGTTGGGGGAAGTCAAAATCCCCTTTTTACCTTCAATGATATAGAAGATGAGGTATCGCAATTGCGTCAGATGCATTGAAACAAAAAATATCTATTAGAGTCGGACAGGTACCATTCTGACCTTCCATTGCTGATAGACAATTGCTTTGTACATCCAAAAGAACGTGCTTCAAAATACAAATCGAAGAACATCAAAGTTATTTTTGTTCCTGCCAATACAGCTAAACTTCAATCATTAGTCTAAGGAAAAATAAAAAATCTTGCATTATCGAATACATTATCGAAAAAGACAGAAAAAATCCGATGTAGTGAAAACATTAGTTTGAGATTCTGTGTATCAGAGCTGATGAAAGCTTGGGAATGTGACGTGATTTTATCGACCATACACAACTGTTTTGTAAAAGACGGCTTCATAATTAAAACTGAATCAAATGCTTCTGAATCCAATACCTGTTTGTCATATCTCAAGAAAAAATTTCATGAATTTAAGTTGATTTCTATTTAACGAATTTTCTTCATAACGAAGTTTTTAAGTGTAACGATGAGACTTCGTTAAATGGAAGTTCCACTGTATTTCTTTTTAAAGAATGCTGCAGTTGATCATATCATTTAGTGCATAATAAAATGCGATGAATTAAAATAGCTTTCTTTATATATGTAAACTTACATGTTTGTTTGTAATTTGCAAACAAACATTAGGGGATGATAGAACACACTTAGACAAGCACAAAGTACCATACAATCCATGATCATAACTCAACTAGTGGTGCCTATAGGTTGCTATCTGATTAAAGAAGAAACCAGTTTATCAATATCAAGTAAATGGTTGCTGTTTTTGTTTTAATGCGTAATATTTTTGCCAATCAGAATGCTAATATGGATGACAGTTACAAGAAGATAAATAATGGAGATTTAAGTTAGTATTGACTGGTTAAGCCAAATTCCTGTACTAGAAATAGTACAAAAATATGCTAAACCTCCAGAAAAAACTTTTTGCAAAGAAAGTGAGGAACAGCTGTCGTAGACGCACCAGGGTTGGCATGATGTTTGTTTTGTGCCATTTTGGCAAAAAAAAAAAAAAAAAAAAAAAAACCCGCTTTCAAGTACCTGTTAGACATAGCTTGCTTTAACAGCATGTTAGTTTTATTTTATTATGAAACAGTTTATTTTATTATAAAACACAGACAAATTTTTATTATAAAAACACAAATTATTTTATTATAAAACATACATATTGCTTAATTTATTATAAAATACATAATGTTTAATTTAATATAAAACACACGCAAACTGCTCTATTGGCTGCCATACAAAGCAAAATCTCACCAATGTTACCGGGTTACTCAGGTGCCAAAAAGATACCCCAGTGCGTCTGCAACAGCTGTACCGAAAGTGATATGAATTGTCAATTATGTGTAACATTCTTCATAAATTCACAATCCTTAGACTGAGTCTTTTAATTAGTCATAAACAAAACTCTTTATTTTATCATTTGCGTTCTCTTGCTTTTTATTCCACAATTTGTCTTTCTTTGGTAACTACTCGATGCAAATTTCAGTGATTATTTGCTAAAATTTATTATGTAAACACATCCAATGTTTATATCATTAGTTTTGTACCCTGTATGTCAATTTTATTTTATTTTATTTCCTACCCCTTTTCTTTTAAATTTAGCTGGGGCTTTTATTTTTTTCTGTTGTGGTAGGAAAAGGATTATTTTGTGAAAACTATTATACCTAATTAAATTTATTGCCATTTGTACTTATGATTGTAAAATGTAACCTATATATGTAACATGTTTTATATTTGTAAAGAAAGTACCATTATTTATTTCTCTTGGATTTTTATTTATTCTGTTTTTGATTTGTATTTTACAGGTAGTCAGTCTGTTTTATCATATGCAACTCTTATTGGGTCCATTGTTGGCTGGGATTTACGTTGTCCGGGCACAGCTTGGAAAGTGGAAAATAATCCCAGGCTTGGTAGGATACAATTTTTTTTTTCTGTTTGTTTTTAATTTTGCTATTTTATACAATGAGACTTCAATTATTATTGTTCAAGCAGTAAATTCTAAAGTTTTTTCAATGACCAGTGAATTAAGTCGTGTTTATCTCTAATGTTTATAACTCTTACTTATGGTGAAATATGTTAGGGCTTTATTTATTTATTTATTTATTTTTATATAAAACTAATAAAAAGGAATATTTGATTTCTTTAAGGTAATACTTATTTCATTTATGAAATTAATAAAAATAAATTATTTTCTTTTAAATATATATATTAATTTTTATGACTTTTTTAATACATTGTCAGATGATACTTAAACATTATTTCTGTAGATACAGCCTCAATATAAATCAAAACTTGATTTCAAATGGGTATACACAGCTGTTGATCTACAACATATGGAAATAGAGGAATATATATATTTTTAACAAATCCACGATTATCCCATTCTATGACTCACACACCTTGTGTTTCATGTCCATTTCTTGTCTGTTCTAGCAACAAAGATAGAGGGCTGTTGTACATTCACTTAAGTATTGTATATTCTTGTATTACAGGGCTGTTTGTTTGTTGAAATTTCTCCTGTTGAAATTCTTCTTTAAGTATTTTCTGAATACAGAATTTTATTTTTAACTACTTTTCAAGTGATTATTCAGGAGGAAGGGGGGGGGGGGGGGATTATGAATAATGTAAATTAAAAAAGTATCTTTAGTAATTTAAAAGTATTTTTTATTGTCATGTGATCTAAACACATAGGGCAGAATACAAATTTTCACCAGATTTTATTCATAAAATATCAATATGAGATGATCCCACTGTTGCTTAACAAGTGACATTTAAAAGACACAAATAGATGATGTTAAAAGATGTTTTAAAACCGCCCAAGTACTTTCGGGCAGCCAAAAGTACTTGGATGGTTTTTAAACATAACTAAAATAACACAAAATAGTAATTTAGTACAGCATACTTACAGAGTTGCTACTGGCAACTACTGTTTTACTATTTTTCCTACCACTTTCTCTGTACAATAATATTCTATCTTGAAGATTTGTAGAAATATACCACAAAGATCCTTGTTTTGAAATAGTGGTGGTGGAGAAAATCATTTTAATAGTCACCAGTCTCAGTACTACATTTATTAAACACATAACGTCAGGTTCAGGGCATGTGATGATAAAAGATATTTACGATGGTATTATTTCTGTCAGGATGTTTACCTTGCTGGAATGAAAATAAATATGTTTTTAATATATTATCTCTTATCTTATTAATTCCTTTTTTATCATTTATTAATTTGCGTACTAGTTTTCTATTCTTATGTTTTATTAATTCTTTTTATCATTATTTATATTGTGTGTTCAATTATCATGTTAGTCATATATATATATATTTTTAATACTAAATACTGATGGAGCACTGAAGCCATAAGCTTCATGAGTTGGTTTGCTGCACTTGGTCTGATTATGATTCTGTATATAATATATACTATATCTATCAGTATGTGTATATCTATAAATATGTCATATTATATAGTTATACATAAATACTTCTGTAAAATTGCCTTTAATATGGCTGTTACATAATTATGCAGTTCTACAAACTATGCAGTTACAATGTAGAATGAGAAAAAAAAAAAGAGTTACTGTAGTTAGTATTATTGAGGCTGTGTGTGTACCTCAATACTGAAAATAGTTTGTACAATAAAAATTATGAGTGTATCAAATATATAGCTGTTTATTTTAATTTAATATTTCTCATGCAAGTTGATTGTTTTATTTTATTTATTTGTTTTGTTTCGTCTTAGGTCTTGTGACTTCCTTCTGTATAGATGGTCTCAATTGCTTTATGGCTGTTGGTACTGCTAATGGCAACATTATATGTTGGGATATCAGATTTCACCTTCCTGTTACGACAATTTCTCACCCAACAGGTATTTCAAAATATATGATTCATACAGTTCCTTTAAATACTTTATTTTTTACTAAACAAAAAAAAAGAGGGGCTTTATTTTTAGCAGAAAAGTTTCATTGTGTTGATAATTGCTTTGTTTTAACATGCTTTAAATAAGATAAAATAAAGAGATTTTGTTAAAAGGGATTATGCATTAAATATACATACCTAAATTAAATATGTATTTGAAAATAAAGATAGAAAACTATTTATACTTTTTAAACTGATATTTTCCATGTCAAAAATTAAACATCTATGAATGTAAAAAATCATCTTTAACTACTAAAGTTTTATTCCTGTTCAAAAAAATAAATGTTTGTATAATAGAATGGAAAGTAAATTTACATATTATAATAGATTAAAAAAATAAAATTAAGGCATTTAAACTTAAATGACCAGTATTTATACAGTTTCATGTATTTTGTTTCTGAAAACATGAAGTACATTCAGGCTTAAAAGGAATATCTCAATTTAATTTGTAGAACCTGTGAAAACAGAACCTGTCTATAAAGGAATACTGTGTTAAATGGGAAAATTCCATGGTCTCGATGGAAGGAATACAATACAGTTATACTTGCCAAGGTGGAAACCTGTTTAAAATTGCATTTTTTTACCACTCCTTAATGATTTCATTTCTAAGACCATTTTTAGTCTGCATTTGTCCCCTATGTCTCCAGAAATTTTCATTTTGTCACCTATGTTGTATCTTGAAAAAACAAAGATATTAACAATTGCTTCAAAATTTTACACTGCTAAAGCATAGGTTAATGATCTAGATAAAGGTCTAGTTTTTAATCTGAAGATCTAGTCTTTGAATAAATAAAAACTACAATTAACAGATTTTTATTTATTTATTTTTGTGAGTGGCAGGAATATAGATGCAAAAAATAGTTAGTTAACTCATAAATTGTGATACTTTTTTTTTTTTTTCAGTTTAATACTTTGAAATACATGATAAAAAGAAATATGTAAGGTATTTTATGAGCAAATCATACAGTAAACTTTTGAATAACTTTTTTTATATAAAGAATTTTACAGAGGTATAAAAGTTTCTTTAGATACTTTGGAGATTAAAAAGGAAAAAGAGAAGAAACAACAACAAAAACTGCATTTCTCTGATTAATTAACTATTATTTGAATTGTATTTTAATGCTATCACTGCATGCATATAAATATTATATATATGTTGATGCATTAATATTTAAATCCTAATTATAAAAAAATAATACTTTTTTGTTGATTAGGTGCAAGAATTCGTTCTTTATTAATCCATCCTAAACGAGCATCTGAAGTATTTGCATCTGTACAGGGTAATAATGAAGTATCTTTATGGAACTTTGAAAATCAAGAACGGAAAATGACTCTGTGGCCGATGAATAATGCACCACCATTGTCACAAACAGAGGTTAGAACAGTTGTATAAAAAAAAATTATATACTTTTTTCAGTACAGTTTGCATTTTTATGTAATTGATTTGTAAAGAAGAGGTACAAATTGAAACAAAAATTCCATAAACTTTTAAATTTGCTTTTGCTCTATTCAACTTGTATTTCTGTAAATTAAATTGACATCACCCCACCCCCCAAAAAGAAAGTCAAAACCATTAAACTGTTTGTGATTGTCATAGGTGCCAATGCTTCTGACCTACCTGGAAAGTTTCCACTTCTTCAGCAGTCTTCAATTTTACTAAATCAGAAAATTCTAGCTACTGTTTTGATTTTTTGGGGGTGGGGGGCTTGAAAAGGTGCTTGGCTTTAGACCCCAAAAAACCTTAATCTGTGTTTATATTATACCATTCAAGAAAGATAACAAAGATTTTATGTACGTAGGTATGACACTGAGGAAATTTCGGGACAGAATAAAAGAACATGAAGCAGATCTGAGATTAAATAGACCCCACACTGCGTTAGCAAGATTAGCACAAACTGAACCTATAAAAGTAGATTTCAATGGATCCAAAATTATATTCCACACAAATAATCACCAGGAAGCTATCATAAGAGAGTCTCTGGAAATAATATTTAAAAAAGAAATAGTCTGTAACAATGTATTATCATATGATATCCTGCAGTCTGGAATGAATTAATACATGATTGATTACCTGTACTTATTCTTGAAATGTTGAATGACCTTTCCCATCCCACCTTATATTCTAAACCCTTGAAATAAAATGGTTTGTTCCGGGCAAGCTAGAAAACGCGAAGAGACAACAACTGAACTCAACAATTAGTTTTTCACTGATGATGACCGAGTAGTTCGGTTGAAAATGTTATGGAATTTTTAAAAGGACTTTAATGTGCTTTTAAATGTTTTATGTATGTTTTTACGCACCTTCAAGCAATATATTTACATTTAGTTGTATCTTTATGAATTTTAATTATTAAACAAGGTGAATTTGCACTGGAATTTTAACTTTTTATTGAACCTTAATCTGGTTCACATTTGTCTTTAAAATTGTTTCAGTGAAGATGAAACATGTAGACAGTTTGTATATAAAACTTTTTTTACTGTTTTATTTAACACCTTTTAGCAATTAACTAAATACAGAAAAAGATCTTTAAAAATTTCACCTGAAATATTTCAATTCTTAACTGAAAATTTATGTTTTGTCTTGCCTTTTTTTAAATTTATATGTTTTTTAATTAAATTATTCTTTGCTTTTTCTATCCTGGCTTCTAACATTTCAAGATATTTTTCAATCTTTGTTGTATTACAATGTTTCATTTAACTAGTATTAGCTCATGTATAGTTTGTCATGTACAGTCTTATTTTGACAGCTGTATTTATTAATTCATTCATTCTGTTGTATTTTATTTTATACTTTATTTAGCTTTGCTTTTTTATCATTATTAAAACTATTAATTGTTAAATATAGCAAGAAATATAAAATACTGACTCTCAACTTTGATAAAAGGTATTTTAAAGATGAATTGCATGTTTTCAGATTTGTTTTCAGCAGTCACTTTTATGCATGTAGAGAGTTAATTCTCTGATATGGTGGGGGGGGGGGGGGGGGGGGGGGGGGTCTTCCATTAATTGCATTACACTTCAAGAAGAAGGGAGGCAGCATTGTAATTTTGGCCATTTAAAACTGATCAAAATGGGTTTAAACCAGTCAGACGTGGTTAAAACTATTAAATAATTCCAGCTGCTCAAACTGTATATATTTAAGGGAATATTAATATCATATTATATTATGCATTTAATAATAATTATTATTATTTTAGTAACTATTAAATAAAAGTGGAACTATTTTGCCTTATGTAATAGCATTTCAAACATAAACATATATTCCCTAAATCTTATTTTTCTTAAAGTGTAACCAATACATTATGACTTAAACTTTGCTGAGCAGTGATCAAAAGTTTGATTTGAAATTTATAGATTTCATAATGCACCTGATGAATTATTGTTCAAACTCTTCATATGTAGAAAGATTGTTGTCCCAGTTTGGTTTGATCGAAAATAGCTTAATACAGTGAAAATTGTTATCTGTAATCACTTTTTAAGACCTAAGTAAAATTTAAAACATTTTTCTTTTGTTCTCATTTTTTTTATATAAAATTTGGGATGATCAGATAAGCAAGTTGTGGATTATGAAACAGTTGCTTTCATTTTTGGTATAAAAACTACTCGTTTAAATGTTTTAGAATTGGTTTTAACATTATTTGAAACTTCACATATTTTCTCTCTCACAGACATCTGATGACTCTGTACATGCTATGAGTTGGCCTTCCTATGGTTCAGCTCTTTTAACAGCTGGTTCTGACAGAAGAATACGTCTCTGGGATCTGACACAGCCATCCAAATCATGTGTAATCGTGGGGGCAGCCAATGATCCCTTGACACCTTTCAATAATATAAGTTACAGGTAATGTCCCTTTCTCTTTTTTTCAGTAAATTCATTCAGAGATTTTAAATGTATTTAAATTATTCTACGACTAAAATATTGTGTATGAATGAAAATGTCTTGCTTTACTTCTAACATAATGTTTCAGTTTATTGTGTAATTACTTTTATGATGTAAGGCAGTGACACCAAAGGCCACATTCATCTATCTAAATCCATATTAGTGTGATTAAAAAAGATTTTTTATTACATTAAAAAGTTTGATATTTTATCCCAATAGTTGTCAGTCATGAAAGTTTGATGCACTTTTGCAGAAATATCCTTTTTTTAATGATATTCTGGGTGTTTTTGAGATTGATGCAAAGATGTGGAGAAATCATAACTGAAAAATTAAGGGAAGGTAGTAAATAATAAAGTTTTAATGCTACTTAAATTCTATGCTTTTAAATTTCCTTTGTGATACATTAGATAGGTGAATAGAAAAATATATAATAATCTGACTTTCAGCACAAAATAAAATTTATAAAAAAGCTTGTACCATTGTCTGTTCAACCAACTAGCCATGCTACTAAAAAACAAAAAAATAGATAAAAAGTATATAACAGATAAGATGGCACATTCAGGTTATGCTTCTTCATACTCTGAATCATAGCACACATGCATTTTGTCTAATAGCTCCTTGAATACTACTGACTGATGGACAATTTTTTTTTTTTGTACTTTTAGTTGTATTGCTGTTTGAAATCTATTTTCTAGTTCTACTTTCTAGTGCTTTGTTTACCACTTTTTCTATTTTGTTTTTATTTCTGCTTTTAGGATCTTATCTGCTTATATAGGGTAAAGTAACTGAATGCCGACATCCTCCTAATGCCAACATCAACTTGAAAAAAAAATAAGGCTTTAAATGATCGTATAAATTCGAAATTGGTGCCATAATGTTAAAAACATTTGGAAAAGTGTATTTTCAATTTGATGCAAGCAGCTTTTTTTTTTTTTTTTTTACTGCTGATCAGGCCCCTATTTGCCAGGCTTTTTTCCCAGCTTAATGGGTTGATGCCTGGCAACGGGGCAAGGATTCGGCTGTTCGCCGCCTGGCGAAGATCTGTTTGATACATCTCTACGCCGATGTGATTTCAGTGCATCTTGTTGCCAAAGTTGCTTTTCCTTAGTTGGCCAGTTGCTAATTGATGTTTGGATGAGACGGCTCAGCACTGCATAGTTTAGCAAAGTCATGTCGGACAGATGTGAGATGCTGGAGTATTTACTAATTCCACGCTGCATCGCATACCGACACATCATGCCATCGCTTCTCAAGTTGGTCTCGTAATTTAAAACCTTGATCAGGTGACAAGACCTTCACCTGACTAGGCACCTCCAGAGGTATAATTCACAGGGAACTTGGAAGATTTTACACCCACGATGGATTTTACATGCACCGGGCACCATTAGTGTTTCTATGAATGGGAAGTTTTCAGTTTGAGAGAGGAAATTCTTAACTTTGAAAAATTATAGTCACAAAAATAAATTTAATAGTTGACTTTATGATATGTAATGAAATTACTAATAATTATTTATTACTTTTTTCTCTATCAATTCCATTTTTAAGAAGTATTTCTTAAAAATGTCCTCATGCTTTTGCTGTGATACTCTTAGCTTTGTTTTCTGTGTGTGCATGGTAGAATGTTTCAATTTGTGTAGTCTTACTAATATAGTGCAGAATTTGAACAGCTGGATATGTTGTTTGAATTCCTAACTCAGCACAAATGATGGAAAATTGATAGGAATAAAAATAAGACTTTTAATTATATAATCTTTAGTTATATGTTTATATTAGATCAGGGATGATATTTCTCCGACTTTTTGCATACCAGTATAATCTTAGAGAAAATGCTGTTCTGTTAAATCGCAGAATGTTCTGATTAAATTAAAAAAACATTCTCTAAGATTATACTGGCATGCAAAAAGTCAGAGAAATATCATCCCTGATTAGATGTTTTTTAAAATAACAATTATTTTTTCATAATAAATTTGAAACAACAGAATAAACTGCAGTTAAAAAAAATTTTACCTGCAGTTTATTCTATTGTACTGTTTCAAATAACAAACCAGATATCATGACTAAATGTCTGTTGGGTTTAATCTGGGAAGCAATTTTTTTAACTAAAACGCCTAAAAAGTATTTTAGCTTTTACAAATGTCTTTTAGTTTTTTTCTTTTGGGAAGGGGGTGCGGGGATGGATTATGACAGTTCTTATACTCTTAAGTACTTTGAAAAAAATTATAAATTAATGTTATGTAATTGTTGCTTCATGAGCATTTGAATAAAAATTGGAATTCCATTTTTTCCCATGCTTTTTAGCAAAAATCTTACTGACATATTTTTGCAAAGTGCCAAAAAAAAAAAAAAAAAATTAGAAATTAATGTTATGTAATTGTTGCTTCATGAACATTTGAATAAAAATTGGAATTCTATTTTTTTCCATGCTGTTTAGCAAAATCTGACATATTTTTGCAAAATGCCCAAAAAAAAAAAAAAAAAAAAAAAACTGTGGAAAAAATTTAATTTTAAAAGAAAAATACATAAATTTCTTAAGAAATAATCCTAGAAACATAGTTAAGAATGAGTTGTAATTTTCCCTATCTGAGGGAAAATGTGTCCAGGCTGGGACTCAAACTCAGAACCTTTGGCTTCAATTGCCAATGCTTTTCCAATTGAACTATCTGGATGACATCCCAGCAAACACAGTACTTGCAAATATTGAAAAGATCACTGAGCAAGTGACTTTTTTTAAATATATATATATATATCGTTGCTAAACCTATTAATACAATTTAATACATTTTCTCAGGAAATAATATCAATTTCTACTGAGCTAGTGTCAATTTTCTGCTTCAATAGCATCCTCTTTAGTGACTAGCATCCTGCAATTTTTTTTTTCTATGGTGAACACTAGGCATATATATCGTTAGCAAAAAAATTAGCATTTTCTGTGACAATGTTTATATAGCACCGGCAACCTATAATTTGTTCTATTACATTTTTTGTAGCTTTAATTTTTTTTTTCTTCTTAAATTCTTTTAGTTCTCGTTTAATTGATGGAACTGAAGTGATCTGTGAAAATTATAACAGACAGAAAGATGAAAAAGGAGCATCTGAAGATCAGCCTAGACGTTACCCTGAAACACCACCAGTAGGTCATCATGATATTATTAGTTCAATATCTGTGATGCAAACTTCTCAACCACTAATAATATCTGCCTCCAAAGATGGTGTTGTTAAAGTATGGAAATAGTAAAAATAATTCAGTGAACTGTTTTATTGACTATGAGGATATAATTTATACAAATGTGTATATAAAAGTATGTTTATATGTACTTTAAATACATATATAGGAAATCTGATGTATTAATTTTTATATGTGGTGCACAATAAATGTTATTTATATCATTTCTTATTGTGAAATTCTTGATTATGATTTTAGAAATAAAAAGAATCGAACAGTCAATTTTCTGAAAATGTACCTTTTAATTTTGACATGCAAATAATGGAAGTTACGATTAACTGTTAAACCCACAGAACAAAATTAATATGGCAGTAATTTCATTAATTATCGTTTTTTCAAAGAACTGAATTCTGTTTTAAAAATTTTGATATATTTCACATATGGTGTATTGAAATAACAAAGGGTAATTGCAGCTTTAAATTAAACATTAATGAGAACAATAGGTGGTTAGAGAAATATAATGTAAAAATAATTCAATCTATCTGTAAATGGTTCATTTCCACTTTATGTTAGAACCAGAGACATTGACTAGTTGTAGAATGCAGGAGAAAAAATCATTCAACATAAACTAACTAGAAAAATTTAAGTATTGTGTCATTGTGTAAAATTAAGTTGCGTATAATTTTGTTTGAAATAAGCTTTCCTAATACTAAATTTCCTTTTTGCATTTTCACCCAAAAGATGTTAATTTATAATGACTAGAAGAAAATATATGTAAACAAGACAGTAATCTACAATTCACCAAACTTTCAATCTTAAGCTGTGCAGTTTTTATGGAGTTGATTGTATTTCTAAATACATTTTAAAATTGAAATTTGATCTTAATCATTTTGTAGACATATAAGACTAACTATATAATTTATTTGCATTGCAATCTCAATATTTATTAAACATTATTAAAAAATTTTATTGTTTAACTATGATTTTCAATAATCTATTCTACTTTTTTATTTATTGGATACTAGCTGACTCGCCGACATTGCCTGGTCACATGTAATAACCTTAAATCTCTTAAATAAACAAAACGCTGGTCCAGATCTCTGCACCGTACAACCAAGCAAGCTGTATGAAAAATTTCTTAATTCCAAGTGTGCATTCTGTTCTAAACAAACCTTTTTCCAAATGAATTTCCGGCACAGGTCCCCGCTGCCTACGGTACCATATATAAATAATAAGGGACCAAGATTATTAAATTTTTAGGTTTTTAAAGGCTTTCAGGACATGAAAATATAACCGGAAAGCTGTAGAATAAACTCTAGAAAAATTACATCTTATTTGTAAATGGTGGTGATACAACTTATCTGTAGGTGACCAAAGGTATTGTAATGGAAATATTATGATGGTGTTATGTATCAATTCTTACGTAAATCTAAGAATTATTATTGCGAAGAAAAAAAAATTAAAAGTTCCCTCTAGTGGTGAAAGAGTACTAAAATTAAAATATGACTGGTGAAAAAATTTAAAAAGAATTAAGAAATTGTACCAAAAGGGAAGAGGAAATCGTGAAAGAGCCTTAAAAATTCATTCAGAAATAGTAGTTTAGAGTTACTAAATGATAAATGAACATTAATTTTTAGACTTTTCAAAGACCCCCAGAACACGGAAATAAAACCAGGAAGCTGTAGGACCAACTGTAAAAAAAATAATTTTATTCAGAAATGGTGGTGACACTATGCATCTGCAGGCGACCAAAAGTGCAGGGATGTTAGTGAAAATTATGTACTAATTGTTAGGAAAATCTGGCAATTATTACTGAGAAAAAAAAAAAAAAAAGAAACACTGAAGGGAAGATTATTATTCGAAAAAGGTGGTAGCTGTGGGCTAAGTAAATTGTTTGTACTGCATATAGTAACTAAGAAGTTGTTAGGGGAAAAAAAAAACTCAGTAAATTGGACTCAAAAACGGAATAAAAGGAGGCAAGTTAACATGAACGTAAAATTTAATTAAAAAAAAAAAAAAAAAACGTCACCCATCCCTGCAAATATAACAAATCTGTAAAATTAAGTTTTCTTTATTAATTACTGTGCATTGTCAGTCTTATAGCATATAATTTCTGACCTTTCACTTAGGAAAGTAAATGGAGGAAGGGGCTGAAGTGCCCAAAGCAGAAGTAAATTCAATACAATCCCCTCTTCTGTATGGATAATTTCTTTTGTCATCGGGTCAGTTACTTTTATTTACCAACCGATTTTCACAAAATTTAGATTTTTGGAATCGTAAAAATATGCTATGTATATATTGTGATTTTCAAATCTGTATCTTGAATAGTTTTCTTAATGTTTGAGTATAAGTGAAAATGAGAAAATTTCACTGTCTGCGATTATCAAATCATTTATTTGTTTTGAGGGTTTTAGCACCATTTTTAGATAAAAGATCACATTTTTGAAGCAATGTTTAAAGAGTTTTTTATTAATATCTTGGCTAATTACCAAAATATTTAAAATCTGAGCCTCAGGTGCATCAAGACATGCCTTAGACTGAAATTTTCAGACTTCTAGGTGGGGTAGATTTTACTAGCCATCATACACACAGACAGAAACTTCCTTTTATTACTATAGATTGCATATTTTCCCTGAAAAATTAGTGGGTATTTCGTATTTTTATACCTGCAACATTTCAAATAAATGAATAAATGCATAACACTTTGTCTTTGTGGAAGCATGATAAAAATAAATTGTAAATGCATTTTAGATTTTTATAAGGTTAAATTTTAATTAGGAAAAATTTATTATTTTAATTCCTTTTTTTTTTTTAAGTGTTTCTATAGTAAATAATCAAAATTGTTTAACAGAACATCTTAAAAATTATCTAATGCAGTGGTTCACAACCTTTTAAATTTACAAAGCCTTTTAAGAATCTATTTCTGTGCCAAAGTCTGTTAGGCTTAACATACCTTATATCATACATTTTAATGGTATTTGAAATTAATGTTATGGAATGGAGAAAGAAACACAGTAGATAGTAACAGAATGCAAAGTAAAAAGAATTATTCGTAATTGTACAATCAAATATTTTTTTAACTTTGAAATTACCAAAATATTCAATTTACTACCACCAGTACATATATTATCAGAACTTGGCCTTGCATAAAAGTTCTGTAAAAATAAAAAAATGATTTGCATTACAGTAGATTTCCCGTTGTTGGGAAGAGCATCAATAAGATTCATAAAATAATTCTTTTTTTAAGTTTTTTTTTCTTTTATTGGATTCGAATAATTAAAAAATATATATTATCTTTAATTTTATTCAATTTTTACTTTCTAGAAGCAGTCACAAGATTGGGAACCACTGATCTAATATCATAATTTGCAATAATGCAATTCATAGTATCTTAATTTAAATAAATCATTAACTTGGCTGTGTGTTGGTTTAAGTAAGTGCAGTAGATAAAAGCCAAGTTGAAGGTGGCGGAGGTCCTAAAATTATAGTTAGTTTGTTTTTAGTAAACGTTTTTTAGCTAATTGCAAGTATTATTCAAACATATGCAAGACACTTATACAATACTTTTATTTATATCGAGTCAATGGAATAATCAATCTTTGGCTTCTAAATGATATCAGTATTCAGCATCTGAAAAGTGATATTTCAAATTTGAATTTCAAAACATGAGAAAGATAAAGTATTTATTTTATTATTTTTATTATTATTTATTGTACAAAAATAATGGTAGGTTAATCATCATCCTTTACTTCTTTATTCTCAGTTAGAGCTCTGGATTCATGAACAAATGCAACAAACCTAATTCCCTGAAACAAAAGTGTACATATATAAAATATATAATAACTAAAAAGGTTTTTTTCTGCCTATACTTCATGATTAAAAAAATTAATTTGTAGCTTATTATTCATTATCACTAATCTATATTTTCTCATAATTATACAAAATTCTGTGCATTTATAGCTATTAATCTATTCATCTATGCAACATATAAGTTATGCTTTCACATACCAGCAATTGAAGACTAATATGTATTATATTGTAGATACATTTAATATAAAGGCTAGTACAGTGGTCAAAAGTAGCATGCTACAAGTCATGAAACTACAGTAGTCACTACTTTTTCTAGTAGTTTGTAGTGAGCACTGACCTACTTTTAACACTACTTCAGAGAAAAAAGTGCCATTCTTCAAATTATGTGATAGTAACTTGCAGATCCCTCTTTTGTGCAGCAATTTGCAAATGACTGATTGATCTGACTGACCAACCCCTTAATATTATTACACACTTTCAAATTAAAATTTTTCCACACTGTAAAAATTTCTATACAATATTTGTGTACTGATTCATTTCAGCAACTTTATAAAAAAAATCATAAAGTCCAGATAAACTTTATTTTTAACAGAGTGAGTAAATGATGTACTGTTACTTTAAAATAATAAATACTGCTGAAAAATGTGTATTAATAAGTTATAAAAGGTTTAAACTGTGTGCTTTGATTTGGAGAGTAGGGGAAGTGGAAATTTAAAAACCTCTAAATCGATGTTAAAGATTATAATGTTATGTTGTCATAAGATTGTCATTTAAAGAAATTGTAATTTTCTTATTACAACATAATCAAGTTTATGTGTATCAAGCTAAATAAACAAAACTAAAGCTGTGTTTAGTTTGCTAGAGGAAAGAGAGAGCTTTTATGAGACCTTAAAAATGCCCCCCCCCCCCTCCCACCTCCCTTTGACTGGATATTGGTAGTTAAACTTGCCAGACAGTCCACATAGTTTAAATAGCTCTGGGAAGGCATTGTTTATTGATAATAAATACAAATAAAACAAATTTGCAGTAATAAAGAGTATATTTTTAAAAGGTTACATTATAGCAGTGTAGCATATTACCTGTGAACGAGCAGCTCTTAAAAATCCTAAGTTTGCACTGACTGTAACAGCCTTCATCTTATCACCAGTCCCAAAGACAATCTAAGTGAGTTTAAAATGAGATATTTATATAAAATAATAATGATGTTTATATAATACTGAAATATTTCTAATAAATGCGCTTTAAATATAGTCTTATGAGACATAAAATCAGAATTCAAAACAATATTAACCTTAGTTAGCCAATAAACATTTATTAAATAGTTTACAACAAGAACTCTTCACCTCATTTTCATAACACCTGTCATGTCACAAATTTGAGCCACAGTACTTATGAACCACTTTTTACTTTCTTCTGTCTATAATAGAAGAAAGTATTGAAATTGAAATTTTTTTCGACTTCCGGTTTTTGACAGATTTATACATTTTAGGGATCAGATTTCAAAAAACATGTTTTTACAAAATGCCTGTCTGTCTGTATTGTATCATCGAAAAGTGTATAAAGATCCAAGGATTCCAGAGTAATTTTTGTTTTGCCTCTATTTTAAAAAATGGAAGATATAGCAGTTTGAAATTTTAGGGTGGCTCACATTTTGTAACAAGACAGCAAGATTCCTCTATAAAAGGGTTTAATTTATGAGTTTCAGAGAACATACTTTCCGACAAATTTTCTTTCATTGTTGTAACCATCGTTCTAACTCTTATATGTTTAACACTATAGTCAAATTTTCTCCAAGCTTGGACAAATATTGCCAAATTTGGTGACAAAAATAGGTTGCCATAAATGAAGCAAACTTGACTATAGCTGACAAATTTGGCAAAATTTGGATTCAAATTCCATAATGACAAGAACTGGGAATGAATCTTCTGCAATTGGGTTACACACATTTTAGCTTAATGTTTTCCAGTAAAATTAGCTAAAACCTTAAAACCAAGGAATAGGGAGGCTATCTATTCCTACAAGTACAGGCCTAAAGGAATTTTCATAATTGTGTTGTACATTGGCTGCTGGGGTGCTTTGCATTCAGGTAACTCAACGATTCACAAGCAGCTTACATACAACAGAATGACGAAAAATATTGATTTTATTGGCAGTGTGATAGCGAATTTTGAAGTATTGACGCGTATGAGATAGAAGAAAGTTTTGGGATTGGCACATCCGACTAGTTTTGCAATAATCAACGGAGATATGAAATATATTTTTCATTTATAGTTATCTGTAATTCCTGCTTACATTTAGTGGTCTAGAATTTAACAAAAGCAAAATGTTAAGGCAGCATGCAGTTTTAATTAGGCTATAAAATCTGCTTAGTATAACAAAAAGGAAGTTGGGAAATTAATAGAAAACATGAACACTTGAAAGGAATAAAATCATAGTTAAAACATATCTGTTAATGCAAGAAAAGTGGACATCTATAATCAATGAAAATTTTAATCAAAATAGATTCCTTTTTTTCTGAGTTTCTAAAGCACATAATTGTTTCTATATGTTTCATTTTAATTTGTAGGGATTCTTTCACATTTGAAAAAATTATTTTCAGTTAAAGATTTAATAAGCATAATGTTTTTATCTCTAATAATGCAAGTTTATGTTAGAAACTTATACCACAAATGTAATTTATAAACTCATACATAAATATCCAGTTACAATTGAATTTGTGACTGTTAAAAGGAACTAAGCCCATATTTTGACATTTCCCATTTTAAGATGTTTTTTCCTGTTTACTGACTGTTTCCTGTAGAGAGGAACTTAGTCCGGGCACTACTTATTCATGTTTGGGAAGGATTAATTTAAAAGTTGAGTGTTGTTAAAATAATACACTTAAAATCTTATCTTTAGGTTAATATTTTATTAACCTTATTTTTTTTCCCCTTAAATATTCTCATTTTTTACATTAAAATATAAATTATTATTATTATTTTCTTTTTTGCATGTTAAAAATTTAATTATATATATAAAAAAAATCGATAAAAATGTCATTTAATTATTATTAAAATGTTCTTAAAATTATGTGTTACGACAAAAAATGGGTGGCAATGGGGTTCAATTAAAATTACATTAAAATTTTGAGAATTACTTGAAAGAGGGGGAAAGTAAAGAGAGGGGGGAATGTTTAAAATTTGGAATATCAAAAAGGAGAAGAATTTGAGATTTTTGAAGAAGAGCCAGTGATCTAAATAATTATTATAAGTATAGTGGTAATACATGGAAAATATAGATTAAAGAAAGTTCATGGCGAAATAACACAAAATATGTCTTACCTGATTCAAAATAGTACATACATCAAATGTACGTACCTCCTATGCTGAAATACACACTTAAATTATAACAAAGATGTGCCTGATAATATTTAATATGTATTTTATTTATGTTACTGTAGATAAATCTTAATTAGAGTTGGTATTATAATGTATTCATATTATTTGTTATAAATATCTAACCAACGAGTCCTGAAAAGATTCCATTTATTGAATTATCATTTAATTAATTTAATTATCAATTTAATTATTTTTAATTATCATTTAATCATTGAATTCTTAATCATATCTTTACTTTAAATTTAAGGCACATAAAAATATATCTTGAAATTAGTGTATATAAATCACACAACTAAAATAATTAAAACAAATAAATATTTCAACATAATTATATTTATTGCATGATATTATTAATCATCATAATAAAGAAATCTGCGCAAACCCCTATCAAGAACTTAATTAATACAATATTTAAATAGTATGACAATCATATTTTCTGAAAATACTTTCACAAGTCAGGCTAACATCAAACTAAATCGTTGCATCACTACAATTAAAAAAGGATTTTCTTCAAACAATATTCTTCAATAATTCAGAATTGTTCAAATGAACGTCCTAAACCATATCCTCCAATGAATAGAATTGTTCCAAAATTAACGTCCTACTCAAATCTCAATTGTGCTGAAGGAAGTCCACAGAGTTGCATAAATACATATGCTAATTAATCGCTTATCTCTAGTACATATTTGCACATATCACTCCGTGCTATGTTCATATTGGAATATAAAATAAAATAGTAACATACCAGAGTACACTCCAATGAGAACCTATTATGCAAACATCGTACTTAGATTAGCAAACCACACTCATTCACGGGAGCTTAGTGTCATCGTAACATAACGGCACGGCATTCCGCATCTTCACAATCTACGGCACTCTGCATCATCACGAACTGTGGCATCCGGATCACATCGTTGATAAGCAGACTTGTGAAGGCTCAAATAAACCACATATAATACAGAATTCTTTGAGATTTTTATATTTATATTGTTTTATAATTTTAATTAATAAGTTATTATTTACATGGCTATATCGGACGAGAACCCGTTTAGTCCCCGCCCGATATGCCTAAAATTTCGTAGACACGGACAAAACTACGTCCGATTGTCTTGAAGATTTTTTTTGGAAGAGAGCGGGAAAAGTTACCAAGTTTCCAAGCTCCGAGATCATCCACACATTCCTAAAGCGAACAGGCCAATCGAAAATTCGCGCCGAAATACAAAATGTGAGGGAGGAAGAGTCATTGACCTCTTACGAACGTTATCTCCCAAAAACGCATCGCTTTTGAAGAAGGAGTGAGGAAGAATATTACATACGTCTGGGTTAAAATGGATTAACTAGAATCGAGCTTTAGGAATTAAAATATTTTAGGAACATGATATATTTATTAAAGGAATTTTGCAATGAGGGATAATTTGAATGAAAGATTTACGATTAATATTTTAAATAAAGAATTTAGAATGATTTAAATTTGTACTTAATAAGATATTGAGTTGAAAAATATTTAAATTGTAAAAGATTTAAATTAAAGATATTTAGAATATTAAAATTATAATTAATACGCAGCCATCGCGTAACATTATGCATGTATATTTTCTTTGTTCAATAAAAATTATCAAGATTTTTTGAGTGAAAACCCTGTTTAATGTAGTAAATATGTCATTGGATGTTTTTTAATTAAAAGAAATAGCTTGACACAAACAAAAAGTAATGAAAAACAGAAATAATTGTAAATTTTTTTATTTGTAGGCATAAAACTGCTTTTTTTAACTCTCCAAAAATTTTCAAAATTAGGACTTGATTCCATTCAAGAATCACCAATTCAATTAGAAAAAAAAGTTTTCATGTAAGCACTTATGATTCATATAGATTTCTTATAGACTATTACAAAAAAATTAATTTAAAAAAAGGATTTATAAGAATAGAGAGAGATGCTCATGAGATAATTCTGCATAAAAAAAGGGAAATGGACCTGCTAATTACCTTAGATCTTTCTTTTATTTTACTTGTTTTCTCCAACAACAAAGCTTGTTCTGACGGATCATCTGGCACAACAGTGACATTTTTTAACATTTCATCTGCTCGCTTTTTCTCATTTTCTCCACCAACTGTTGCAAGAATTTCTAAAAAGTCCCTATGAGCTGTTTCACAACATACCAGCTTTCTGTCTAAGAAAACAAATGACATAGAATTAACATGTTGCATACAAACTAAAAATATCTGAATATTTATGTTAATATATAACTATTTTGATAGTGAAATTATCGTCTGCATTTCTACGAGGGCATTATTTCTCTCTCACTGGTGCTTAACTGATTCACTGCCACTAGGGTCAAATTTAGGCATACAGTTTCATAGGGTGACAAAATACAGCTGTGGTGAAAAGATGTTACTATTTTTATTGCTTATATCATTATAAAACAGCATTAGATCATGTTTAGATATTAAAATAGTATCATTTCTGAACCACTTCACCTAGTGATAGTTGAAATTACATAAATTTTGATAAAGAAATATAAGCATGGTTTTTGTCTACTCCACATTCAGATCGCATTCATCAATAATTGCATAAAATTTTCATATACTCTCACTCCAATTCTAAGGAATTGAACAGTATTTTTTCCCCATGCAAAAATAAATTATATCTTTCAGAAAATATTGTCAAAGTTGATGTTTTAAACCAATTTTCTGTACATGAAGATTACAAAAAGGCAGTCATTAATTAAGTATCCCATTGATTTCAATCAAAAATATATTCCATTTTTAAGAGAAAGAAAAAAAAGCTAAAATCCGAATAAGGATAGTTGAAATTTTTCCTGTACAGGGGAATAAAAATTATTTTGTAATTGTGTTTCTATTATATATTTTTTCTTCTCTTCAGAATAATTTATAAGTTTTTAACTTGCAGAATTATTTTATGTATTGATATTCAGTCAAATTTAATAGTTTAATATAGTTTGAAATTGAAGTAAGTAATTCCACAACTTATTGTTGTTAAAACGAGATGCAATTTTTCCAACTGAGTGAAAAAGTGCCCAGGTTGGAATTTGAACCTAGGACTTTGCAATGCTCTACCAATTAAGCTATACTGGACAAATCCAGGAGACTTAATTTGCTCAGACAACCTTTTGACAAAGGCATCTGGTCTGTTATCTGAAACAGCTCAACAGAATAAACCACAACCAGGTACAGGAATTCCAATAAATGTTGGATATGTAATTAAACTTTATTATTTTAACACAATCATACTGATTCCTGATTACACTTTATTATTATTATAACACAATCACACTGATTGGTAATGATACTGATTCATAATTACATTTTATTATTTTAACACAATCATACTGATTGTTAATCAATAATTACTAATCAGTATGATTGTGTTAAAATAATAAAGTGTATTTTTACATATCCAATGTTTATTGGAATTCCTTTACATGCAATGTATTCTGTTGAGCTGTTTCAGATGACAGACCAGATGTCTTTGCCAAAAGATTGTCTGAGTGAATTGTGTTTGCCGGATTTGTCCAGAATAGCTTAGTTGGTAGAACGTTAGCTGCTTAAGGCAAAATCCTGGGTTCAAATCTTGGTCAGGACAGTTTTTCACTTAGTTGGAAAAATTACAAAATTTGATTTCTTTACAAATCAGTATAATTATGTTATAATTATAAAATGTTATTGTTGGTAGTCTGTAAACAAATAGCGATGCTGAACTTTAGCTCAAGGTTGGTTGATTGATTTTATGATGGCAAATTATCTACATGAGAGATATAGGCCCTAGGGGGCAGTGCCTTCTATAGGGGTTTTTCTAAGGGATCCTAACACATATTAACGCAACGTTCAAAGAAAACCACGGAAATGGTTAGGTCGAGGAACGTGACAGAGGTTTGAACCATGAACCTAGAAGAGATAGACCGGACTCCAACGTTACAGATATGGTCCTCTTTCAACATCGACAAACGTCGAAAACTATCGCTGCGGGGCGCAGCGCCATCTACTGAGTTTTTTCTTATAAAATTAACATTATCAAATTAATCATTTTAAAAGTAAAATAAATGCATGAATTTGAGAAGAAAAACATATTTTAGACTTTTGTGAAATTTATATTCGAAGAAACTATTCAGCTTATGCTTCCCTTTACTTCCAGAACAATGAATTATGACTTTTATTATTATTATTATTATTATTATTATTATTATTTTATTTATTTATTTATTTATTTTTTGCAAGAAAATTTTTAGATAAAGTCAGATTATTTACTTCAACATTTTTATTGAGTAAACAATTAAATAATTGTATTAAAAATGTAAGAATTTTAAACACAAAAACCTAAATAATTTAAAATAAGTAAAGTAAGTAGGTTACATTCAACACAAACTTTTTAGCATGAAGACTGTTTTGTAAGTTTTAAATGTGAATTATCATCTAACATTAATTTCTTTCTAAAAGATAATATAAAATTTTACTATCTTTATCAATTATAGTTTCTCATGCAACATAAGATTTATTTGAATGATTTTTTTAGATGATGAAAGTTATACTTGCTACTCAAAATATTTCCTAAAATACCTGTATAAAACAAACTTTGATTATTTCCATACTTTTCTGGTTTTTTTTTCCCCTCCCAATCTTAAAAAATAGTTATAATAATTCCAATATTTTAAATACATAATATTAACTTGCGGTTTTTATAACTAATATTAAGAGTTACTGTTGCATTATAGTGTAAATCACAAAATTTTTGTTCACTTGACAGATAACCATTATGAAGTGAAAAATTTCCCTGCCTCTCTTTTGCTACACAAAAGATTAATATATATGTATATATTTAAAACACAGGGCTGTTGTTTTAGTCATCTGCCTTGAACTTTCTACTGAACCAATTTTAATTTTTTTTTTTTTTTAATAAAAGCTGTTCATTTGTAGATGTGCCCACAACTAGCTTTTTTTTTAACAGTCTCATTTTTAAATTTAAATTTTAAACGTTTTTTATGATATTTTTTCAAAATGGTGGAAACTAAGTTAAGATTTTCTCTCCAAAACATAAAATAAATTTACCTTATCACATTCTACCAATCAAGAAAGTAGTTATAAAATGGACACGACAGTTTTGTTTTCGATTTTGACAGATTTTCAACAAATATTGGCGGCATTTTTTTTTATGGATAAAACAATATACTTTTAGACAGTTACAACTAGCTCTATTTTAAAAATAAAATAAAAATCGTTGTTTATATATTCACGAATTAAAAATGTGATCGATATTAATACAAATATATTTAGTAGTGATAACATGTCAAAATTGTAGCAATAGACCTAATTTTTAATCGTACTATAACAAATAATTAAGTAACATATTTGACAATAGAGATGGATGAGTGTTAATTAATACATATATTAACATTTATATAGCTTAAAACAGTAATTATTTTGTTAGATAACAGATATTTTAGCTCAAAATAAAATAGCCATAACTTCCTTAGGTGCAGAAAATGAACTCGGATTCTTTTTTCCTAAGGCTTTATTTCTCTTTAAAGAGCTGGGATATCCAGTATCACAACCCGGAGCAAAACAATTTCTGGCCATAATGTGTTTAAGAGCTCTTTAAATTAATTAAAATTAGAAAAATTTGTAACTTCTCCTATTCTTTGCATGTAAATCTGCTATCGCTGCGAATCGTTGCGCCCTCTGATGGCTTATAGATCAACTAAATTTCAAGGACTATTTTTCAAGCTAAATCCCCATTATGGATTCCGGTCCAGGTATCTAGGTTCATGGTTTGAACCCAGCCCTTCACGTGTACCAGTTTTGATAGCAGAACCTCTCAACCACTGGTGGGGCTCAAGGAATAAGAGGCAACTAATGCATTGGGGATCATGCATCCTAAATATGTGCATGCTTGCCTACTGCAATAATTATTTATTAAAAATTTTCCTTCATATTAATATTTTATGATAAATATATGATATATACTATTGAAAAAACTGCAAAGTAAAAAACAAATTAGCTTTATTAGTTTAAAAATTATAACACGGCACAAAAACACATCATCAGCAGGAATTATATAAAAAACAGAACCCAAATACTAACTAAAAACAACATAAATGCCCTAAAAACATATATATATCATTTCATAAAATGTTTTACTTAAGGTGTTTCGATTTCATATACAAAACTGTATTTTACATAAACAACAGAGTGCTTTTGAGCAAACCTTTGCTCATCATCAGGGTTACAAAACAAACGTAAGTACGCAAATGACGAAAAACCAGTATGAACATCATTTACTGCTGAAGAATGGAACAAACCAACAGGGGTGGGAGGCAATGGGAGGGGTGTGATAATCATATTTCGTCTTGATCAATTCCTAAGAGTCTATACCATAATTTGGGCATATTGTAGGACAATGAATCATTGCATGTTTTATCTTTTTTAGTTAAAGTTTCTATTTATTCATTGATTATTGATTCATAAAAGGTTGATGTATGCCTAATTATTTTAGCTTGATCAAAATGTATTTTGACTGATTCTTCTTGTTTTAATCTTGAAAGTGCTGTTTTAGCTCAGTTGAATTTTATATCTGAAATATACTCTTTTAAACGAGTTTTAAACTTCCTTAAGGTCATACCTATATAGTATTTTACTTTATAACATTTCTTACCATTTTCATTTATTTCCATAGTGACTGGAATTCTATAGATTCCTGACAATTCTTCCATCGGTACAGGATCAATCTTTTTATGTAACAACGTTTTCAATTTTACAGAAGGGGATGCTATCAAATTTATATCATATTTCTTTAAATTATATTTCAGTTACTCAAAAAGTTCAGAGATGTACTCAAATATGTAAAATTTAGTAGGCTTTTCTGCAAATTCTTGCTTATTGTTATTCTGATATTTATATTGATAAATTAATTTATTGATTATCCTCTCAGAAAAACATTCTCCTTTGCTATAATTTTAATTTTGTGTTCATCATTAATAAAACTATCAGTACACACTGAAAATGCTCTACGGATGTAAAATCGATTTGCAGCTAATTTATAATTTAAAAGTGATGAAACATCTTTAGATATTGTATTATTTGAACTTATATTTTTCACATAAACTGTTCCATCTATTGTTTTTATTAGCTGTATGTCAAGAAATGACAAACAATTTACCTTTTCTGTATCCAGGTTAAATTGTATTTTTGTTTCAATTTTATTAATCTTAACCACAAAGTCTTTTAACAAATCTAAACCATGACATTGAACTAATAAAAAATTGCAATTTAACAATAGATTGAACAGTTTGTACTAGGAAAAATATATGTTCAAATAATACGATATCTAAAGACATATCTTCATCACCTTTAAATTATAAATTAGCTGCATATCGAATTTACGTCCAAAAGGTAATAACATTAAAAAGAGGAAAATGAAAACTTAACTTTATCAAGAACAATATTTATAAGTAAGTCACAAATAATTTGTTTGAATATAGTAAGCAATTAAACAGAAGTTATTATATTAAAATTGCCCAATCAACTGCAGCACCACATTTGAAAAAATTGGAAAATTAAGAGTGAATCAATCCTGTTGTCCACATAAAGAAAATGCCATATCAATACCAATAATGGAAAATATGAAAAAGCCATTATAAATAAATCTAATTTAAGAAATAAAATGAAAAATCTTCACTTACCAATACAAATTTAAATATATGAACTGGACCAGAGATTTTTATAAACACATGGAATAGTTATATGTTATCAGTCATATATACTGTAAAATCCCGTTAATCCACCCTCTCCCAAAAGAAATTTCGACGCGCATGTCAAGATCAACACCAAAAATTTTATGTCACGGGTGTTTTTTTTTTCCCCGCCAGATCAGAAAGGCATGACGATTCTTTGATATATCGCAAACGTGTACAAACACAAATGTAACATACACAATTTCAACTATTGTCAATCTGAAAAAGCAATATAACCAAACATTAGTTTTGCTGTAAATTTATCTCCATGGCGATATGAAGATAATAAAAATATCGATAGTGAAAGTTTCTCATGAAATAAGTTTAAAAATGTGTATTTGATGCTGTGTGTGAAATAGTTTGATTAAAAAAGAATCTATTTATTTTATCAGAGAATTTATAGTCGTATTTAACTTTATTATGAAAATCAATCACAAAAAATTTATCGATTGATGGATCAGTAAATGGCGCCACAGTCGAATTTGTAGCGTATTTTATGCTACTTTTGTGGTAACAATGTTTTTCGTTTTAAAAATCTGGCAACACTACCAATTTGTTCTGTATGTTCTCAATTTTTGTGATTTGTATTATTTATTTAGCATTTATAGATACGAAATCATGATTTAAAAAAAAAAAACAGTTATTTAATCTTCCTAATTTACAACAGATGGTGGCACCACAAAAAATATTACTAGTTCTAGAAAGTATTTCAGGACATTTTCAACTGCAATTTCTCAGTGTTTTTAATTATTTTAAATTATTAAGTTCCTTTTATTTTTCTGTTACCATATTAATTACAGATATTAGTGTTATTATTTATCTAAATGCATTCCAGTTTCAAAGCTTCTGAAATCCAGAATTTCTATTATCTGAAATCGCCATTAATCGTGAA
Source organism: Maratus michaelseni (assembly GCA_963931845.1). Classification (NCBI taxonomy): domain Eukaryota; kingdom Metazoa; phylum Arthropoda; class Arachnida; order Araneae; family Salticidae; genus Maratus; species Maratus michaelseni. Next base: position 74,369,619 of record OZ007588.1, read on the forward strand.
GTTATACTGTTTTTCTATTTTGTATATATATATATTTTTTTCAAAATCTTTTTCTTTTGTCACTTTATTAAAATAATGCATACTTTGCGATGATTGGCCATTAGCATATCCCCCCACTTCTCCACACATAAATATCGTATACTACAATTTTAATACCGTGTAAGCGCCCTCCCTTGATTATTTTACGATTTTCCATTGCATTTAAGGGGGCGGATTAACAGGATTTTACGGTATATATATATTATGACTTAGAGTTAAAAGTTGAAAATTATGACATTTAAAAATCTTATGCTTTTGTTTGTTCAAATAAGCATAACGTTTACTTTCTGAAAGTTTTTATTAATTAAATTTCCATATATGTATTTATTTTTATGCCTAAAAAAAGTTAGTCAGGCAATAAAATTTCAGCAATTAGATAGTTTAGAATATGATAACTATACATATATGTATAGATAGATATTCATTTACTTATAGACAGGAATATAAAATTAATACATTTACTTTTAAATAACTGATCAAGTACAATTTTAACAGGGTGGACTTGTTCCATTTTTGCTAAATCAGTCAATAATTTTTCATGATATTTTGCATAACAATGTCCATTTGTCATATTTGATACATAAGCTAAAAAGGTTGAAACATCTAAGTTGAGAACTGCATCGGGTGGCAATGACAGCATATTGAAGTAATTACTCTCACTTGGGTCTAAATGGGCAGAATCATGGCAACTTTGGGCTAAATCATCTTCCATATCATCAGACATTTTTAATTTGAACATAGCATCAGATAAAGGTATCTTTTCAATATTAGTTCTCTCATCAGCTTCTGAACTCACTATGTCACCAATTACTTCTACATTTAATTCTTCTAGTAAAATTTTTAATTCTTTCGTAACACCTGCTGCCAAACGAACAATAATTTTTGGAACAGAAAACATGTGAAGATTTTGATGGGTGCATTCCACCATATCTTGAACTTGATCCACAATAGATTTACGTCCATATTTTCCCAAACCTAGAAGAAAAAAAAAGTTTATTCAGTTCATTGTTATATTATTTAAAATAATTGTGCAATAGATTAATTAAAAAAATGACAGATTAAATTTTTTTAAAGTGTGCACTTCTTTTTTAGGGTTTCGTTCATCTCACGAAACCCTATTCGTCCATCTCACGAAACCCTATTCGTCCTGCTTCTCTGTCTGTCTGTCACAGAAACTGTATAACTTACAGACTTGAAATTTTGTGTACCTACAGGTGAATACCTACTATGAAGCTGAAAATCATAAAATTTTGAAAAAATCGCATATTTTAATATTGAGAGATAAAAAACCAAAAATCTAACAGCCATTTCTTATTAAATTTAAACATTTTTCGTTATAGTAGTTGCCAACAATTAAAAATCCACAAATTCTTTCTACAATAATTTTCTATTGAAAAATTTCCACGTGAAAAATGAAAATAAAATAAAAAGTTTCACCAATTTAAAAAAAAGATTAATATGACAGCATATTGATAATAAAACAGAAATTTTCAAACATTTCTCAATAATACAAGGAGTATGAGTAAGTCCAGAAAGCAGGTTAATATGTCATTAGAGAATTAAAAAGAAAATTAATCTGATGTCATATTGGAAGTTTAACGGACTTTTTCAAATGTTTGAGAATAATACAAAGAGAGTATAAATATGAGTAATAGAAAAAGCAAGTAGATATGATGTCAGCAAGTGATTATAACATCATATGAGTTTGAGGAACGTATTGAATCATGATAAAAACCCGATTATGGAAATATTGGAATATTTTAACATTTTGAAGGTCTCTATACAACATGTTTAATTTTGAAATTGATTTTTTTTTTAAATATTGCATTTAGTTCATATGACAGATATTATTATGACAGAGTATAATAGCAGGAAGGGTTCAGATTTTCGAAAAAAAAAGAGAAAAATAGACCAGTTAAATTTTACTTTATAAAAAACACGACTTTTTTTTTTTCCTTTCTTTTTTGGAAAATGAAATTTATTTGGATTTATTAAAGAAAGGATAAAGTGTTTTGAAAGGAATATTAAACGAAGCCCTTTGTGCGATCTTTGATCACACTTACCCACTTATTTTTATTGGGGCTATTACTTCTTTCATTATTGACTAATTTAAATAAGAGGTCATTTTAGATAGTATTTTTTTAAGTCTTCAACTTTATGACAGATTTATAATGAGCAGTCAGATGACTAACTTTCTCTCTCAAAATTCTAAATATTTATTTTTTGCTACTGGAATCTCTTCAATTCTGTCACCAGAAATGCAATTAATTCAAGATTTTATAGCTTGAAACCAATCATTTAAGAAAAAATGCATTTGTTATTCAAATTATTTTTTTTCATTACAATATAATAAGAATTGATTATATATTAACTTCAGTGATAGAAATCACGAATCATAAAAGCAAACAATTCATCATTCAGTTAAAAATGTAACAAATCACTATTGTTATGTATTTGTGAAATAAATGAAAATTTAACTTTAAAAATTATGTTACAAAAAGTATTGCAATAAAAAAATTCATTCATTTGAACTAAAAATAAATTTTATTTTAATATTTTTAATGTCTTTATATATATATATATATATTTTTTTAGTACATGACTTGTTTTCATGAGGCCACTTACAATGCTAATTATTTTAAATTCATTAAAAAATTCATTCCTCATACTGAATAAATAAAGTTGACCTGATTATCGAAAAGACATGAGAAGTACAAGCATCTCATCTAAAATTTAAAAGATGTCCCACAGTGCCTAAAAAATAGGGCCTGCAATTCCCGTTTTTATACTTTAACAATGCATTTTTAAAGTGTTTTTGAAAAATTTTGATTAAGTCTGTTCTCACATCCAAAAAAGCAACTTTCTGACACATTACTGAATTCATTTTTGTTTGGAAATGCATGAAATGATCTTTCAGAAAATACTATAAAAGTTTGTATTTTGAACTGAATTTCCAGATGCAACAGTGCAGGAAAGGGAAAAAAACCTGACTTCATGTAACAACAATCGCATGTAGCTCAATAAGTAATTTATTTATTAAAAAATGGAATATGCCATTCAATTTCAAATTGCTTCCATAGTCAGGTTTGCCAATTTTATGTCTTTACGTTTAAAAATGAGTCAGAAAGTTTCACGTTGAGTAGGGAATTTGAGATCCACCTTAATGTAAGAGGAAATTTACTCTACTTAGGGAAATTTCTGTTATTTGACTGGGAAGTCTGTACGTGATCAATAGAATAGGCCATAAACAAATCAATTATATGGCATCCTGATGTTCTAGTTAGAAATCGCCTATGTAACTGAGCCAGTATACAATAATTTACTTATTGTATACATGGTTACTACATAACCATCTATACAATAATTTTACTATAGAATATTTTTATATAGGGAAAATAAAAAAAACTGCTCAATGAAATGCAGGTCACACTATTACTCTCCAATACAAAATTTCAGAGTAAGTTAGTTTCGACTCAAACAAGTGAAAAGATATATTGGCTATATTTCCTTTATATCTATAACTACCAGGTTCGTAAATATCATATTTTTAAAAAAATAAAAAATATCTGATATTTTTTATATTTATCTGATACTTTCAAAATAGTTAACTTATTATCGATTATAAATGTTTTCAGACTTAATATAAATTAGAAAAAACTTAAGAAACACGCTATTCTAAATGTTTTTTCTCCCCCACTTACAACAAAACTGAATATCAACTAATTGAAAACAGAAACAATTTGCCTTTTACACTCATTGAAAAACTAAATATAGGTTTCATTTCAGTATCAAGTGTCATGAAAATTTTATGTTTTATAAAACAAAATTATAAATATAAAATAATTTTTTTTTTAATTCAAAATTTGAACATAAATGTAATTTTGAGTGCTTTTTTATTCCCTAACCTGTTGTGCAGTTTAAACTGAGCTAAACAAAAACCAGAAAAGATTTTTACTAATAAAGCTGTAAATAAATTATTAGTTAAATAACACAGTTTGTCTTTCAATGGTGCTGAGAGGTTCTGCTTTCAAAGCTGGTAGACAGGAAGTGTTAGGTTCAACCCCTGTCACGCTCATCGACCTAACCATTCGGATTTTTCCGTGGTTTTCTTCAAACCTTGCCGTAAATACGGGTTAGGATCCCTTAGAAAGATCCCCCATGGAGGGCACCTCTCCCTTAGGGCCTATATCTTCGTGTAGATAATTGGCTATTATAAAATCAACTAAAAAACCAACCAACATTGTCTCTCAATGGCTGTTCTAAGTTGATATTGTCTCACATAATTATCGGTTCGACATTTGAAAATTCAGCTTTAAACAGAAAATTAGTCAATAAAAATTAAAAAAAATCATTTATACTTGTTTTGACTGAAAATATAAAAAAATATTTTGAAAGTAAATGTATGATATATATCACTGAACCCTGATAATTACTCTGCATTATAATATGCATATAAAAAAAAAGCTCATTTTCAGCAATTTTGCTATTTTATACCAAAAAAGTATGAATGCTTTTACAATGAAAAGAAAAGTTATGTGAAGAATTTATAGAATGCCAAAACTGGTTTGAAAAATTATATTCTGTCAATTTCAATATTAACCCCTTCAGGATGAGTGTCCAGTATAAGACTTTTTATTTTTTAATACAATTATTTGTGAAGAGTAATCTTCTTAACTAATCACATAAATTCTATGAGGTGAAGATTACTATTCAGAAGTAATGATACTCAAACCTACGTGGTACGTATACGTCCTGATGGGGTTAAAAATGAAGCACATTATGGAAGACTTGAAACTGATGAATATAAAATTAAAATATTGATTGAAGCACATAACAAAAAACATCAACACTAGAGTAAAAATGTATTAGACCAAAATGGTCAATATATAATTAATATTTATATATATATTTTTTTTTCATGAAAAAAAAATGCAAAATAATTCTCCAAACAAATATAATTTATAAATTCATGATCTAAAAATTAAAAAATGAAGAAAGCACATTTAATTTTCAACTTTTGATGGTAATTTTAAAGGATTATAAATTAAATAGGAATTCATCATGAAATGTAAGGACGCACATTTGCCCAAATTAATTCCTTTGAAATGTGCTGCTTATTCATGCTTTTATGGAGTTTTTAATAAGCTTTTTTGACATAAAAATTAATGCAATTAACCATAGTAAAAACTGTAAGCGAAATTGCAATGGACTAGAAAAAAAAATCATTTACCAGTAATAATTGATTATTCTGTCTGTTGGAACCGTGAAATTTTTCTGTTATAGACAGGTTCCATTTTCATACGTTTTACTATATTTGAGTTCCATGGTTTTAAGTAAACAATATAATAAAGTAAAAATATAAAATTCCTGCTATTTCATATTTTTTTGCTTAAAGATATTACAAGGAAAAATAGATATATTGCCACATTACCAACAAATAAAAATGTACTCCAAAATTCTTGCAATGAATATTTCACTGTTTTAAAAGACTGCTACTAGTTTAGATTGAGGACTGGAACATAAAGATATGTATTACTTAAAATTATGAAATGCTCTAAAAATTATTTTAAAATGCTATTTTGCTATAAACATTTTTCTTTTACATATACAGTTTTAATGTGGGAAATAACAACAAATATGAATGTCTTTTAAGAGGCTACTATCAAATTGTATCTACTATAGTGCTCAAATTTATACATGTGTTTATGTAAATAATTTTTTTTCTTATGTTCTTTTACGAAATAAAAATTACTCTCTGACACAAAGAAGTTTTGTAAAATACCTTGAAAAAATAGATAAGAAAGTGTCTATTAATAATACCGTACCGATAGAAGCCTGATATAAATGATGAGGATTTCTTGTAGCAACTTTAACCCAAGTACTCCCATAATCTGCAACAATGTCCACTACTATTGATCTTTCATCATCTTCATCTACCTCATATGAAAAGGTCTCAAGAACTTTTATTACACCTTGCATTTCAAGGCAGCATTGAACTATAGCTGACAAATGGTATATATTTGAACTTCTAATGTGTTCTTCTTTCAGTTTTTCTGGGCTTTTAGCAAGCTAGATTTAAAAGAGAAAAATAAAGAGTATTAGGGAAAAGAAACTTGTAAATAGATTTCAACATAATCTTTATACGTTTTTATAAATAGAAAAAGAAAATAACAATTGAAGATAAAACAATTTGCCAATAAATGTAATAAGAGATAATACTAAAATCAGAAATATACAAACCAGAGTAAATGTGGTACTTACGTATTATTCGTACCAGGAGATTGATCGCCAAAAATGGGTGCCAAGTACCAATCTTCTTGTTTATCGTTGCGAATCATGTTTTCAAATGCAGTAATTTAACATTATCAAATAACATTGTTAAAAATGGTTATTAATATGAAATAAATGAAATGTAATATACGTTTATTAAATTTATAACATTGTTAAAAATAGTAAATAACATTATTTTAGTAAAATTAATAAATGGTAAATAGCATAGTAAATAAGAAAGAATAATATTATAGATTATTCCCAGGCATGTACCATGTAGCAAGAAAAAAATATATAAGGGTTACTGTAATTAATAATATTGGCTCCATGCTTGGCGCAGTTGGCTTAAAACTGGCACGGATAATACGTAAGTACCGTAAATGTTTATATGGCTGCTTAAGATCCTGTTGGGCTACGATGTCTTTCACTCACGCACCGCTTTTTTTTATCCGTTATAAAAAGGAAAAAAATCGCCAAATTTTGAGGATTTTTTCTTGTAATGGTAACCTGGTTATAGTATTAAGTTATTGGTTTGGCGCTGGTTTGGAAATCGCGCCAATCAAAAAGTTGCCAAACATCTGTGCGTGAGTGTAACACATCTGTTCCCAAGGAACAAACAGTTTTTCATTTGATTAAATACAAATAAGAATAAAGACGTGTAAAAAGTTAATAGAAAAAAAATTGTAAGAAAGTTTAAGCTATAAAAAGCTTCTCTTTATCATTTATTGACAGATAAAAATATTTCCATCATTTAAAGTTAAAGTAAGACCTTTATTTACATCATAAACATAACAGAAATTTTAATAATACAATGAAGAGCATATAATTTATATTCACATAGTGACATAGTTTTTTATCTAATGTTTGATAACCATCAAGGCATACTTTTTTAATATCATACATAGTAACATAATATGCAGTATTTATCCGAGAATTTAAACAAGAAGCAAAAATTATGAATCAAGTAATTTTTAATCTCGAAGGTAGCAATTCATAACATACCATACGCGACACAATTTTTGAATTTTAAAAGTTATGCAATTTATATATTTATTTTATCTATAAAATAATTAGTAAAACCTTTTATAAATGTTTTTTTCTTATTAAATAGAGGCCAATTTCACAGATAAAAGCAAGAATCCTTACTCGTTTTAGAAAACGCAGTTCCGCCTCGATTTTTCTTTGAAGCTTTGCTTTCCCAGAAATTTCAGATAAAGAATTACATTCTTTTATTAAATACTCTGTTTCGCTAATTTTCTTTAGCAGGCAATTAAAAATTTCTTCATTGGATAACTCCATAATATGTATTTTACACACTTCAATAACTTTAACACAAACATTTAAATAGCCGAAGCAGACAACAACAATTATATTGTTGCCAAATTACTTTTGTTAAATATGTAGTTTAGCAACTCAAGAAAAATATAAACAAAGGAAAGAAAATTTTGGCATGTGCATGGCGCAGCAAGTTGTAACCAATCAATCAACCTACTAATCAAAACAACATCTTGGACAAAGTTTGTATTTACGAAAATTCGCTAAAAGTTGCCTTTAGTTTTTATTAGTATCGGTCACAATTTCGAAACAAAATGATTTATTTTAATACGAAATCAAATCATATATAAAATTTCTAAAGATCATAAATTAAATGCACTTTTACTTCGTTTAAAACTTCGACGTTAAATAGTTATGTACAGTAATATTTTTTCATTAAGAAACTTTTTCAAATTATCATTCGATGGAGAATAAACGATCTTACGGACTTATTGCAGTTGGCGCATTTGCTGCTACAGGAGTAGGATTACTCGTGGCATCTGCACCTTTCATTTTGCCAGCATTGCGGAAAGTTTGCTTGCCTTATGTACCAGCAACTGATCGTCAAGTTCATAATGTTTTGAGACTTTTAAAAAGTAGAAAAGGAAGTGTTATAGATTTAGGCAGTGGGGATGGCAGGATTGTAAGTATTATTGACATTTAAACCGTAAGTGCGGTTGGTTTGTCCTTTGAAAATGTTTTCTTTGTGAAAATTTTGGTACTTTTCCCTTGTTAAAACAAACACCAGTCACAGTTTTGTTTCAAATGTGTAAACTGCTAAGTTAACTCCGAAAAGTGTACTAGTAACCCGTTTATAAACCTTCACTTAATTAATAAAGTATGCTGAAGTATTTTTTATTCAAGATTTGTCTTTTTGATGAATAGGTGATTAAAAAAATATTTTAATATAGCTTACACAATTTGGAAATTGCTAGATAATGAACGCTCTGCAGTTAAATTCTTCTAAGGCAAAGCTATAGTTCATATTGTGATATCTGTAATAATAAAGATAGAAGTTAGTGTATCTGTGTGTGTGTTTGACCACTGTGTTTTGAAGAGACCACTGTACACAGAGCTACAAAATTTGACAGGAAGGTACCTCTATGTATCTAATTACGCACCGCCAAAGCCTGATTTTGGATTAGATTTTTGCAAATTTAATTTTTTAACATTTTATGGTGATTTTTTTTACATTCATAAAAGGAATTCAGTTTTGAATTTGTCCTCTTTTCAATAAAGTTTTTTTTTTTAATTTGCGCAACGATTTTTTAATTTTTCGCTCTTTTTTTAGTTTTGTGCAATTTTTTGAAGGGCCCAGGCAATGCTGGGCAGGTCAGCTAGTTTGTTCATTAAAGTATTATGTAAAAATAATGTATTCTTGATTTTAAAGTACCAAAATAGTATTGTTGCCAAAAAAAAAAAAAAAGGGAAGATATATACAGGAAAACCTGGTTTCAAGTTTTTTGCAATTCCTAACTGCTACTCAATTTATATATTTCTGGTGTGTATCCATCAATTTCTGTGAAACCTAATTGAATTTATATAGCGTCACTGGCATAAAAAATATATATCAGAAATTTTCGGCAATGGTCAATGAAATCATCTTTATGCCATCTGTGTTGCGAAATATTAATTATTTTGGTACTTTTCCAGTATATGGGCCTTCATGTGTTTTTTTAAAGCTTGGTGCAATTTGGGCTTCAGAAAGTGAGATTTGTTCCTAAATGATATAAACAGCTATGAAAACAAACCTGATGAACTTTTATGCTTGTTTATACATGTATTTCTACAATATACAGGGTGTCCCAGGATTATTGGGACAAACTTTTTTGGGAGGTAGGTGACATCACACAAAGATTCAGATTTGCATAGCAACCCATGGTCGGAAACGGCTTCGTTCGCCGTTAGGTGGTGTTGTTCACAAGAGCACTGGAGGGAACCTTACTTGTTGCCAGCCTCTCTAACATCTGCAGATTATCTCATTTTTTTGCAGGAGATGCTACCAAGCTTACTTGACACTATGACAAACATGTCAGACTCCATATGTGGTTTCAACATTATGGGAAACCTCCCCATTATGGTAGATGTGTTCATGAACATTTGAATCGGGTGTTTGGTCCACGCTCTTCTGATTTAAGCAGCACAGATTTCTATCTTTGGGGTGCACTGAAAAGTGCTGTGTACGCAATGCCTGTGGATTTCGATATGGATCTGGTTGCAAGACTCATCTGTGCTGCTGCGGATATCCAACAAAATTCAGGTGTATTTGAGCAAGTCGACCAATCCATGGTCTGACGGTGTAATGCATGCATCACTAGCAATGGTGGAAACTTTTAACATCTTTTGTGACATTTTCACATATCATCTTTCACAGCACATGTGATATCTTTCATCAATAGATTATTTCAGATGATCTCAGCCTTGTGTCTCTTCGTTTCTTGTACCTGTCATACTACATTCCCATAACGTTTCCGACCATGGGTTGCTATGCAAATCTGAATCCTTGTGGTGTCCCCTACCTCCCCTTAAAGTTTGTCCCAATAATCCTGGGACACCCTGTATATAAACATTTTATTTATATACTATATTATTATTGTTTTTTATATACAATTTATTTCTGTTTGTATATAAACCAGGGTTGGGTTTTTGACGTCAAAAACCAGTTTTTGACATGACAGTGGTAAAAACCGTGTTTTTACCGGTTTATTCCGTCAAAAACCTATAATTTTCGATTGTCCTCCAATTTATGGTGTAAGGTAGTATACAATACATTTCTAGATTGATTTTACCTTGTTGTTCTTGTTATTATTATTATTTACAATTACATTTGTTAAATTTATTTAAAAGAAGATCATTTCCTAATATGGGAAAGATTTAAAAATACAAGAGTAAAAGAAAAGAACAATATTTGTCATAATCTTCACTAATATAGATTCTACTAACTGCAATTAACATTAATATTAAATAATAATAAAAGGTTATAATTATTAAATAATATTCAATATGCATTTTTAAAGTACATTAAAATTATTTTAGATATGCAAAAATGCTGTTACATTGTATAACAATAGATGTTAAGCATAGACTGGCAGTGAATAAATTTGAATATTCTTCGATATAATATTTTAAAATGCATATCTTATGTATTTACAGGGTTCGTAAATATCATGATATTTTGATATATATCCGATATTTTCGATAAATATCCGATATTTTCAAAATGGTTAACTTAATGCTGATAATAAATATTTTCAAGCAATAATATAGATTAGAAACTAAAATATAGTGCACTTAACATGAAAGCTTAAACAATATACTAAAAATGCTCCCCCCCCCTTTTTTTTTTATCAAAATTGAAGATCAACTAATCAGAAGCAATTTGCTTTATGCACTTATAACAAAACAACTATAAGATTCAGTATCATCTATCAAGAAATCGGAAATTTATAAAACAAAAAATTAAATACAAAATAGTTTTTTTTTAATGGAAAAATTTAAACATAAATATCAGCTTATTTTTTTATTCCCTAACATGTTGTACAATTTAAGCTCAACACCACCAAAACCAGAAATGGATTCTTTTCTAATGAAGCTGTATAGAACTGATTATTTAAATTAGACAGTTTTATCTTTCTATATCTGTCCTGAATTAGTCATGTCCTACATAATTATTAGTCTCATATAATCTACATTCAAAAATAAAAACTTCAAACAAAGCTGGGATAAGATTTTTGTTTTTTTCTATAGCTAAAAAATTAACTGCCAGAGACAAATGTTCGTTATCTACAGAATGGAACAGTCAATATCAGTTGAAAATTTCATTTACACTTGTTTTGACTTAAAATATCAAAAATATCTTGCACACTGATATTTTGAAAATAAATATCAAATATTGAAAATAACAAACATCTTGATATTTTGAAAATAAATATCAAATAATGCGAAAATATCAAAAATCTTGATATTTTGAAAATAAATATCGGATATATATCATGATAGATATCATGATATATATCCATTGATATATATCAACGAACCCTGTGTATTCATAAATGCAATTGTGGTGATTTTCATTTGCACTTCAATAAGTAGAATCTTAAAGTTTTGTTTTCAACAATGTAATAAATTGTACCGAAATTATACACATTGTTTAATCTAATACTTATAGGTTACAGGATTTCTTCAAAAAATTGAATTTTTTTAGACTTTGCTAAACAGCTTAAGATATTGTAGAGATCTTCTAACAGAGATGTACACGTATTATTCTAATTCAATTCTTTTTTGTTTTTCTTGGATGGATAAATTTACTTTAGAGTCTTTTTGATACTGAATATTTTATGTAAAACAACTTAATATTAAAGATACAATGAAAAAAAAATGTAAAAACAAACTACTAAAAAATGGGTTTTTGACAGTTTTTGACATTTTTGACAAGGAGGTTTTTGACGTGACGGTAAAAACCATGGTTAAAACCGGTAAAAACCGTCATGCGTCAAAAACTTGCCAACCCTGATATAAACATAGATAAATGGCTTCTTTATATTATGTAAATTGTAACAATATTGAAAAAAGTTGCTTGTGTATATATGTTCATCTAATAGCAGTGTTCAATTCAGACACTTTTTCCCGGGAGGGGTTTCTGTGTCTCCAGGGGGGGGGGGGGGGCATTACAGAGTTCTGGGAGAGAAATTTCACTTTTTAACCATTAAAAGCATAAAATTTCAAATCTTCCGGGTGGACAATTCAATGCTCCGAAGGGGAATGTCCCTCCCGGGCCACCCCCTGAATTCAACACTGTCTAATAGAAATTAACCAAAAATTCTTTGAAAACTGTTATTTTATTATTTTTTCCTTGTAAGTTGAATGTTGAAAATACATGTTTGCACAATTTCATACTAATATTTAAATAAGGAAGCTTTAGTATTGGATCCATGAATAAATGCAGTCTCTGAGACTGTATTCCTCTATTACGTTTTAATTTAAAACATCTCCTTGTTACGAGTTAAATATCATATACTTTTCTCTGTATTTCTTGTTTCGTATCCTTCATACTCTAATGAAGATTCATGTTTAGAGTTCCTTATCTTAATATTTATTTATATCCATCTAGGGTTGATACAGGATCAGTGTTGAATTCAGGCGGTGGCCTGGAGGGAAAATACCGCTGGAGCATTGAAATGCCCCCCACCCCCAGAAGATTTGATATTTTATGCTTTTAATGGTTAAAAAGTGTAATTTCCTTCCTGAAACTCTACAATGTCCCCCCTGGAGCCACAGAAATCTCTCCCAGAGAAAAGTGTCTGAATTCAACACTGTGCAGGATATTTTTCATGAGTCTCCATTTTGTGATATTTCTTATATTTTGTAGGAGAAAAAATATAATAAGAGGTGAAATCCGGTTACTCAAATTAGTATTTATTAATACTAACTCTAAATTCTCCTGCTAAAGTTTTCCTTTCCAGTGAGCTTATTTTGCTTACAAATTATGCATTTCAAATCCTAACAACAACAAAATTATGGACATTAACTTTTATGAAATGGAATTTTGTGGAGGATCTTTTCTTTTATTAAGAGGAATTTTGTGAAAGGGCCTATTTTATTAGATAAATGAAAATTAGGCAAATGAGAAAAAGCCTCAAATAGAACCCATTTTTGTTTAGATCGACCCCTGTTATCAGTAACATGTTTGGTTTTGGATTGTTGAGAAAATTTCAGGTTGTGGTAATTTTATATTTTTAATTTTTACTTATGATTATGAAAGTGTAGGAACAGAATACTTTCTAATTACAAAGAGTAAAGCAGTGCTGTTTAAAATAAATGATTACATTTAACCAAAAATATTTTGAAACAATTGCGATGTATACCTTATATTTTGCAATCAATGTTCAGATAATTCTTAAAAAAAGAAAGATGTATTGTTCATTTTGTATTCAGTTTTGTCGTTCTGTGATTTGTTACATTACTGAAGTCATTTCTTTCTGTAATCAATTCAGGTTTTATGGGCTCAGATTCAATTCTGGTTTTATGGATTTTTACAAACTTAGGCCAGTGATTTTCAACCATGTGTCACGACCAACTGGTTGTTATAAGAGGATTTTAAATATAGCCAACAAAAGAGACAGGCTGCAATACTTCAATCCCTCTTGGCTGTCATGTAGTAATGATTGGATGGTTTCCACTAATTGTCAAACTGTCATGTGATCAAGGTAGTCTGAAAAGCATCTGAAATCAGTAGAGTATGCAGTCTGTCATTTTCATTGGCTGCATCTTAAGTGTTAAAATTTACACAGTTAAATAAATGTTCAAAAGTTAAAATTTTTAAATATCATTTATCATTGACGGCTCGTGACTGGTATTTTAGGGTGCTAAATGTGTCTCCAACTTTTATGTTTTTTTGTTATCACTGTTTTTTAATAGAAATATTAGTCTTATTCAATTACAGAATTTCTATACCTAAACAGACCGAGTGGATTTCACACAGTCTCAGTTAATGCTAAAGCAAGAGTTTTTCTTTGAAAAAATAATTGAAAAGAATATCATTCTAAACTTTTTTTTAAAATCTTAATGAGTTTTATGTATATCTTATTTGCAATAAAGAGCTATTATTGTGTAATTTTAGGGCTCTGAACCCCCGTGGCAGAATGTATGCGACGGGCGTCGCAGACTTTTTAGGGCACCTGCAGACTAAAAACATACTGCGAACATGCTATAGCACATAAATTACGCAAAAAAAGGCAAACTTTGTCAAAGGATCGCAAAAAAAACGGCGAACTCGTCGAAGAATCGCAGAAAAAATGTGAAATTCATTTAAAGACCACGAAAAATGGCTAATTTCGTTGACAGATCACGGAAAAGTGCAAATTTCGTCAAAAGGCCGTCAAAAAAACATGAGTTTCGTTGAAGGATCGCGGAAAAATGCGAATTCTGCCCAAGGGCTACGGAGAAAACCCCAACTTCGTCAAAGGATCGTGGAAAAAACTATTAATTTCGTCGTCGGATCGCGAAAAAACAGAGAATTCTGCCGACAGATCAGGAAAAAATTTCGTCGAAGGAACGCCAAAAAACAATAAATTTCTTTGAAGGATCTCGATAAAACGGTAAATTTCGTCGAAGGATCTCGAAAAAACAGTAAATTTCATCAAAGGATCTCGAAAAAATGGTAAATTTCGTCGAATGATCTCGAAAAAAGGGCAAATTTGGTCGAAGTATCTCGAAAAAACGGCAAATTTCGTCGAAGGATCACAGAAAAAAACGTGAATTTTGTCCAAAGGCTAAAGAAAAAAACGCGAAATTCATCAAAGGATCTGGGAAAATGGGTAAATTCGTTGACAGATTGCGATAAAAACGCAAATTTCGTCAAAGGGCTGCGGAAAAACTTGATTTTCATCAAAAGACTAAAAAAACATGAGTTTCGTTGAAGGATCGTGGAAAAAATGCGAATTTCATCCAAGGGCCACAGAGAAAACACAAATTTCGTCAAATGGCTGCAGAAAAAATGCCAATTTCATCAAAGAATCGTGTAAAAAAACTGCTAATTTCATCAAAGGATCATGGAAAAAGTGCGAATTTCGTCGAAGGGCTATGAAAAAAAAAAGATGAATTTCGCCAAAGGATCGCGGGAGAAAAAAGAAACGCTAATTTAGTCAAAGGTTCACGAAAAAACGTGAATTTTGTGAAATAGTCCCGGAAAAGATGCAGCATTCCTTTAGAAAACAGCAAACACACAAAATTGTATGCTTATTAATGTAGGCATAGTTTTTAATCTTGTTATGATACATTCCATTTATACTTTTAAATTCAATAGTTTTCATTAATTATTTTACTTAAATTAAATATTTAAGCCTTATTAATCATTAATTAAAAGTTTTCATATTAATTAACATTTAAATTAATTATTTAATCATTAATATTAATATTAATGATTTATTATTTAAACAGTCAATAATTTCTATCTTTTTAAAATTAATCTTTTTAACTTTTCTTCTAAGATATTATTATTAATTAAAAATAACTTCTCTAATTAAATCACTTTTTAAAAATCAATAACAATAATCACTTGTAAATTAAATTATAATCATGCATTGAAATCTCTGGAGAGAGAATTAAAGATTTCCGTTTGTTGACATCGATTCCGGTAAAGTACCACGATTTTTCTTCTAAGTTAAAATATATAATTTCTACTTTTTAAATATTAATTATTTTTGTTTTAAAATTGATGCAATAGATTAAACATAATTAATTATGCAGTCTGCCAAAATCCTAGCAAGATTCAACGTAAATCGTGGCAGATATGAATTTTTAAACATTTTCTTTAATTTCAATGTTTACTTCGTTTGCTTTCACTATGATGCCTGGCCATTTTGAATCGCATCTTCGTGCGTTCAAAAAACAACAACTTAAGAGGTAATTGTCAACCATTTTGATGTAGGGGTCGTTCGAGCAGACATTCCAAGGTTAAGGGGTGCATTTTTCAGTGGGGAAAAAGGGGAATTCAAATTGGTTCTAGAACATTCGTGAACGTAAGATCTTAATTTCCGCTACTTGTTGCTAGGGAGTAGAGTTTGAATTCAAAATTTTTTTAGTCAGTTGCTGCTCTCCGTTGACTTGGGATGTAGGTGCAGGAGAGGAGAAAACGCAGTGTTTGGCCGAAAGGCCAGACACTATGTAAAATATTTGAGTGAAGACAGATGTGCTGCTGGTATCTTCAACGCCGTTAATGTTCTGCTAAGATTTCGGAGTTTTACTATATTTTTAATCCAGAATATGTCTCTCTAATTAAAAGAGACTATCTTCACCAGCTTCAATTCTTCAGAATTCAGAGTCAATTCTTCATAACCTAAATGCGATATTCGTATAGATTTCTACAAAATCCGTGCAGATTCCTCTTCATTTAGATATTCAGTGTTTTCCGACTTGAATGGATATTCTGCCAGCGATAAAGATGTCATCCGCGTAACATATTAGATTCATCAGACTGGTGTATTTAAAGCTGCTATAATAATGCCACATGTGGTAAAATTACCACACCTACTCATGCTAATTTCTCCAGCATTAATTCTCCAGCTAGATATGAATAAAGTATTTCACCGTTTATAGTAAGTGCTTCTTTTCATCGTTTCGTCGCTTCAGTCCAGATAACACAGAAAA
Source organism: Maratus michaelseni (assembly GCA_963931845.1). Lineage (NCBI taxonomy): Eukaryota > Metazoa > Arthropoda > Arachnida > Araneae > Salticidae > Maratus > Maratus michaelseni. The sequence goes on from OZ007588.1 coordinate 74,386,389, forward strand.
ATGAGTATCTTCTCAAGTGCGGTTAAAGATCAATTCTGAATATAACTATAAAATAGAACAATTTCTAATTTAACTTAAAATTTAGCATAGACGATTAATTTTAACGAAGAACCTAGTAATCTCTTTTATCTAGAACATTTAAATTACTAATATTGAATTGAACTGAGAAGATTATGATGAATATAGCTTATTTACTTAAATAATTTGTATGTATTTTATTGAAGTGGCCACAGTTAAACTAGATAAAATGTCTTGTGTGAATAAAATCAATTATTTACTTATATTCCTGTCATCAGCTTTATTTGGGTGAGTTGTATTTTTCTTATTTTCATTTCAGATCTATATTCGTGCATATACTCCAGTTTGAGTAATTTTATCATCAGCTACTCTAAATTATATTTTACTGAATAACTTACATTATATTTGAGATTTCAGTATTATTTTTACAGTTTAATTTTGTTTCATTAGTGCTAGGTTTAACATCGTATTTGGTGCTTCCACTATACGCGCGACCTGTATTGAGAAGTTGGAGTGGGATTTAGAGTAAACATTTATTCTAATTTTCTGTCTTAATTTAGGCATTTTAAGAATCTCTGTTTGCTTTATCTCCTAACCCAGCTTTTCACTACATTTAATGGTACCGCGACTCAGTGAAACGTTCTTTGTAGGTTTTTGCTTAAATTTAATATGACTATATTTGCACAAAATTTAAATAATTAATGTTAATAAATACTAAAATTTACTGTGTGCAAAAGCTTATATTTTTTTTTGGTGTCCATGTGCCAATTTTTTTTTCCTCTCATAGAAATCTTATTTGTAATGTTTATTATGATTTTAAAAGAGTGATGCAAGTAATTGAAGACTATAATATCTGGTTGTATAATATATTTATATAAAATTTTGAATGTTTTGGTACAACTCTTTAAAAGTTTGGGTAAAAAGCTGATAATTGTGTTTTTACAAAGTTTTAGAAAATTATTGTATCCTCTCAATAACTACAAATTTTATTGCAGTTTATTTCATCTTGAGAAAAGATATTTCAGTTAAAATTATGTTCAAGAAAATTCATTTATTCAAAAATTTCATATCTTTTACAAAGCAAATTTTATTTATTTCAATATTTATGCATAAACTTTGAGTAAAATCTCTCGTGACATCAATTCCCCTTAGATATTTTTTTTTACTATAGCAATAATTCAATATCCTCCTTAATTTTAAAGTTTACTAGGAAAGTTCTTTTAAATCTAACTTTGCTATAAAGGCATAATTTATTGTTTGTGTACCTTGTGAATGATCATTGTGATAACGCAGGCAGAGTGAAATTTTTAAGGAATTCCGCATGAAATAACTAAAATTTTAATTACCTATTTTATTGAATTTTTATTTTGTCAGGAGTTTTTATAATTAGATTGTGTTCCTTGAGACTGATCATTTGATAACTCAGGTGGAAAAATTTCCTAGATTTTTGGCCACTATAAAGACACAATTTTTTTTGACTCAGATGTAAGAATCGTGCATTCTAGCTGGCTTGCATGGGTTTCCGCACAAAAAGAGCATAATGTCTCTTGGAGCTCTCCAGTTTTCGGGTGGCAAAGTAGATTTTTGATAGAATCTTTATTATTAAAATTTTTTTTTGCTATAGTGATTCCTTTTATTTTATGTTATAATTATTTGATTTTCAACTTTTACAATAGTTTTATTTAAATTTTTGTCTGATGTCACATTTAGAGAGAATTGCAGCGATTTATGAGTCAAAATTTTTCAGTAATGTTAATAGATATAATTTATTGCTGAGGAGTGTGCAAAATTGTTTATAAAGAATTTTTATCATAAGAGTATACTCATTTAACATCCTATTCAAAGAATAAAGACAAAACAACAACAAATGATAAAAAGTTTATTTTTGAGACAAGATATATATATATATAAAATGAAAAATAAATTAAATGTATATAGAAATAAATGAAAAAAGTGAAAAATGATTAATATAGGATAAAAGTAGCATGATTTGTTTAAATTTTTTTTTCTGCCCTCAGGCTATCTTGCATTCTCTTGAGTATATCTCTTTAGTCTGTTCGGATAGTATTTTCAAATTGAGGAAGAGTTACTATTTTTTTTTAATAAGGAAGATTTTGTTAGTTCTGCTAGATTTAGAGATCAATAGCATGCGCAGGCTACTCTGAATTTTGGTTGAGCATACAATATTTTTTTTTAACCTTTCTTCACAGAGTGCACTCTTTAATAAAATCACATGTAGATAGAGAGATATATTAGTACAAAATCATGTCCTACTTTTTGCACCATTGTTAGGCAATACTATAAGGAAACTTCCTTCGTTCTTTGCCAGATAACAATTGGTGTTATGCATTATATTGATATTGGTCTCAAAATTTTTAGGTCTGGCGTCTCCTCAGCATATTAACTTTCATGTGATAAAAAATATTTAAATACTCTTAAAGTTTTCTAATGTTGTTCTTTTCTTAAATAATTTTCCAAATTTCACGTACATATTTTGATAACTCTTTGATATTTTGACAAAAATGCTAGAGAGGTTATAAAAATAAGGCCCAATTAACTTCTCTGGAGGAATCTGATTATGTGCCAAAATTTGATAAATTTAAAGTGAAAGCTCTTCATTTTCAGAACTTTATTATTTTACATTGCTTCTATTTTTACAAATGATTTTCTTGATTATTGGTCATATTATATAGATATATATATATACATGTGTATAAATTACTTACCTGGTTCAATATATAATTTTGAATTTTAAATATTTATATATATTAAGAAATATATATTCTTTATTTTAAAGTGTCAATTTATTACTTTATCAAATACAATATCAAAAAGCCTAATATATATATTAAAATTTTGTTAATTACTTTAAAATGATATCTCAATTATGATATGCAATTTTATCACTAGACATGATCAATCTGGTTTTTATTTTTGTTGTCATTTTAATGAGAAATTATGCAATATTCATGTAATACGAATAATACTTACAAATGTTTTAGAACTGCATGAGGTATAAAATAATTTTATGGCACAATTTTGTCTAAACTTTAACAATATTTTTAATTTCTGTGAAACCATTTATATATGACTATAAGTAAAATTTTTTTTTTGTCTATTTGAGAGTGAGATATTCAACATGCTAATTTTAATCTTTATAAGTAAATTTTTTTTTACCATAGCTATACTACCTCCAAAAATTTTTTTGTCTAAATAATGCCTTGGTCGGTATTATTCATTGATAGACACCATGTCATCCTGGTTAAGTGGTACTCTCCTTGCTAGTTGCTAAAAAGTACCCGATAATGATGCATAGGACTATCAGGCAGGGTAAATTTTATTAATATCTGGGAAGTATGTTTGAGTTTTAATTTTTCTTTATCTGCTTCTATTCCTATTGGTTTTTGAAGGGTTTCAGTTTGTGAAGGGTTTTAATTTAGCATCTTTCCTAATATTTACTGTAAAATTTACAAAATGTTTAACTTCTCTTAAAATTTGATTTTAATTAAGCTCAGCAAAAGACAATAGCTATTATATATATTTTTTTTTACTTTTAAATGTGGTAAATTTTAAATTTCAAATTTGTGACAGGTACTCAACAAATTAATAAAAATTTTACTTTATCTGTGACTCTCAATTCTCAGGAATTATTTAATGAATACAATGATATGAAGTGTACTTCAATTTTTCTTTTGTCTAAACAATATATCTCAACAATTTGTTTATATTTATAAATATGTTCTTCTGCTATGTTGTACTACTGCGGTTTTACATTTCTTAAAAGGTATTTTGAATTTCACTGTTTTATATCTGCACATGGATATCCAATATTTTCTTTGCTGGTAGGAAAATTTTAAATTTTTAAGTGCAATGGTTAGATAGGTTTAATTTCACGTTTTAATTTTACATACTCACCCTATTCTTGTTTTGTATATATTTTTTATTTGTGTTTTGAGAACTGTACTTGCATCATATATATTATTCAATTAATTGTATGTATTGCATCGTGTTTTCTATTTTACTGTCTGCATCCATATTCTTAATTTTAATGTTTGCATTTTGGTATGTACTTAGTATAATTGTTTGAAACTGTTAAAAAATAGAAAATTTTTAGAAAGGTATTGTAGTTCCTAAGAACTATCTTTTGTGATTCCGTAGCAACAATTTGGACTCTAAAACTTTTGATATCTTTTTAAGGATTGTAAGTTAAAGTATTTCAGATTTATTGTTAATTCTGTACCTACTGATATGAAATATGTTCTTCGACATCTGTAGGAATGGAGGTAACGATGGCTGTGTCAAATTTTTTTATTTTTCACTTGTGAAAATTTTTGTGTAATGCTTATTTTTCAGTTCAATTCTACATTTGAATTTTTTCTTCCCTTTGGCATCAATTTTTTTTTTTTAATTTTTTTTTCCCATATTCTAGGGGTAAATGTTATGATACATTCCATTTATACTTTTAAATTCAATAGTTTTCATTAATTATTTTACTTAAATTAAATATTTAAGCCTTATTAATCATTAATTAAAAGTTTTCATATTAATTAACATTTAAATTAATTATTTAATCGTTATTATTTAAACAGTCAATAATTTCTATCTTTTTAAAATTAATCTTTTTAACTTTTCTTCTAAGATATTATTATTAATTAAAAATAACTTCTCTAATTAAATCACTTTTTAAAAATCAATATCAATAATCACTTGTAAATTAAATTATAATCATGCATTGAAATCTCTGGAGAGAGAATTAAAGATTTCCGTTTGTTGACATCGATTCCGGTAAAGTACCGCGATTTTTCTTCTAAGTTAAAATATATAATTTCTACTTTTTAAATATTAATTATTTTTGTTTTAAAATTGATGCAATAGATTAAACATAATTAATTATGCAGTCTGCCAAAATCCTAGCAAGATTCAACGTAAATCGTGGCAGATATGAATTTTTAAACATTTTCTTTAATTTCAATGTTTACTTCGTTTGCTTTCACTATGATGCCTGGCCATTTTGAATCGCATCTTCGTGCGTTCAAAAAACAACAACTTAAGAGGAAATTGTCAACCATTTTGATGTAGGGGTCGTTCGAGCGGACATTCCAAGGTTAAGGGGTGCATTTTTCAGTGGGGAAAAAGGGGAATTCAAATTGGTTCTAGAACATTCGTGAACGTAAGATCTTAATTTCCGCTACTTGTTGCTAGGGAGTAAGTGTTTTCTTTTCGCCAGTATCGTTCGCGTGTAGAGTTGAGTTGTCGCACTAATGCTTTTTAGCAGTTACGGTTGAGAGTTAAGCGGTGCGAAACGAAGAAGAGGAATGTTTCGCCTTTTCTGATTGGATAGTTTGGCTGGTGTTTCAGTTAAACTTGGTAGAGTTTGAATTCAAAATTTTTTTAGTCAGTTGCTGCTCTCCGTTGACTTGGGATGTAGGTGCAGGAGAGGAGAAAACGCAGTGTTTGGCCGAAAGGCCAGACACTATGTAAAATATTTGAGTGAAGACAGATGTGCTGCTGGTATCTTCAACGCCGTTAATGTTCTGCTAAGATTTCGGAGTTTTACTATATTTTTAATCCAGAATATGTCTCTCTAATTAAAAGAGACTATCTTCACCAGCTTCAATTCTTCAGAATTCAGAGTCAATTCTTCATAACCTAAATGCGATATTCGTATAGATTTCTACAAAATCCGTGCAGATTCCTCTTCATTTAGATATTCAGTGTTTTCCGACTTGAATGGATATTCTGCCAGCGATAAAGATGTCATCCGCGTAACATATTAGATTCATCAGACTGGTGTATTTAAAGCTGCTATAATAATGCCACCAAGTAATGTGAGTGTACCTACTCATGCTAATTTCTCCAGCATTAATTCTCCAGCTAGATATGAATAAAGTATTTCACCGTTTATAGTAAGTGCTTCTTTTCATCGTTTCGTCGCTTCAGTCCAGATAACGCAGAAAAATGAGTATCTTCTCAAGTGCGGTTAAAGATCAATTCTGAATATAACTATAAAATAGAACAATTTCTAATTTAACTTAAATTTTAGCATAGACGATTAATTTTAACGAAGAACCTAGTAATCTCTTTTATCTAGAACATTTAAATTACTAATATTGAATTGAACTGAGAAGATTATGATGAATATAGCTTATTTACTTAAATAATTTGTATGTATTTTATTGAAGTGGCCACAGTTAAACTAGATAAAATGTCTTGTGTGAATAAAATCAATTATTTACTTATATTCCTGTCATCAGCTTTATTTGGGTGAGTTGTATTTTTCTTATTTTCATTTCAGATCTATATTCGTGCATATACTCCAGTTTGAGTAATTTTATCATCAGCTACTCTACATTATATTTTACTGAATAACTTACATTATATTTGAGATTTCAGTATTATTTTTACAGTTTAATTTTGTTTCATTAGTGCTAGGTTTAACATCGTATTTGGTGCTTCCACTATACGCGCGACCTGTATTGAGAAGTTGGAGTGGGATTTAGAGTAAACATTTATTCTAATTTTCTGTCTTAATTTAGGCATTTTAAGAATCTCTGTTTGCTTTATCTCCTAACCCAGCTTTTCACTACAAATCTGAAACAATATACTGAACTAACTTTTGAAAAATCAGGTTAACCCGAACCCAATTTGCAAGAATCTACACTCAGCCTGAAATCAACTCGAATCAAAAGCAGAATTAATCCGACCTGCAACAAGAATAATTATTGCCGAGAGGGGATTTTCTGCCCTCCCCCCTCTGCTGTAATCTTTCAGAATATTTGCTGTGAATTTCAGAATTTTTTTTTACTCAGAAAGGCTGATGAATGCCTTAATTAATTAGCGCTACAACTACAACAGCAGCAAGAATAGATTTATATGATATATTGCGTATTGCAGACTATTTTTGAAAACATTATTAGCGTTGCAGACACTTGAAGATAGTTCTGTCACTGGGCTCTGAACCTGAAAAGGAAAAACAGAACTCTTATAATCTTCTTTGGAAATTCATGAGTTTGTCATGTGATAAATCGACATAGAATTATAAATTATTGGTTTTTAGATTTTTCCCGTTACATGTGCTATAAGACCTTTTATCGTGTCAAATTTCAATGTTCTGAGGCAACCGGAAGTACCCTATAATTTTTACTCTAGAAAAATATAGGGTACTTCTAGTTAACCTAGAACCTTGAAATTTGGCATGAAAGAAGGTCTTATAGCACATGTAAAGAAAAAAAATCTGAAAATCATTAATATAAATGTGTGTTCATTTATTATGTGACAAACTTCTGAATTCTATAATCGGGAATCTGATCATATATAAAAAATACAACATAATATTATAAATTAATGATTTTCAGATTTTTTCCTTTATATGTGTGATAAGACTTTCTTTCATGCAAAATTTCCAGGTTCTAGGTCAACTAGAAGTACCCATTAATTTTTTAGAGTAACATTTATAGGGTACCCAGTTGACTTAGAACCTTGAAATTTGGCATGAAGGAAGGTCTGATAACACATGCAAAGGAAAAAATAAAAAAATCATTCTTTTTTTTTTTTTTTAACATGATCAGTATTCTCGATTATGGAAATTCTAGGGTTTGTCACATAATAAATCGACATAGATTTATAAATTAATGATCTTCAGATTTTTCCCTTTAGATGTCCTATAAGACCTTCCTTCGTGCCAAATTTCAATACTCTAGGTCAATGGAAAGTACTCTATAATTTTTTACTTTCAAATCCTGAGTTTGTCACATAATAAGTCCTCATAGATTTATAAATTAATGATTTTCGGATTTTTTTTCTTTACATGTACTATAAGACATTCCTTTATGCCAAATTTTAAGGTGTTAGGTCAACTGGAAGTACCCTATATATTTTGAGAGTAAAAATTATTCCATATGTAAAGGAAAATATCTGAAAACCATTAATTCAAAATTCTATGTTGATTTATTACATGACAAACTCATGAATTTCCATAATCAAGACTAATGCCAAATTAATATATTGTAATGGAATATTTTGTATATTTGTGAAGAAAGTGGGTGCTTACTAAGCTTTACTAATAACATGACACAACGGCAAGGGACCATCAAGGTGAGAGTCCTACTCACACTTGTCTTGATTTTTTTTGCCTAAATGTAATAATTTTTTTGATTCAAAGCCCATCAAATCCCAAAATCTGCCCAAGCTTTGCAGATTTTTGATCCTCTACTGTATACCATAATTTTTTTAATATGATTTAAATTATAAGCTTGGTTGATAAAAATTAAAAAATATATATTTGTTTAACTTCATAAAAAAGGCTTTTTAAGTTGATTTTATTGAATTCAAATTTAGGTTTTAGCTGCTGCCAAACTTGGTCTTCCTTCAGTTGGAGTTGAGTTAAATCCATGGCTGGTAATATACTCAAAAATAAAAGCACTCAGTCTGGGACTCAATATGCTAGCTTCATTTAAAAGGCAAGATATATGGAAAGTAAGCAATTTTATTGCAATTTTGTATGAATATGATTAGCATATAATTACACAGGCCTACAAAATTTAACTTTTTGTCTGGGGTTTTCATGAATTTATGTAAATTGTAAGAAATCTGCTATGCTTAATTCAAAAATAATATCCATATTTATGTATCACGTCAGGAATTTTTACAATTAAGAAACTAAGAATTTGGAATTTGAGAATATACAATTTACACAAAATTCCTTAAAAAATGTACAAAAAAATCAGATAAATAGATAAAATCATATATACATACATAAATGTGTGTGCATGTTTTATAAGGAATTATATTCTAGTATATACAGTAAAATCACTTTTCTTTATCATCAAAAGAACGGTTGTGCCCTTTAGATTTTGAAGCTGGTTTAGTGCCTCTTTTTAGCCCCCCACAGTAATCTGCCAACATATTGACATTCCATTGTGTCCTTGATAACGTTTTTCCATGCATTTTATGTCCTGGTGAAATCTCTCACCTTGTTCTTCACTCATTTCACCAAGATTTTCAGGAAAATATTCAAGATGGGAACGCAGGAAATATATTTTTAAACTCATGTTACAACCTAGTTTTTGAAAGTTTTGAAGCATTTTTTCAACGATCGTTGCGTAGTTAGGATCTTTGTAATTTCTTAAGAATTTCTGAATCTTTGAAACTAACTCATGCATCTTTCTCGACTGATTTCATTTTTTCTTCAGATTTTTCGTCCTGCATTAACCGTTTTATATCTTGGTTGACGAACACACCTCCTTTGATTTTACTTTCCGATAAATGTGGAAAACCTTCATTTAAATATCGAAAACAATCCCCTGTTTTATCTAAAACTTTTACGAATTTTCATCACTGCTCAATTCTTGAGAATCAGATGATAAATTAAGAGATGTAGGAGGTAGAGGCACATGTAAATCTGGACTGTGCAGTACAGGTCTAATAGCTAAAATAATTTCTGGGAACACAACATTTGCTTTGTTTTTGCTATTGTAGCCTTTTATTTTTCTTAAACAAAAATAGCAATCCTCATGACTAGCTCGCTCTCGCTATACCATTGGAATAGCAAAAGGAAGAGATTTTATTTTACCTTGAGTCCATTTCCTTAAATGTTCAACACATGTGTGACAAACTATATATGGGGTCCATTTCATTTCCTGGTCACCAAGTTTCACACCAAAGTAAGCATAATATGCTTTTTTAACGAAATCGGTCGGTTATGTTCCGTTGCCTTTCTTTGACTATGTATCCACCACAGATCTAACAAAATGAGTTCAGGTTATTTATACAACCTCTTGATGCCATATTGCTATAAGAAATTGACAAAACAAATGTAAGATATCAATAAACGAACAAAATAAACGTACGTTCTCACTACAAATGTGTGGGAGAAAACTGTGCCTTCTCAGGCAAATATCAACACATAAAGTGGCGTCATCTATATTTATATTTCACATCCCCTTTAGTGCAGTATTGTATTTTAACATTTAGTAATGTCATTTTACTAAGAAATTAATTTTCGTTTTTATTAAGAATGTATTTTATTTAATAAATATTACACATTAATTTTATCAAGAGGAACCCCCTCCTTTTCTTTTTGCGAAAAAACTGTGGGTGATAGCAAAAAACTAATGTCATATTTGTGATTAGCGTGATTGATTTACTACAAAAAAAGTGCTATTCTACAAACCCCAGATTTGTGTTGACCTGTGTTATCAGAATAATTCAGTCTTTGCTATTTTCTGTCTTTAGATCTTAATTCCTTTTATTCAGTCTGTGTTTAAGGAAGCGAAACAGTTGTGATACAATCATATTTAAAGCATCTGGCATGGATGTATGTTTTTCTCAGACTACTACTGAAGGGATTTCGATAACTTTTTTAAAATAGTTTTGTCAGTAGTTTTACTCAATAGTGTAGTTGTAAAAAAATCAGAGGGTATACACTATAGGCAGATGGTATATGCTATAGCTTTGTTTGAGAAACAGAGGGTATACAGAGTTCCTTAAAAAAAACCAGAAGATATACGGCATATACTACTGTATATCCCCGTACTACATTCCTAGTTATGTGGGATTTTATCCTTTCTGACCACTAATTGTTGTGCTAAAAGCCGACAGATGTCAGCACTATGCAGACTCACACCAGTGAGAGAGCAGGTGTGGAAAGATGCAATTCAAAACGTATGTGTGAGGCATGCATGCTTCAAATGACTTTGCAAGCACCAAGGAGTAGAATTGTTTTCAGACGAGATGAGATCTGTGCAGCAGTCTAGCAGGAGGAAAATTTTGAGCCCCCCGTGGGAAAGTTGCCAAGGCCACCAAATGAAATTCTGTTTCAAAAATCCAAATGAAACTCTGTTCCAAAATTTAACTTAGTTTTGGGGGCTTTTTACAGTTTTGTATAAATACTAAATTGTAGTATTTGTTTAAAAACTGCAAATAAGTGCTTCAATAGGCACGCATCCTATCTGCACATATCCAGAATTAGAAACTTTTTGCTGATGTAAACATTTACTTTTGCTTTAGTTATATACTGAAATTTTTCATTTTGCAGCGTTTTCCATTATTAGCATAAAACAAAGTTATTCTAATGAGTTATAACCAATTTAAATACAAAAGTGGTTTTAGCTTTTGACTAGACACAAAAATAATTTTAAAATGCAAAATACACCCTTGATTTTTCTAATGTTTTTTATCATATAAAAACATAACTTTAGCATCCTTAAGGGCAGGTAATATTTAAAAAAAATTAAAGGTTGCAACTCTTTTGAAACAGGTGTGCTGTCTGCTTTTTATTTACTTATTGACATCATCACTTATTATTTCACTAGTATAATTATACTCTGAAAATTTTCAATCTGCAGCCAGTGATGTAGTAGTAAAAAAAATCAGAGGGTATACCCTAAAAAGTATATGCTATAGCGTTTTTGAGAAGAGGGTATAGGTATACGGTATTCTTTAAAATAATCCAGAGGGTATACAGCGTTTCCACCATATATCCTCCATTACATCCCTGTCTGCAGCCTTTACTTTTCTTAGCATCAAATAAAGTTATTATAAACAATTTAATAAGAAACATAGTGCCTACACTATGAATATGCACTAATTTACCTTTCTATATAATACTTTGATCATATATACTGTGTTTGTGTGTGCATGTGTCAGAGAGAGAGAAATAGTATGAGCCCCTCCTACATTTACTTGAGTACCCCCTATTGTTTACTTCTAGCTACAGTCCTGAATGTGGCGGACAAAAAAAAGACTGTGTTACGATGGTGGTATTAAAATATAGAAACATTCTAAGTTGTTGTGGCGGATTTATAATACGTTATAAATTATTTAAAAGATGTCAATCAATCTTCAACTGTAAATTTTGCCCATTATCTTCAATATATTTCTTTTTTAAAGTTTAAAGCTGTTTTCATCAATTTTTTTGTGTCAGAGTCAATTTCTATTGTTATACTATAAATTGATTGTAGAGTTTAAAATTAGCAGTGATTAGTTGCATGAGAGGATCATTGCCCCTCTCTGGAGTTTGAAATTTAACTACAGTATGGAACCATTTATCTGGAATCCAGTTAACCAGAAAACCAGTAATCTGGAATGACATTTCCAACTGACTGATTTCAGAAACTTTACAGAAAAAAGTTCCATGCAGTGCCAGTTTGACATGTGCATTGCTTGATAGATTACCACATGCATTGTACAATTTGATCAATATCTAGGATTTGAAATTTATATTTAGTTAGAAATGGAGTATTTTGAATTTTATGCAGCATTATTGTTTCCAAGCTATTGCCAGAAATTGCCTTCTTTCAAACTCTGATTAATCATTGATCTTGATAGGATCTGAGCCTTAATCAATCTAATAATTTGAAATCCGTAACAATGTTGCAGCCACATATATCCTACAAATCTCATCAAATGGATGTTGCTTTAATATCCACCCAATTTTCCTGTATACATCTGGCCCCGACCATTCTGGATAAATGGTTCTATACATAAATTTTCTTCACCTCTGATGATTTTGAAATGCATAGTAAAAGTTACATTCACAAACATAAGTGATTTTTTTTTTAATTTTTTCTTATTCACATGAGAAATTTTCCCATAAAACACTTATTACTGAGTATAATTAATAAATATATATGTTTTTATATGTAATATTATTTTAATAGTATGTAATGGATTCAGGTATTCAGGGTTTTTTCAAATTTTCTGAATAGGAAATTGGATATTTAATGTGGATAAATGAGTACAAAGGGTCTATTTCTATTGTATGTAAACATTTCTTTCTTATTTTTTATTGTTTTAAAAATCTTTATTTAAAAAAAAAAAAAATGCAAAATAACTTTTAATATTTTGGCAAGATAGTTCAAAGGCTTTTTGATAAGATTTCACATTTGAGAGCTATCTTAGTCAGGAAAAACTACTGACTGTAAAATTTAAATTTAGGTATTATTTGTACATTCATTGAAATATTTAAGTGCACTTTCATTTTGAAATTCATCAAAAACATGCTGTACATATTTTTAAAATTGTTAAAGTTTGATTTTCTTATACTGACTCAGCAATCTGCATCATTTTGTATAAGGTTTGTTTTTATATTTAATTATTAATTAAATTATTAATTTTATATTATAATCCTGAAATCCTTTCAGCTTTTGAGGATTTTTCTAAAGGAAATAATATCAATAAATTTTCTGTTATTAAAGATATTGCTCATTTTTAAAAAGTGATTTGTTGTAATTGTTTCTTTCTTTTGCATATTGTTCTAAAGAAACTGTTACCTAAATTTTACAAACTGAAATATTGCTTTGTGTAAATCTTTCAAAAGAATGTTATTGATTTTATCACATCCAGTCAGGTGCGGCATATTAATTTGACCATAACCACCATATATTAGACCATGTGAAACTATAATGAGATTTGTCACAAGTTTGTTGACTTAAGAAAAATAATAATTGTTATAAAATGCTCTTATCACATTGCACAATAAGAATTAATATTCTAAAACAAACTAAAATTATCAATTACATGAGTTTTAATTATTTTGTAATTGTCAACTACTTATAAAAGTTACATTTTAATTTCTTCCTCTTTCTGTAATTAGAAAAAAAAAAAAAAAAAAAAAAAGATTTCTCATTTATTTGCATTATTTACTTAAACCATTTTTCTTACCTTTTCCAGGCATGAACAATTTTATCATAAGAATGGGTGTTCATTTTAAATTGTACAATGCATATATATATTTTTTTCAATTACTGTGTCTTATTTTAAAATTACAAGTAGACTTACATTACATACAATAACATACATATATATGTTCAGTTTTCGTATCTCTTGTAATAATTTATGAAAATATTATACAATGCACTCACTTATATTTATTTTGTTAAAAAAACAAAGAAAAGAAAGAAAGAGAGAGAAAATGATGTATTTTTTATATCACAGTTGGTGGGAGATTAATAAATTTAATTTATACCACTTATAAAGAAAGTTATTGAAGCAAAACAAATTCAACGTTGAGCTGAAGTACATAAATTAAAATATTTACTTATAAAAATTGAAAGAAAAAACAGTTCAAAATATCAGTTATGATTGTACTGGAAAATGTTATATTTTAGGATTAAGATTTAATTTTTTAACAAAATTGTTCTTTAATGTACAACTTATATAATTTTACATTTTCAATTTATCACCTTTATTTTTCACCTTTTTAATTTTTTTAGTTTTAATTATATTTTTACTCTTTTAAAAAGTATTGAATGGCATGCTATAATTTAATTAATGTACTTCAGTAATAATAGTTTGTTTTTTGCCTTTTAGCACAGTCTTTTCTTGATAATTATAATGAATAGAATATTAAAAATGTAATTTGACTAAATTTTTATGGAATTTTATTTTCAGACAGACCTATCAAATTTCCAAAACATTATCATTTTTGGAGTAGATGAAATGGTAAGTATACGTATGAAAATTTAGAAAATTATAATGACCAAATAATCTCTAACAAAGTTAATTTGTAAAAATGTAATGCATGTTTTATTCATTTTATTTTTCCTTTTATATTCCTAAAAATTAAAAAATTTTCTGTTAAAAAAACTCGTACATTTTTATTTCCAAAATTGAGTATGAATTCTGTGTTGAAAATCTTTCCACAGCTTTTCGAATGTGGATCAATATTACTTACATCTTTATTATGTTACATATCAGTTTCCACTTTAAACTAGATGAAGGAAATTTGTAGTTCACATAAAGATGAAAGAAAACAAAAATTGAAAAATATTTTCATAATACAGATATTTTTACTTGTACAATTTGTACTATGTAAGCATCGCTTACCTAGCATACCCATACCATATGTCACTTTGCTCCACTCTTTTGTATTACTAAATTTTCTATATTTATATTTATATTATAAATTAATGCACTCCACAATGGTGAGAGGCAGAACACAGATTAAGAAAGACTTTTTTTTTTTTTTCTGGTATATAATGTGTTGAAAGCACAAGAAAGCAACGTTAAAAAGAATTTTTAATTTCCTTTTTGCATTTTGCACAGTTGTTAAACTTTTATAATTGTAAGGAAGATAACATGGATCCCTTGATAATTGCTAGCATTTTTCTGTACAGACCTTCTTTCTAATTCACAGCCATCCGTATTTTACTTTTAAGAATGAAAAATTGATAGGATTGAAGACTGGTCTACCATTGTTTAAGTTTGTTGACATTTAATGGCTAGTAAAAAGAACAAAATATTCATAAACTTAAAGTATAGTTGGGAAAATAATTTATTTTTATCATTTACAGTACTAGTGCACAACCTGTAGCCTGGGGAGACCAGAATTCTGCATCTGTCAGATTATCTGAACACGGCTGAATTATTAAAGTTAGTAGAATGCTGTTAGCTGTTGATCATTACCGTAATATATTATGACAACTACAATTGAGAGCATATTTAAATTACTATCTATTATATTAAATTGTGATTATCGGTTCGTATTTCACAACTCTTCCTCCTAAAGTGTGTTCCAAAAGAAGCAGCCAGATAAGAAAGCCAAATAAAAGTTAAACTTATTTTTGGCACTTGCCACTTACATGCCTATCTTTGTTTTTGTACTTTTAATAAATCTAAATTTACTCCTTCAAATAAAGTCAAGGAGTATTTTCACTCCTTGAAAAAAATTCTAGCTATATCTCTGTTATATATATATATATATATATACAAACATAAGCTGTTGATATTTTCTTGCGAACTGAACTGGGGAGGAGGAAACCTAGAGGCTAAAGTTCCCTCTATCCAAAATTAGTGTTTTTATGTGATTTTAGGTCACAGATTCTCAAAACAAAATTCCCTCTACACTATTGATGTTGACTCTTGACAACCCAATCAGTTTTGTGAGTGGCCCTTCTCTTATAAAGGGTGTATACCTCTAATTTACAGATACAGAGTTTCCCCCAGGTTTAAAAAGGAGCAGAGTGTTGCTGGTGGTAAAGGGCACTTTTTAGATTCGCAAGAGGGCATTTTAGATTCTGAAGGGCATTTTGTTTTTAAAGGCACTCTTTATACGAGACAGAATGAGCCAGTTTTTACTAAGCAAGCAACTTTTTAATAAAAAAGGCAGTAAGGACACCATTGTTTTTGACTGAGGAGCAAGAAAGATGCTATTTTTTGAATGAGGGGCAAGAAGGGTGCAGTTTTTTAAACTAAAGGGCATGAAGGAAGCAGCACCTTCCTGAAAATGTCCGGGTATAGCTTTGAGACAATTTGTGATCAAAGTGTAAAGAAATCAGTTAACTGACTCAAATATTTTGTGTACATATATTACTTCATTGCTATGCATGTCTTTGTTTTGTGAGATGTTTGTCTTTCTTTTACTACTTCATGAATATGATGTAATAAGTGCTGTGGTTAAAATATTAATTAATCTTTTTTTTTTTTTTTAGATGCCACTATTAGAAGAAAAATTACAAAAAGAGCTCAAGAGTAATGGTTGTGTTATTGCTTGTAGATATCCTCTACCCTCATGGAAAAAATCTAAAACTGTAGATGATGGTATTGATGCTGTATGGTTGTATGAAAAAAATGAACAGAGCTTTTTGAAGTGACATATTTTAATTTTATAATAAATTATTCTCTATAAAACAAATTTTGTATTGATTTTTGTAAGTGTTTGTTGTCATTAAATAACTGTACTACAATAATTCGAATAAGTCTGAGATCTATTAACCAAAAGAAAGTGTACTTATGAAGACTAGCAGTTTTGGCCTTGGAGTATGGAGTCTCATTCCAGTTACTTAACATATTGATTGCGAACCACAAGATAACTCATGATTGGCAGTCTGCTGGTAGACATCCACCATAAGTTAAGGATCATCAATTAATTACATCATACAAATTTCAGAGTTTTTTTGCACATATCCTTCTCTTTATGTCAAACTAGATCAGTGGTTTCTAACCTTTTTTAGGCCATACCCCACCTATGATTTGTAAAATCATGATGCACCTCCCCACTTCCAAAACATGCAATTCTTATATAAAAAGTAAACTCTTGTTTGTGTGGAAGAAGCCTAAAAGAGTATTAACAATGACTAAAGAAGCACTTTACATTTCTTAACCATTACAGCAAGTAAACGTTTTATCAAATGTATGTTTTTGACATAACTCTAGAAACACAATGAAGCCATATATTTTTGCCTTTACATAAAGAAAAGTTTTGTTGTTCCTTTCCCAATTTACCTCAGAGTGAAACAAAAATTTTATATGCTCTGCACATGTATCTTCAACAAATTTCTTGAAAAGACTCTCACATTAGCTCTAATAGTATTGATACATTTTAGAATTGATTTTAGTACCTCATTTAAAAACATGTGGAAATTTTTTTTTTTAACAACAAGATCTCTTTATGTATACATAGCTGCTTACTAATACAATTTTTTGCCACCACTACTCCAGAAGAATAATTTTTGCCTTATTTGATCACAGAATCTTTTGGTTAAATGAGGAAAAAATTAATTTTCTTAATTAGTAGTGCCAAAAAATCATAGTAGCTGGCATGTGAATAACACAGTTTTTAAAAAGCATTTCCGAATTCTCATCATTTTTAAAGCAACCAATTTTCTTGCCCTTCATAACCTTCTTCTCTGTCACAGAGCTTTCTTGTCCCCATTATTGTTAGTTGATTGCCATGCACTATATTATGATTTCAAATTTTAAAATGTATATGTTGTAATGTATATATTTATATATTTTGTATGCAGCAGAACCATAAGAAAGTTAGCATTAAGTAACTTCTTAATTGTCTAGAAATGAAAATTTCACATTAATTTGGGCATAGTTTTGTTTTCTCAAATGTAAACAGATATACTTATCACACTTAAAAAAAAAGAGAGAGAGACAGTATGCAAATATAAGAACACAAACATATGTATACTATGTAATAAAAATATATAATTTTATATGGAAAATTTGTTAGTCTATGGAATCATTAATTAAAGATTGAAAATCAGACAGTGCATCATAACAATTAACATTATCTTCCAGTTCTTCAATCTGTTTTTCACCATTTTGCTGATACGGTTTATTAAATTCCTTTTTGTGTGATTTCTTGGGCTTAGTCTTTATAGCAGTTGAATTACTTATTTTTTGTAGACAGGTATAAAACCTACAAAATAAAAATAAAACTTTAAGCAGACATAATATGAACACTATAGACATTGACATAGTAAAATAATTAATCTATAGAAAAAGTTGTAGTACTTGAAAGATTTAGAAGCTAAAAAAAAAAAAAAGATGTATGTGCCAAACTCTGTTAAAAGAATTACGCAAACAAGAAATATAACTTTAAAAAAACTCTTTTATCTCTCAATTACATTGTTTTAACCATTGTTGTAACCAGGGCTCTACAAATTGAAAAAAATCTAGTAGCCAGCAAAAATTTCTCCTCGCCAGTAAAATATATCTACCCCTTCTCCCATCACTGCAGCAGTGACGTTTTTTTTTTACTTTTTTAAAATCATCGATTTTTAAAAAGTCAGTAAAATTGTTTTATGAATTGATTGAAGAAAAAGTATATTCATGAGCATAGTAATAATGTATTTAGAATTGCATTTAACTCTTCAACTCAATTAATAATTTAATTTAGGAAGTTAATATAAATTAAGTTTCTCGGTGAAACTCAGAAAAATTATAATTAAAAAAAATGAAATATAGAAATTATAAAGTTTGACTGAATAAAGTATGCAACATAACCAGAAAAACAATTGTTTTTTTACTAAAATCATTTTCTTTAATAAGAAAATTATTTTGGAAGAAATTACTTAGGCAAACCACAGACAAATATTCTAAAGTGTTAGCTTCAGGGCATTTTACATTTTATAAGAGTTTTACAAATAGTCCTTCAAAGTCTCTATTTTTTTAATTTTTGCTTCGTATCTATTGTTATATGTCCTTATGTATGTCTGCCTTTTTTTTAATCCAAAGTACTACTTATCTATGGCTTTTTCTTATTTATAATCATTAAGTAAATTGTACAAGTGAATCATCATTAGATCATTCAATGTTGATGCTTCTAATCGCCAGTTAAAATATATTGGTGACCTTGTAACTGCATTTGTTGAGCCCTGGTTGTAACTCTTACATAGTCAAAACTATATTTGTACTATATTTTAGCAAGTATGGTTTGGAGCAAAATGAATTTCATTGTTGTGACGATTGTTGCTAGTATCACTCTTGTTAAACTTGTTTCTGTAATATTTTCCACCTGTGCAAAGAGAAGGTTTTTGCCCCTGGAACCTGCCCTGAAGAGATACAGTGCAGAAAATACTTGAATATTGTATTGTCATCAACATTGAATTTGTGTGCAAAAGTTGAGGAAACTCACTTTGACAAAATTGGGTCAAAAATCAATTGCAAGATTTGACCGATGCAGACAAAGTTAACTCTCTTATGAGGTTATGAGTTAAGTATAATAAGCATTACACGCAAAGTTAAATAAGAGCATGTGAAAATGCTTTTTTTTTCTTTTTAACACAATAAACGAGTTGTGAGCAACCTACATTATGTTGTAAATGTGACAGAGATGAAGTTTGGAAGCAGCATTTTTGAGAGGGCTACCTACGGGAGCAGTTCTCCTCAAGGAATTTGATATTTCAGTGCAGCAGTCCTTGCAGGTCAAGCTTGATATATATATATATTTTTTTTTTTTCAGAAATTACATATAAGCTAAAATAACTTGCTGGTTTGATTAAAATAGAAGTATTAGCACTGCACTTTAAGCATAGCAATTAATAATTATCATTAATATTTGCTATGCTTTGCTATTTATTGCAACAATCTCAAAGTGAGACTGGTACTCTGAATAATTTTATTATCAATCAGTACTTTAGCTAATTTTAAGAATATGTAACAGAATAAAACTAGATAAATTGCTTCTTAGATATGCACAAGATTTAAAAAAAAAAAAAAAAAAATCCCCCCTCCCCTTTCAGAGAAAGTTTTAAAATAAAAATATGAAATATGATTTTCCACATAAATTATTCCTCAACATAAATAATTTTGCACATCAATATGAAATTTAATAAAATTAATATTTTAAATCCTTTCTAAATGCCGACTCAAATAAGATACTCCCCCTCCCCTTCCAAATTGAAAGATCTCATATAATGCAAATGCAACACACAGCAAATTAAAATTAAAGAAATAAATTAGAAAACACTGAAAGTACCATTCTTTATCAATATTTACCTAAAATTTACAATATATGTGGTAAATTTTTTTTCCTAGCACAAACAGAAAATTAAATAAAATCTCACAATGAAAATTTAATTTTTATGATATTTAAGAGATAATTAAAGAAATAAACATCACTGAACGACTTTGACAGAAAAAAACTGTGAAACATAGGATTTTTATTTTTTCAAGTTTAACACTCGTACATTAAAAAAAGAAAAAAAACATACAATTGTACATATTTTAAAATCAAATAAATCTGATTCAAATTATCACTACATAACATCATACATATTTCCCTTTAAACTTAAAACTTTCATTTTCTTTACCAAACATAATCTCATAAGATACAATCATAATGTAGCAGAATAACAAGTTTCTTAAATATGTTGTTTATACAAAATATATCAGTTATCAAAGTACTAAATTTATTTAGATAACTTTATATTGTTTTATTCTTTTCTTATAAAAGATTATTTACTAAAACTTTTTTGCTCCCAATCAAGTTAATTAAAAGCGATCTTACAAGCGATTTTACTATACCATCAAAGATGAAATTAACAAGATTTTTTCATCCACATAATTATTTTTTCAGTTTGTTTAATTTACAGCTGAACTATACTAATACACTTAACTTAGCATATCTCAATATCTAATAACCTATTGAAGTGTAATGAGCCCTATGTAATGATACACCTTTCATTATTTGTTTTTGTCATTGACAATATTTTGAAAGATAATATAAAACCATGTTAGATATTATAATATTTGGTTTACATTAGATTAGAAAAACTGAATTAAAATACTGTATTTTTTTCTGTATGCTGCACCTTTGTATAATACATGCATCCTGATGCTTAATATCTCATTTCAGAAAAAAAATTTGAAGTAAAATATTTCAAGCATATTTTGTTCCATTAAAATCTAATAATTAGAGCTAAAATTGCACATTGTTCTCAATGTATTTCTTAATGATTTTGTAATTTAAATACAAAATTGCTTTCCAACAATTTTATACAGTGACCATTGGTGATACATACAAGAGGCCAGTCAAATCTCAAACACTTGTGTATTACATGCATCTCCATTTTAAAAGGACAAAAACACCATGCACATATACACAGAAAAAGATATATGGAAAGTAGTTTTAAAAATATCATGCAATCTTTGAATTTAATATAAGGCAAAACAACTTTTTACCTTTCAATCCTTTGCCAGTTGTCCAGCATTTTCTCATTGCATATATTCACAACAAATGATAAGTACTGTAAAGATTTTAAAAATATATATTTAATAAAGAACGTTCCAGAATTTAAAAATGGCACATGCTTAACATTTTCCAGTAACAGAAATATATCAGAGATTACCAAGAACTAAATCATATACAGTAAGTAGATGGTTAATAACAACCTTAGATTATAATTATTCTTTACTCTTCCTGCCGTATTACTAGCCAATTTCCCCCAAAAGAGGTTATACAATTGTTTTCATATGCAGTAACCACCACTTACAATGATCACTTGTTATAAGAATTGAAATCTCAAAAACAAATACAGATATATTTTAAATGATTGCAATTTTTCACTTACAAGAACCAATCAACCAGTTATAAGAATTAAGTGACATTAGGGAAATTGCATATAACAAAGGAAAAATAATTGGGTTTTAATTCATTATTTCTTTATTTAAAAAAAAAAAAATCCTGCTCAGATAAATTAAAAAAAAATATGATACAGACATTGAATCAATTAAAATTTTGATTTCTGAACATTTGTCTTGAAACTAATTTAAATATTTTTTTTAACATGTCATAAAATATTTGAAATTTTACTTAGAATTTCTTATTTGAAGTCTATTAGCTAAGTAATATTATTTTGCACAAGTATATATGCAAAGTTTGTGCATACAAAATGCTAAATTTAAATTACAAGAATCAACCAGTTATAAGAATCAAAAGCAGTATTTACAAATGTGATTCTTATAAGTGGAATATATTTTAAATGTATGTCCATGCATAACTTTTTGACAAATGCATAGTTTCCGATGTCATTTAAATAAAATTAACTCTAAAGCAATTTCTATAATTGTATATTAAGTATTAAATAAGCATATGTCTTTTGAATTCAATATAACTTCAGCAAAAGTTTATCTCAAATTATTCATTTTCAAAATTAAAAATCTCAATATTTTTCACTTAAAATCATTATTAAATACTTACTTTATTTTATTACCGTTAATTTCAATAAGCATTTTTATAATATCTAAATGATCTTTAATTCAATATATCTTTCAAAAAGAAGATAAGCATTTATTTTCTATTTTATTTATTTTTACTCAAAATCTTAATTAATAATATATTTATCGCTTTTATCGTGTTTTCTAGTAATAAACTTAAAATAACCATTCATTAGACAACATTTTCATGCATTTAAATCAATTTTAAGCCCAATCCAATGCAAAATTAATTTTCCATCTTTTACGATTTTCGAAGCACACGCTGCCAAAAAAAAATTAGCGCTTAGAAATTTGACATCTTTCTTAATCCCTTGACTACCAATTTTTTTTGCTATGCTAACACGCAAAGCCCCACTTTGGGCTGCCATCTACCGAGCAAACGGTCAACTACGATCCCAAATGAATGTGAGAGACCAGTGGGACAAGCAGACATGGTTTTCCCAGCGTTTCAGGGACTGCTGTGTCCAGTGGTAATTTTTGAAGTTGCACTGGGACATAGTGTCCCACTGGGAGTCTAAGGATTAACTTTATTTTATAATGAAATAACATCTTTCAGGCTTGCCCTAAGAGTTGAACAGCCGTTTTGTGTAGTGGTTCATTGAACTCAGCGTCATTTTCAGCAAATTTTCAGCCCACCCACACGCTTGTAAACAAAATTTTTTTGGGTCAGACTGTTGCCAATCTGTGTAATAAAATGCAAAAATCTTTCGGATCGCTAGCGTAGGCTGCTGGTTATCGGTATTGAATGTAATGGCGCGTGCCTGTGGGCGTTTTAAGCAATATAAAGTTTGCAATGTTTAATGGATCTGGCAACAACAATACACTTTTTCATTGACTAAAAGTTTGAAAAAATATTCGGTTGGAGATGAGCGGGACTTCTGGAGAATATTTGTCAGTCTAAGGGATTAGCAGAGAGAAGTTCAACGTGTTTTTCTTCTGTAGGTCGGAACCTTTAGATAAGAGGGAGTTCGGCAGCTCAGGGTTAAATGGTGTATTTGAGAGAAGAGTCATCTTAAAAAAGAGTTTTCTGATGATATCTTCATACTGGTGAAAGTTTATGGACGATTTCTTCATGCTGGTAAATATGTATGAGGAATTTTATTATCTGTAAAAGTGAAGCCTAAAGCTCTTCAGTATTCCCACAATAATTGACAATGTCTTCAAGCAGCAGTGTAATATTTAAAGAATTTAATTACTTTCAAAGCTGAGTCACAGACAGTTTCAGCACTCCTTTGATGTTTTCGTACTGAGAATGATCATTAAAGATTCAAGTTACATTCGTTAATATCATTTGAAGAAAATATAAAGATTAATTTCATTCCTGCAAAGTACAAGCTCCATCTTTCTTCAAATAATTAATTCATATCTTCATTCAGACAAATCATGGCAATCCGTAAAAAATCTGGTTTCATCCTTCAGACTGTACCTCTCTGGCTCACCCTCAGTGTAATCAACAAATAATATCACTCAAGTGATAAAAATCTACATAACTCTGTTTAAAAGGAATCATTTTGTTTCATAAAGTGATAACTTATTTCAATAACTTTAAATATTTCAACGATTTTTAGACACATTTTGCTTCATAAACTGGTAACATATTTCATGAATATTTCTACAAATCTTTATCTATCCTTTTGAAGTTATTCCTTTTAGTGCAATATGGACATTATCATTACTAATAATATATTTTAGTTGTAACACAAAAAAATTATCAATAATAAAAAATGAAAAATGTTTTTATATTAAATTCAATGTAGGGACACATCCTGGTATAAATAATTTCATCATAGTTGTGAATAAATAAAAATTGTTTAAAAAATTGAAAAAAAAAAAAATATTATTTTTTATTTCCCTTGTATTGTTGTCTCTTCCATGGGTGAGTTTATCATTTTTTATCACAAATATAAGAAATACCAGATTTGTAAAATAAATAAACAAATTCAAGGTTAAAATTACAACTTTAATTAAGTGTGTAAGGTACTTAAATGATTAATTACTTAAATCGTAACAAAGGTATTGAATAATTAATAAAATCAATAAATTAAATAAAAATTACCTCTTTTGACACCAGCAAAGTGCCATTATTTGATAATGGAATTTCAAGAGAAAGTGTGCTCCGGATAGCCTAAATAAAAAAAATAAAAACATTTACAAAAGAAAAGATTTAAATAGTTGAAATACTAACACAAAATTACCTTTAGATTATATATATAAAAGAGGGTCCAACCCAGGCTTTACAGGCTACAGAATATACTACACTGTGTACAGAACAAAGGTAAAAACCATTTTTTTCATCCTTTTGTGAATGTTTTGTGATGGTCACAACATACTAGTTTTTGGCTCGGATATCGCTGTATGTTTGTGCTAGAAAAAATAATTCAAAATGATATGTAATCATTTCATATACCCTCTTTTCACTCTCATAATTTTAGCGGGCCATGGAAATTTAATCATGGGTTTAAGTGTGTTGTGAGATAAATAAAAAAGGTTGGGAAACACTAAAATAAGGCATCAATGATAAAACAATTGATGAGCAATTCCATATATTTGAGGGTGAGAAAAATTAAATTTCCACCTGATATTTTAAAGTTTTCTATGATTTCCAGATACATATGAACCTTGTTTAAATGGACTGACAGAATTATTGGTTATAGAACATTTCTTATAAGTTTTAAATGAATTTTTTAAAAGAAAATAAATTTAAATATAACAATCAGAAATTATAATCAGAAATGTAAAAAAAAAAGTAACATTAAAATTAATGACACATTATCAAATTAAATTTACTCTAATTTTATGTAGTAATACCAAATGATAACGAGTCATCACATAAATAATTTAAATTTTGTATTATTCTATCAGACGTACACCACAGATGATTATGTATCAAAATATATTTTGTAGTAATTAGTTTAATGGTTAATTTTTTTGCATTCAATATATGTGGTAATTAAGACTCAGTTTGAATTATTTTACAAACTTCTTTTTTTCTTCAGCAAAAAGCTGTAAAAAGAAACATAATTACCTTCATCATTCATATACGTATGACATTTGAGCACAAGTGAATGGCAGATTTGTGTGTGACTGCATATAACTCAGAAGGTAAAATTTTATTAAGCCAAATATGCATAAATGTGTGCAGCTCCGATACTTGTACGTCAGAATAGACAACAAATAAATAAAAATAAAATAACGGATAGATTTTTTATTCATAAAAATCATACTTACATTTAGAATTTCAAATTAAAATTATTCAAGATTTTTAATAAAAAAATATTTTATGTTTTAGCAAAAACATTATAAAAGGGGAAATTTGAAAGCTCCTATAATATAGAAAAGTTATAGGCTTAAGCAGTTTGTTCTAACAATTAAAAAATTATAAATAATTGGCACTGAAACATGTTTTACAATTGAAAATTACGTACAAAACAATTTAATACACACACACACACACACACACATATATATATATATACTATATAACTCATATAATATATAAGCATAGATAAATAGTTCCATACATAAAAAATAATTACATTTTTTATGACTTAATATATATTCCAATTTTAATAACATGACATCATTTAAAAAATAATAACAAATTGAAATGTGTAAATGCAACATACCACAATAATCTTTCCAGCTTTTCCAATGCTAATTCCAGAATTTTTAAATCCAGATTCAATACCAAAATGAAGCTAGAAAAATATGACATATTGAAAAATAAATTTATTGTATATATTTTTTTTCAATAAATAAAAGCATTTTAGACTTTTTTAATCAATTAATATATTTAAAAATTAGGAAAATAACCAATCACAGAAGAAATGTCTGTTAATCTACCCTATTTTATTACTTTGAATGCAGAATTTTTTTCCAATAAATAATGCATTAGAGCCTATCTCAATAATATATTTTACTGTTATAATATAAATTTGTTCAACTGATTAATGGACAAATGGAAAAAAAAATGATTTAATACAGTGAAACCTATGAAAACAGAACTGGTCTAAACTAAAATCTATCTTCAATGCAGAATTTCATGGTCTTGGTAAAAATACTACAGTACAATTCTAATACTCATGTACTATCTGCCAAGACAGAAATTTGTCTAATGCAAAAACTTTTCCTTTCTTTTGCGATTCCATTTTAGCAGGTTTTACTATGTATATGTATTAAGACTCACCCCCACATTATTCCACTAAGAAAAGATTAGTGGGAAAATGATAATATTTGGGAAAAGATTAGGAAGAAAGTTAATTTACAGATGGATGAACAGTATGCCTGTAAAGATTAAACCGTACAGGTATACCTGTCAAAATAATTTTGTTTAAAATAAATAAGTAAAAAAAAAATCTCAAGAAAAAAAGCTTTCATTTGTAACTATTTCAGTTATAATTTTAAATTAAGTTATTAAATGTGGAGGAATACATGATGAATTATAAAATTAGAGGCAAGCACTATAGGACAAAATTAGCACTCACCACTTGCCAATCGGCGAGTAATACTGAAAATTTGGCGATTGACTTTATTACCACCACTGGTCAAACTTAATAGTCACACTCGCCAATCGTGATGATTGAATGGAAAAAGATTTTCCCCGCTGTCGCTTGACAAATTTCGAAACCATTTAGCGAATTTCACGATTTTCCCCCCGAAATTATTTGACGGATTGGGATTTTTTTTCTCAAAGACATTTGACAATATTCGAAATTTTTTTCCTCCGAAACTAGTTGATGAATTTTGAGATTTTTCCACTATCGATTAATGAATTTCGTGATTTTTTCCGCAATTGATCGACGAATTTTGTGATTTATCGACTATCGAATTTCATGATTTTTTCCATGAACGAACAAATTGCGCACTTTCTTTCCGCCGATGTTCGACAAATTTCGCATTTTATTTCCGCCGCCATTCGACGAATTTTGCAATTCTGTTCCGCTATTGTTAGATGAATTTCACTATTTTTCTCCCGAGATCATTTGATGAATTTTGCGATTCCCCCCCCCCCCCCCTAACCTATTTAACGAATTTCTCGAATTTTTTCACGACAGTTAGACAAAATTAATTTTTTTCCTGCAACGCCTGATTTCTTTCCAGAGACCATTTGACAAATTTCGCTGTTTATTCCACAATCGTTTGACAAATTTCACAATTTTTTTATCAAGTATTTGTAAATTTGTTATTGGCCCGTGCTGAAAAACACTGGCGAGTAAAAAAATCCATGTACTGGCCAGTGGCCAGTGAGTAAAAAAATTAATTTTTACCTATAGCAAGCACTAGTGAATGAAAATATTAGCCATAAACAGTGATAGGTATGTCAGCCATTTAATATGAGGCCACCTCATTGATAACAGTAGTTGTTATGATAGTCCCAATATTTTTTTCAAAAAGTATGTGCAAGAAATAAATTAACAATTGTATTTTAATTGCATTATAGGATGACGTCACCTGATAATGTAAGTATTTTATTTTTGCGGCAACACTGATTTGAGGAAAATCTTTCATTTCATTTATAAAAACAATGCCGATTTAATTTTTAATTAACTGCAATTTTTAATCCAAAACATGTTTTAAGGAAATGTTAAGTGTGCTATGTCAGAAGCCTGTTCAAAATCCTTTCATATGCTATCTCATTCGTCGTTCTGCGTTTCGCATTTTCTTAGAAAAAGGGATGTTGACAGGAGAAATAATATATATGATTCTTTGTTTTTCGATATCTGTAGACAAATCAGTGACACGATAAGTCACCAAAAATCTATTTCAGTAAAAAAAGCAAAAACATTTGTCATGGAAAAGATAATTTTTGCTTTTTATCAGTGTAAACATTAAAATGAATTTGAAAATTTTTAAACATTGTGACACTACTATGGATGTGGACTATCCATCTATGGATGTGACCATATTAATTCAATCTGTTGTAATACAACCCATATACTCTATTACTGGTACATTTACGAGTGCACCCCTCCCTGAAATGAACCTGCTGAAGAATGAATTAGATTAATCCATAAATATTGATTGGGGATGGGCTCTCTAATATTATCGAAACAAAGATTATACCAACTATAACATGCATCTCTGGCTGCTGGAGTTCAATTGACTCTGAAGAACCATATGACCATGAAATCTGTGAAAGTTCGAAATATGCACAGCAAGTCAAAACAACTTTTATAATATTTTGTATATTGATTTAATGAAAATCCAAAAAAAAAAAAAAAAACTTGACATTTTAAATATTTTGTTAAAATTGCTTTGTTTTAATGTAAAATTAAAAGATATATATTTATATAGACTTTGACTTGTGTATGTCTTTGCATGTGACAGATTTATACACAAACCCAAGAGGTGTGCTAAGTATGCAGCAACACAAGGTGCTAGCAAAAATGACACCAACCCATGAAAGACATTTGGAAGCTTTTATCTATTTTGAACCATTTTAAATAATATCTTAAGTAATCAGTTTGTTATGTGTAAAAATAAAAATCATACTTTTTTAAAAAAAAAACAAGGCACAATTGTTAGAAAATTGCAGAGGCACCAGAATTCCTTTGGGTTCTAAAAAAACTATATAACTATATAATATAATAACATTTAAATAAAACTATCCTTATTCATACACTTTAGATAAGACATTAAATGACCTTTAGATAACATTTTTAAAAATGTCACAAATTAGATTTTTTTCAATTATAAAATAACTGATATATTAAGAGATGAATAGAAAACCTTAGGCAATACTTTAAAATCAAAAATACCTTGTAGGGAAAAAAATCTTGATAGACTTCCCAGATATATAATGTTATGTTTGACAATATGTGAAAAATATTGGTTAGATATTAACATTTTTTAATTTTTTTTAATATATAAAAATTTAACATGTGAAATTAAGAAAACAAATACTGTTTTAAAATACACTCATGATATGTTTTGCTAGCACAAATCAAAAAATCATTTTATTATTATTTATTTTTTAAGTCTGCTTTATTCATAGTACTATATATTTAAAGATTCAGAATCATTATTTTATTAGCTATCACATTTTTTTTTCTTAATAAATCTATGTTTTTACAAAATTTTACAAATGTTTGCAAATAAAGACAATTTTTGTCATTTAGAAATAAGTAAAAAAAAAAAAAAAAGAAGAACATTCTATTTAAGGGGTTATTGCCTCCATAATTGCAAGATAAAAAGGATTTTTCACAATTGCTGGTACTTTACATACAATCATGCCAAAACTCCAATTTAAAATCCACATCACAATAAATATACATAATGTTATTAACGCTTCGTTTCTATATTATATTTAAGGTAATTTAAGTATATTTAAAATTGTTATCACTATATTTGTATATTAAATTCAAAGTAATTTTAGATACATGTAAGGTTATTATTATCCTGGGCAACACCAAGCAGGTCTGCTAGTATCTTTTAACATTATGATTTTTTTATTAGCATTTACAGGCAGTTTATTATTTTTTTAATTAACTCTGAATTGAAGAAAATTTAACTTAAGAAATGTGAGTTAACAATACACTTGCATTCAATTTCTATCATATTATTAGAATTTTAAAACAGGAAACAAAAAAGCTATTGATCACAAATTTGCAATTCAAATAACTTTTGCACAAAATTCTCAGTTATTATTATTTAGTATAATTTTCCCATTTTACAAAATATCAGTAATATATAACACAATACACAAATATAAAATAAATAAATAAATATTAATTTATATACCAATTTTTGAGCATCTTCTAAAGTTGTACACTGAGTATGCAAGACAAATGGTTCAAACTTTAAAATAGCAGATCCAGAATGGTTGTTAAGGGCATCTATCTAATTTAATGTCATAGAAATAATAAAAATATTAATTTTATTTAATACATGAAAATCTGTTCATTAAAAGTTAATAATTGTGAATGCAGTTACACATATACTATATATAAAGTTGCAATTTTTCAATAATACTATTCCTTCGAACATTGCCATTTGCAGGATGTTAGTTAGGAGTAGGGGAGGAAGAAGTGAAAAACAGTTGGTACTTATCCTCAGCTTTCAATAAAAAGTGTTACCTAATTTTATCACATTCATAAGCACAATTGATGGGTATCGACACTCCCATGAACTAAGAGGGAAAGGGTATATTCATAAAAAAGAAAGGCACTATAGCTTAAAACCTATAAAACTGTGATAGATTTATCTATGTGCAATAGAATTCCTAGTCATCACCAATAAACTGACAAAAACTTTCTTTTATGAGTACAGTGGGTGATCGGTTAACGAACTTAATCCGTTCCAAAATAAGGTTCGCTAACCGAATTGTTCGTTAACCGATCATAGATTTAGTATAGATTTGTATGGGGATTCTATTAATTAGTTCTTAAAAGCTAAATAGTATATAAAAATTAATATAATTTCTCCCTAAAATTGTCCGTATTTAATATGGACAGCTCGTATTTTGATGGCTTTATCCGTGTCGTGCCGTACTTAAAGAAAATAATAATAAATGGCATGCCCTTTGTAAAAACTTTTAGGATCACATTCATTGACTAAATCATTAAATCATATCAATTTATCACTTTGACTTTGAGTTTATCAAAAACTCTATTAGTTCTCTAAGAGATCGTGTTTACAGCAGGGCCTGATAATGCTCAAGTGGAGCCAAAAGCCTGTTAATAATTTAGTAACTAAAATTCAAGTAAAATAATTAATTTCCAATTAAAAATATTTCCTTGAAAATGGACACAAAATACAAAAATTAATGTTTTTAATCTGATCATTCTAATTTGGTGGCCCTAAAATGTAGGGTCCGAACCCCTGGTAGTCCATGAATTAATTAGGTCATAAGTATACAACCGTTAAAATGTTATCTAAGTCGATAAAATAAAAGCAATTAAATACAATTCTACAAATCTAACACAGCATTGCTTCTTCTTGGCTTTGTTTAATGAGGTGTTCGTTAACCGAACATTTGTTCGTTATCTGAACATAAAAATCTCTCTCGAAAGTGTTCGTTAACCGATCTGTTCGTAAACCGAACAGTTTGTTAACCGATCACCCACTGTATATATATATATATATATATATACATATATATTGCAATTATTGGTCTATCTATTGTTGATTATTTATGTGGCTTAATGGTTATTATTTACAAAAGTTTTATACTACTGTGGGCAAAAAATAGTAAGACTTTTTAATTTAAATTTCGCGCGAAAACCCATTCGTCGAAATATTTTTTTTCTAGGTTGGTATGACTGTCAGTGACATCTGTGCCAAATGTAACATCAAAATAATCATTAGTGTTTACTATACGCTTGTCTTTCTGGAAGTACAAAAAAGTGCATTCGGCGATTTCAACAAAGAAGTTCCATTAAATTTTGTGTGCGGAATCAAATTTCTGGTGCCGAAACGTTCAGAATGTTGCAAAAGGCCTTCAGTGATAATTGTTTGTAGCGAGCAAGTGTTTTTGATTGGTACAAATTATTCAAAGAGGGTCGAGAACATGTTGACGATGAACGACGGCCATCAACATCAACTGATGGTCAACACGTCAATAAAATCAAGGAATTGGTGCTTGAGAATCGACGATTAACAGTCAGAGACCTTACTGGCATCGTTGGAATATCGGAAAGATCAGTGAAAACCATTTTGAAAGATGCACCGATAATGCACCGTCGCATACTGCATTAATTCTTCGTGAGTTTTTTGACAAATTTTCAACCAATATCGTGCCGCAACCACCGTATTCGCCTGATTTAGCTCCATGTGACTTCTGGCTATTCAGCAAACTCAAACGACCGCTCCGGGGAAACCGTTTTGAGTCAATTGAAGACATTAAACGTGAATCGCTACGCGCATTGAAGGCTATTCCGGAAATTGACTTTAACAACTGTTTCGAGGATTGGAAGAAACGTTGGCACAAGTATATTGGGGCCAGGAGGGATTACTTTGAGGGGGACGAAATAGATTTGGAAGAATAAATTAAGAATTTTAAAATTATGAACAAAGTCTTACTATTTTTTGCCCACAGTAGTATATAATATAAACCACCAATATTATTCCCAAGTAGCACAAAATAGTTGGGACAACATTGGGTAATTGTCGTTCCATGTTGGCGCACAGTAAGAAATGTCCACCTTGCCATACAATTTGAGAACAAAAGCCCAACAGTAGGCCAACTGTTCACTCCTCAGATTCCTGCTCAGACATGCTCCAAATTAGAGGGACCTTTGCACCTACCATTACCAATAATTTCCACAAACTGCAAATGATGAACATACAAACCGTGCTACTTGTGTTTCCTCTTGTCTGATATTTAACTTTTTGATAATAGGCATGTCAAAAGTTAACTCAGATATTATGTATTACTGAAAGAAATTTAATTGCCAAAAATGAAATTATTCACTAGCTAAAATAGCAGAATAAAAATACTTGAATAAAAAAAAGGTTTTGATGAATTATTGAAAGCAATTTCAGAAATATGGCCTATAAAGGTAAGACATAGTATCAAAAAGTTGTTATTCTTGTGAAGATTTATAAAAAATTGTTTTATGAAACACATATTTTTAATAATAAAATATTATATTATTTAATGCTATGATATTTATTTTTATATCTTTATTATGTGTGCACACTACATTTGCGTTTCACGAGTTTGGCAAAATTAATTGCAATCTTGGCATAGTTGTAATTGTGGGGACCACTGTAACAAAGACATACCCTTACTTCTTACACATAAAGAAGAAAGTAAATAACAGAGGAAGTTATTCGATCATGTTTTCTATTAGATTTTTACTTTCTTCTATATACATAAGAAAGTATTGGAATCGTGAAAAATTTTTGACTTATGTTTTTACATATTTTGAACACAATTTGACTATTTCTGGAAAATGTATGTCAGTGATACAAATTTGTGGCCACTTTAACTCTATAACTAATGCACGGAATTTAATAAAATTTCAGATTCAGTTAGACCTTAACATAAATTGATGATGATTAGATTTGGGTATATATCACCCAACAGGTGGCACTGTTTCACAATTTCTGCAATAGCTATATTTCAAGACCTAATTGCATGCAATTTCATCAAACTGTATATTCTGTCAGAGCTTCACATAGAGAGATACTAATTAGGTTTGGATGTATACAGCCTAACAGGTGGCGCTGCTATGACATGTTTTCATGATTTCTGTGTCAGCTATATCTCGAACTACTAATGAACAAAATTTTATCAAGACCTTCACAAAAATAGATAATGATTTAATTTTGACTATGATCACTAAATAGGGAATGCTGCTATCAAAATAGTAGTAGTTCCTTCCTTGTGTAAGATAATCGATATATTAATTAATCATTGTACAGTTCGGTGCAACTATGATATTAATACATAAATATCTCATCATAGGATCAATATAACGATAATCTGGACTATGATGAATGAGTTCGACAACATATATTAATAAACACAGTAGTAATAGTCGAATAACTTGATCTTTCAAACTAACCCATTTATTAATAAAGTTAAACAAAGCACATACAATAAATGAGAGGTTTCACTACACAAGTAGTTACAAATTCTACTTTTACTTTAGCATTAAAAAACACTTTAATAATTTTCACAATCATAAGCGACCCACTTAAATCTTTTTGGTAGCTTTCCTTCAACTCACTTCTCCACAAGTGGCTCGTTTCACCATTGGCGAGAGTTTGCTGTTTGGCAAATATGTGTCCTGCTTGGCGAAAGCCAATCGCTGGGGTTCTGAAATTCCTGTGATCTTTACACCATGCTTGGAGAAAGATTTCTAATTTGGTATCTTTCTATTATCAGCGATTCAAGAAATTATACCTATTTTGAATCACTTGGTATAATTTAAGCAAATAGTAAATTAATTAATACATGCATTTCAGTGTATTTGCATTAAATGCCCATTTTAATATGTTTTAGTCCTTTGCGTTTTAATTTGTAGTCAAATTCATGGGGTTACAGTAAATATTAGATCATAAATGATCCGATTCATAAAATGAAGGCCCCATGAGGATATAATTGAATAAAATCGCAACTTTATATTCTACTCTAAAAAATTCCAACTTGACTTATATCATAACTTGAAATATCATCTTGTCCTAAACTTTTAAAGAAAACAAACTGACAGTCTCATTTTACGTTAATGGTTTTGAACCCACCCAATATTTTTCAAAAATTGGCGCCACTGTACATAGACAGGATCTTAGGGGCAAAACCCAGGGAAAAAAAAAGTCACGTACACAAACACGACATGGACATAAAGACAGTAAAATAATAATTATTTAAAGAATATTATTAAAGATCACAAGAAATCTTAATTTTTTTAAGTGACAATATATTACGTTATTTTTTATAATTATAGAATCAATCGCAGCTCTTAGAAGGAAAACTATATAAAAGGGGAATTTACTATGTCATCTGAAGAAACAGTGTCGTGACTAACAAATACCCAACAGCAACCTTTCTTCTTTGTTTCCTACAAATAAAATATTTAATTTAGACAGTTATTGTACAAGTGAGCAAATAAAATAAAACAAATATATGGGTTAAATTGTATCAATAATTGATCGGGAAAAGAAAAATTAAACTTACTGAATTAGTAAAAATAATCGTTCGTCCTGAACATGAACTCGTTGTTTTGTAACATTTTAAGGAGTTTATAAAATTTACAAGCTTAACAATTCGGCTGTCTATACATCCTTTCCTACTTAAATCTGGCTTTTTAAAGCAAAGAGTATCATCTTCTGAAAACTCCATTATCTCATAAAGACTCAAATTTAATTTTGTCAAAATGGAAAGCGTAATTCTTTAAAAAAAAAAAAAAACATAGCCTTTTCAGTAAATATTTTTGAAATATCGAAATCCAAACAATTATTATGGTTGGTTGGTTGGTTGGGTGCAAGGTGCCAGTTGAAGACTCTTCTTAAACCGTAGCAGACGAAATATGATTGTAGTTTTGTTTCTTGCTTTCGAATTAAAATATTAACAAACACTATTAAAATAACAAATAAATTACATAATTATGTCACATTATATAGTACAATATTTCAATAATGTATTATGCCAGACATTATTGAGTCATCCAAACCGCATGCTCGTTGCATCTCAACTTTCAAACATCACCTGTAGCAGCAAAAAAAAACTTGACCTCTGCTTTCAATAAACAAAAATTTTTACATTTTCGGCATCATAAATTTTCCTATTTAAATATTTTATTTATAAAATATGAATATCTCAAGAAATATTATTGCCTGTGTAAGCATCTTGTACACATAGCTTTTTTTAATTTCTGTTATTTACATTAATCCAACAACCAAACAAATGTTGTTTTGAAATGTTTGTTTATGTTATCATTAATTCCTCTAATTAAAATATTTAATATATAAATGATCTATATATATGTATATTAAATTAAAAAAATGTGTACTGCACAAAATTATGTTTAATTTAATATAAAGGATTTGTATAGGTTTTTGTCGCAAATATTAAAACCATCTTATTTATTGTATTATATTTTTTACTAATATTTTACGTTTACAAGAGTCTACCTTTGCTGAGTGTATCCTGTGTTTGTGGAATTGTAAATGGTTTTTGATCCTTGTGAAATTCTAATAATTTTCTGAATCTCAAATTAGCATTTATATTTAGATTCCTTATTTTAGACATTTTTAATAGAAACCTGTTTAAATGAACTATGTTAACAGCAAACAAATATTGGTTATATTAGAGCCTAATATTACTTATATCAGTTTATACTTCCAATGAAATACCAATATTGGTTAAATATTGACTTTACATTGAAAATATTTGTAATGAAAGGCCACTAACACTATTTCAGAAATATTTTTATCTTTACATTAGAAATGTTTGCAATGACATGAGAATATTGTAAAAATATATCTTGATAAAATTTTAATCCCCGATGTTGAGGTAATATTGGCCAAGATATTGGGAATAAAAATAATATTGGCATATAAATATGGGGTAAAATCGAGTTACCTGATTCTAGTTCATACCTAGTTACTTTTTAAGGGAATACAGCTGAACAAGAGTCATATAAGTGGTTTCTATTTGAGTGTTTCATATAATTCATTTCCGAAAATAATGACACAGACATCAGTGATGTCGCTGGATCCTAAAAATCCTGGGACCCAGGACTTTCAAATTTCTGTGTCCCTTTTTTATAAAAGCGGGTCCCCATCCATAATAATTCAAATTCATATTTTAAAGGAATAAGTGAAACTTGTTTATTTGAAAAACAGAAATGCAGTAGTTATTGTTTTGATAATAATTAAATAATGAATAATTAAAACCAGTATTTCCCACTCAAATAAGATATTTTTTTTTAAACTATTAAGAGAAATTTTCTTTACTTTTTTTATATAAATGCTTAGTTATAAAATTATTATTTGAGTGTGGAAGATAACAAGTATCGTTAATATCTGTATTTCTTTTAAAAGGGGCAGGCCGGATTTATTGAAAAGGACATTTTTGTTCGATAAAAGAAAACTTTTGTTGAGTAAAAGGACCCTTTTTGTTGAATGAATGGATGCTTTGATTAAACTTCCCGTTGGATTATTTGTCAGCATAGATCAGTGTTGGAATCAAATATTTTCTTTGAAAAGGATGTTTCAGGAGTGATTCTGAATTTAAAAAAATATTTTCTGAAATTCGCAGCAAATTTTTTTCACAGCAGAGGGAGGGATCCTCTCTCATAACTTGAAAAACTGGCGATTAAAAATATGGAAAGAACCGGCCAAATAGAGGATTTTCCGATTTCCTTTTTTCACTAAAATTTGCCATTTTCCCGCACTCAATCGCCAAAATTCATGATTTTTTTGCATCCGTTCGCCAAAATTTATGATTTTTTCTCGTCCGATCACCGAAGTTAATTAATTTTCCGCACCCGATCGCCAAAATTTATGATTTTTTCCGCATCTGATCGACGAAATTCATTATTTTTCCGCACCCGTCGCCAAAACTCATGATTTTTCCGCACCCGATTGCCGAAATTAATGATTTTTTCGCACCCGAGCGCCGAAATTTATGATTTTTCCGCATCATATCGACGAAATTCATGATTTTTCTGCACCAGATCGCCGAAATTCATGATTTTTCCATACCCGATCTTTAAAATTCACGATATTTCCGCACCCGATCGCCAAAATTTCTGATTTTCTGCGTCTGATCGATCAAATTCAGAATTTTTCCGCACCTGATTGCCGAAATTTATGATTTTTCCGCATCTGATCGCCGAAATTTATGATTTTTCCGTGTTGTGTATAACTTTACTGGTAACTTATTTTAAAATTTAAAATAGATTGGAAATTAGAATCTCAAATTTATTCAAAGCAATATAAATTAAAATATTTTTATTTAGTACATAAATTGCTTTACTGTAAACTCATATATATTTTTTAATTAAATATTCAGTGACATAAATGTACTGACTGGCTACTAAAGAAAATCAACCTACTGGCCAGTGGCTACTAAGCAAAATTCCTTATTTTCACCTTTACTCTCTCAGCACTATTTGCTGTTGGTGGTGCAAGGTGGACTGACCCTGCTTTTGATTTGAGTGTAGATTCCTGCAAATTGGGTTCGGGTTAACCCGATTTTTCAAAAGTTAGTTCAGTATATTGTTTCAGATTAAAAACTATGCCTATATAAACAAGCATAGCGCTTAGTGTGTCTGCTGTTTTCTAAACAAATGCTGCATCTTTTCCGCAACTATTTCATGACGAAATTTAGGTCTTTTTCGCGATCTGTCAATGAAATTAGCCTTATATATTTTCGAGATCTTTTGAGGAATTTTGCGTTTTTTCAAGATCTTTAAATGAAATTTGTCATTTTTTCAAAATCTTTCGACGAAATTTGCCGTTTTTACAAGATCCTTCGATGAAATGTATCATTCTTTGATGAAATTTGCCCTTTTTTCACGATCCCTTGACAGAATTCGCAGTTTTTTTACGATCTTACAACAAAATTGGCCATTTCTTAGGATTCTTCGAAAATATTGCCCATTTTTCCGTGATGCTTCAACAAAATTAGCAGTTTTATCCATGATCCTTTGAAGAAATTGACATTTTCTCTGTGGCCATTTGACGAAATTTGTGTGTTTTTCCGTGACCCTTTGGCGAAATTCACATTTTTCCACGATTCGTCAACGAAACTCGTTTTTTTACTTCCTTTTGACGAAATGTGCGTTTTTTCGCAATTGTCAACGAAATTAGCCATTCTCCGCAATTTCGAGATCTTTCAACAAAATTTACTGGTTTTTTTTAGATCCTTCGAAGAAATTTGCCATCTTTTTGCGATCTTTCGATGGAATTTGCCCTTTTTCACGATCCTTCGACAGAATTTGCCGTTTTTTTTGCGATCCTTCGACAAAGTTTGCCACTTCTTCAGATTCTTCAACAAAATTTGCTTTCTTTTCGCGATCTTTCGAAGAAGTTTGCCCACTTTTCTGCGGCCCTTTGACAAAATTTGCATTTTTTTCGCGATCCTTCAATGGAATTCTCGTTTTTTCTTCGATTTTTCGACGAAAGTTGTCTTTTTTCTGTGGTTCTTCAACGGAATTTGCCTTTTTGTGCGATTCATCGACGAAATTTGCCGTTTTTCTGTGAACCTTTGATGAAATTCGTCGTTTTTTCGTGGTCCTTGGACGGATTTCGTGATTCTTTGAAAAAATTTGTGTTTTTTTCCCATGTCTATTGGATGAAATTTGCACTTTTCTGTGACACATTATGCTTTTTTTGCTGTCCTGTTTTCGATTTTTCGAAGAATTTATGCATGTAAAAATTACGCATCCCATGGGGGATGCGTAAGAACTATTTTTTGTGTCCCAATTCCAATTTTTTGCATAATTTACGAGCTATAGCGTGTCAGCGGAATCTCTGGACATAAGTAGCGGGGAAAATTTTCAAAATGGCAAATTTCTTACCAAATTGCCATAATTTTATCATTGGAATTCTTGCTATATAATGCCTAATAATCTTTTTCGATATTCTCTCATTCTCTTAATGGGAAAAATTATTGAGCTCATAATGAAAATGATTGCAATTCATTAAGCATTCCAGTTTCAGAGAAAAATTTAAACATTAGACAAGCTCAGCTTATGTAAATTCGTGCAGAGTTTCCCCCAGGTTTAAAAAAGGGCAGGGTGCTGCTGATGAGGAAAGGGCACTTTTACATTCTTCAGGGCACTTTTTTAATTTTTAAAGACACCTTTAATATTTAAAGGACGACACACTTTCAACTATATAAGTACATTTAAAAAATATATATATTTGTCTAGAATTAAGGTCTTACAATAATAAAATAGGTATGTTTATGCACTAAATAATAACTCACAATATGATATGAATTACACATGCACAACCTGTGGCCAGTGGGTCATTTGCCGTTTTTCACAATGTTTTTGACCAAATTTGCCTTTTTTTCACGATCATTTGACGCAATTTGCCGTTTTTCGCAATGTTTTTGACGAAATTTGCCGTTTTTTTCCATTGTTTTTGACGAAATATGCTGTTTTTTCGCGATTATTTGACGAAATTTACCATTTTTTCGTGATCTTTTGACGAAATTTGCCGCTTTTCGCAATGTTTTTGACGAAGTTTGCCGTTTTATCGCGATTCTCTGACAAAAGTCACGTTTTACCCGCGATTTATTGACAAAATTTGCCGTTTTTTTCGCGATCATTTGACGAAATTTGCAGTTTTTCGCAATGTTTTTGACGAAATTTGCCTTTTCTTCGCGATCATTTGACGAAATTTTCCGTTTTTCGCAATGCTTTTGACGAAATTTGCCGTTTTTTCGCGATATTTCAACGAAATTTGCCATTTTTGACCAAATTTGCCTTTTCTTCGCGATCATTTGACGAAATTTGCCGTTTTTCGCAATACTTTTGACCAAATTTGCTGTTTTTTTGCGATATTTCAACGAAATTTGCCGTTTTTTACAATGTTTTTGACGAAATTTGCGGTTTTTTCGCGATCTTTTAACAAAATTGGCCGTTTTTGACGAAATTTGCTGTTTTTTCGCGATCTTTTAACAAAATTTGCCGTTTTTCACAATGTTTTTGACGAAATTTGCCGTTTTTTCGCGATCTTTTAACGAAATTTGCCGTTTTTCACAATGTTTTTGACCAAATTTGCCTTTTCTTCGCGATCATTTGACGAAATTTGCCGTTTTCGCAATGTTTTTGACCAAATTTGCCGTTTTTTTGCGATATTTCAACGAAATTTGCCATTTTTCACAATGTTTTTGACGAAATTTGCCATTTTTTCGCGATTTTCTGATGAAAGGCACGTTTTTCCCACGATCTGTTGACAAAATTTGCTGTTTTTTCTGCGATTCTATGACGAAAGTTACGTTTTCCCCGCGATCCTTTGACAAAATTGTCGACTTTTCTTCAGACGAATGACGAGATTGATTTTTTTCGGCGATCATTTGCCGAAATACCGATACATTTTATGTCCGAATTTTCGGATTTATGACCTATATTTTTTTCTAATTTTCGGAAATCATTGCTTTAATTTTTCGGAAATTTCGGACCAGAATCACCACTGCGTCAGGGGATTTCTAAATCTACCGCGATCGCGGCCTTTGAACAGACGGGAGACGAACGTGCGATCCTATGTGTTTAAAGTAAATGAGAAAACAACTTCCAGGCGCACGTTCAGGGTGGGCACAACAAAATGCAGTACGGGCGTCATTTTTTAAAACGAGGGGCTTGGGCGCTATTTTTTGGATGAGGGGCAAGAAGGGCGCTATTTGTTTAACCAAAGGGCAGGCAGGGCGCAGCGCCCTCCTGAAACTGTCTGGGGGAAACTCTGTCGTGTTTTGTGCAATGTCATTCTATTTTGATTTAAGACCTCAATCAACGCCATGCTGAAAATGTTCTGTCGCATGCCATGTTTCACAATCAATGATATATATATATTAGATATAAATATTTACCACCCGCTCCTTC
The DNA here is from genome assembly GCA_963931845.1 of Maratus michaelseni. Taxonomy (NCBI): domain Eukaryota; kingdom Metazoa; phylum Arthropoda; class Arachnida; order Araneae; family Salticidae; genus Maratus; species Maratus michaelseni. Next base: position 74,427,860 of record OZ007588.1, read on the forward strand.
CTCGTCATTAATTTTCAAAAAGCACAAAAGTTTTTATGAATTAATTGAGGAAAAATAATAACAGGCATTGTTTAGAATTATTAGTTACATAGTTTAGAAAGATAATATAAACTAAGTTTTTTAATTAAACTTATCAAAATCATATATCTTTAAAAAAAAAAAAAAAAAATACTGTAAAGAGTGATTTAACCGGCATGTTCAGAAAATGCTTCAAATGTCCGGATAGTTGAATGCTACAAAATCTATATATCTGCTGCGGAGCGCATCGACGAAATAGTGAAGCAGGAAAACAAGTTTTCGCCTATTTTTCTGTCTAAGTCTCAAATTGTTCTGGTTTGATTATTTTAAAATTTATATTTGATGAACTTATTTTTGCCAAATTAAAAGCAAATGTTAATATTTTTTGTGTGAATATAATTTCAAAGTTTATTTTTTAATATTGGGAAAGACGGGGGAGATGGCATTTGTGCTCATTTCAAGAAAGCTTAGGTCAATTTTTGTACAATAAAGAAACAACAACAAAAAACCCATTAGATTAAATAACTTGGTTGCCAGATAAAAATATTTGGTCACCAGTGGCGACCGTATTTGTCAAGCCCTGATATTTACTATTGGTGTATGTGCCAACTGTGTTTTTTGGTAATAATGATGCTATTAGGAAAGCATATCCATAGCTAGAAAACAAGCTCTTTGCGACTCAACTATATCTTTGATACATCTTATTTAATTTGTAAGTTTATTCAATTAACAAAGTATTATAGGTACTTTGTGAAAGGTCTCATATCTCTTTCATATTCAAGACAAATTTTGTTAAAGGGTTTGTTTTTAGGGAAAAATTTTGTGAAGGATCTGTTATTGGTTATTTATCTTATAACTCTATTTATTTACACTTATAACATAATGTAAACTTATTTTTCGCTATTGCTCTAAAATATTAATATCTTAAACTAACCTTTTAGCTGTTGTTCGAGTAAAATTTTGGTTTAGAAATAATGAGATTTAGGGATAAAATAATCAGTTTGAAAAAAAAAAAATTCCATTGGATTTCGATGTGTCCATGTCAAATCAACACAGCTAAAAACCTGACCACCTCAGAATTTTATGATATTAAGCGCAGTTGTTAAGATCATAGAGAAATGAATAAATACTCTGCGATAGGTCTCTATCTCTGTTAGTTTTGGAGATAATTAACTTCAAAGATGGACAAAAATTGTAATTTTTTGCATTTCTTTCATGACAAATTTAGTGATATTTGGTTCCCTAATTGTCAAAAGGACTTACTTTTGGTGTTGTTAGAAAGTGTATGAATTGGGCTTTCATATGATATACTACATGCACATATTTTTTTTATTTTAAATTTCAAAGTAAAACATTTTTATATCTTCATATCTCAAAATTATAAAATGAAGTGATCAGGTAGAAAATGTGACTTTTTTGTGTTGATTTCACATGGAATGACCCCAAAGTAAAAAAAAAAAAAAAATGGTTAGAAGAAAAACACTGCTTTTTACAAGTAAATATCAATATTTTTGCACAAAAATTATATACAGGCTATAGAAACATATTTATAACACAAAAAAATTTCAAAAAGTTTGGACAATAAGATTTTTATTTATTTATTATTATTATTATTTTGAAAAATTAAATGTCTTTTATTGCTAAATATTAGTATTTTAATTTTAACACTTATTTTTTACATAATTATCAGATATTTATTCAACACTGTTTTTAGTATATTTAAGGTTACTATCTCTGGTTTATTATGCCAGTCTTTCATTTAAAAATATAAAATCAAAACTAACTAGAGCATGTGTAGCACACCAGGTGTATGCTGCCAAAGACAGTAGGGGGGCCCCAGCTTTACATTCTTTTTGATAGATTTTTGTTTAAAAATATAAAATCCTACAAATTCGAGAGTGTACACTGCCGAAGGTTGGCCAATCTTGGTGATATCCCCCTTTACAACCTTATCCTACTAATTTTATCTGTAGTAAAACATAGAAATATAAATCTTACATTCGAACTTTAGTTAGTACTTAAGTAATGTAAAATAAATGTGTTAAGCTCTGTTTATGTTTCAGTTGTTCATAATAGATTACATTTTGATTATTCTAGGCCAGACAGTTGAATGTTTCTTCAGTACGACATGCCTCTATGATTAAGGTTTGTAAAATATTTACTACTAGCAGTAATTATTATTTTGAAATGTGAATTGAAAAAATTATGGTATCATTTGTATGATTTGGTATTATTCATTTATCATTTCTCCATAAGAAACATTAAATCAGGGCTGCAAATAGTGGGTCACCCACTCACTTGGGATGACTGAAGTATTTTTAGAAAAAAAATAATTCTCTCTAAAAAAATATATATCTTATCAGAGAAGATTAATTTCATACTTTCTGTTTATTGTTGTGTTATTTATTTTTCTTAGTGAATTATTTATTAGTTAATTTTTATATTTTAGTTTTGTGTATTTTACTTAGCCATTTACGATGCAATAAACATAGGGTAGGGCAGGGTAATTTTCAGACAAAAACAAAACTTTTGCAATTACTTGGGAATCAATGACTATTTTTTTTTTTTTTTAATTTTCTCTTCGTAAAATCATCACATGCCTGGTGATTATTCTGTAGCATTTTCAGATAATCAGCATTAATAACAAAAATAAAATAAAATCCTGTCTGAAAATTACATTGTGGTTTGGGATAATTTCCAGACAGCTCTATGTGTAGCTATTTAAGGGGCTGATTTGAACACCAACTACAGTAATTAAGATACACCATTGTAAAATCTTATGACCAAAAATGGAGAATTTTTTAGACCATTCTGAATACATAAGAAAACATAAAAACACAATTGTAACTGTACACCTGAAATCAATTTATATTTTCGTGAATAAAAGTATGTTTTATGGTACTTTCGTCTTATAAGTGTCATTTTATTGCATTTTATTTCCCTTCTTAGCCCCCTGTAGCTGTATTTGGAATTGAGGGACGCTATGCTACTGCATTGTATTCTGCAGCGATGAAAGAGAAGAAAATAGATGCCGTTGAAAAGGATATGAAAGATCTCAAGGTGATATTTTAAAGTTAATGCTTAGGATTTTTTTGTATTGCATACTTTTTTAAGCATGTTCTTGATATTTTGCGAAATGTAAATTAGGAATGCCAATAAATACTTATTAACTGGACTTAACAAATTTCTCTTAAATCTAAGAGCCAGGCCTAAAAGAACCACTTTTAAATTTAGGTTATTTTACTTTTTCACAACCGTTTAGTAATAGTATGTTATTTTGGTTTAAGAAAACTATTTCTTTTATCTTAGCCAAATAGTTGTTTTAAAAAAAAGATGCTTGTTAAAATACCATTACTGTAATAAAGTAAGTTTACTATAATAAAGTAATAGTGTTACACTTACGGTGGTATAAAGCCATAGATGTTAACACTCACCTAAATACATTTTATTTATAATTTGATTAGGAAATAAAAATGCATGCAAATAATATACTGATACAACACACTTCAAAATATTCAAATTTGAAACAATTACAAATTTTTACTGTGCTGTGACCATATAAAACTATTGTTGATTTTGTCTGTTACAGCAGTGTACATTTAGTTGTTTTTTTTAAAGCTATAATGAAATTTTTATGCTTTAATGAATGATTCTAGCAAACTCTTAGCGACTGTTATTTAAAAAGTGTTCAAAGCAATGTTATTTTAACACCCCAGGTTTCAAAAAATAATGCAGACAGCAATTATTGTGTTAAAGCATGCGGAAAGAAGTTATTCAACCTCTTAAGCTTCCAAAATACTAATAACCTATTCAATAGTAAATATTTCAACCTTTTTCTACAGAAAGTATTCAAACAGTAAAACAATTTTTCCTTTTTCATGTTACATCTCATAAAAAATGGCATCAAGATAATTAAAGATGAGAGGATAATAATAAAATAAATAAACCATAGAATAGACAATAGATGTTATGTTTTCCCACCTTTTGATTACATCTTATAATCAAAACTTTACATTTAATTATTAACAATAAATTAATCTGTAAATAAAGCAATTTTGAATGTACATTATAAATTGAGTCTCTGTACTCTGTGGTATTTTCATCATTCTACCAGATCAATTTTTTTTTTTTTTTGATTTGTAAATATGACTTGTCCTTTGAAGGCTCAACTTTTTTTCATTCAAAGTTGGTTTAGGAAAAAATACTTTTGGTGTGATTGCTCAGTGACACTTCCCAGGAGATAAATCCTTTGAATAGGCTGAAGTATCCACAAATGAGATGTTTGTAACTTCAAGAGGTGAACTTTTCCATCTTTGCCACGAATGAACACTGTAACATGGCCTAATGGCCAATTAATCCTTTTCTTGTTATCTGCTCTCATCAAGACTATACCTCCTACAGCAACTGAATGTTGGCATCGTCCCCCATTTGGTCATTGGATAAGAAGATCCAAATATTCTGATCTAAATCGTTTTATTACAAAGAAGATCTACTTAAAGCGCATACTCAAAATATTTTGGAAAAAATACTAAAGAAACTACTCATGTATGTTACAAAGTATTAATCAAATTTAGCTGCGGAATTCCAGTAGAAAATCTGTAAAAAATTACAATACTTTCAAATATTTGGTGAGCAATACTTTTTCCTCGCATGGGTCATAACTTTTTTTCTATGTTTTCTGTTACGTATTCTTGGGACAAATCGTAACTGGAGAAGTAAAACCAATTGGATAAAAAACTTTATGCACAACTTGTAGCCTGATTCTTTTGCTTATTTTTTCCGAATTTCTTTCTTTCGTCTAGCTTACATTAATCTTTGAAATATTGTTCCATTGCAATATCAGAAGACAACTTCGTTGGAGCAGTTTCTTTGCTATATTCAATACTGGCTAACCCGCCCGGCATTGCCTGGGCCCGAGATAATTACAATCTCAGAGAAAGGCGTTAACCCTCTCCCTCCCCATGCCCGCAAATATAATGAATAATTTATTCAAGAGAACCACCGTCACCTACATTAACGCGATCATTAAAAAATGAATTACATTTTTCTGATAATTAGAACATAACGAAGACTCTATGCTAAAATAGCCGGCAGATGACACCCCTTCCTGACCTCAATTTCAAATCTATATCTTAATTAGTTACTTAAATTTTTGTTCATTAGTAAAAATTGGCAATTATTTCCTTTCATTTTCGTAAGCTAAATGGAGGGATCGGTCCGAGAAACAGATCTCTTTGTAGTTCAGTTTTTAATGAAAGCAGATCCCTGTTTGAAACTTTCTCGGATTTATTTCACTGGCGCCAGCAGATTTTTAGCAGTTTTTTGCATAAATTAAGAAAAATTACCGGCCGAATTTTTCAAAAATTACATAGACGGATGCAGAATTTTTTTTTACATATGCTCAGAAATTTTCAAATTGATATATTAATTAGTTTTCTTAAAATTCGCTAATTAGTAAAATAATTTCAAATTAGTTCATTTCCGCTTGCAAACGATTCGTTTCTTTCGCCATTTTGATTTAAAAGATGTCATTTTAGAAGCGATAGTTAATGAGAATCTAATTAATATCTAGGCTAATTATCAAAATCTTAAAATTCTGAGGGTCAGGTGCACCAAGAGAGGGTTTGGACTATCTAAATCTAACTTTACAGACTTCTAGGTGCGCTAAATTTTCCTAGCCATCGCCAACAGACACACACACACACAGACAGACACACAGAGTGAAACTTTATTTTATTAGTATAGATTGTTTGTCTTCTGTCTGTTCCCATCCTCTCAGTCCAAATTCGCCTTTATCCATAATATACTTAGAACCAGCAATAAACCTTTCCAATTCTCTCTAAGTAGGAACACTAACTACAATATTGTCAATATAAAAGCTTCTCAGAAATTGCTGTTTAAGATGGTGTTATATTCTTCTGCATTTTTAATGAGATATTCGATGATGGAATTCAGAAGAAAAGGGGTGGCGTACTTTTGAATCTGATATGTTAAAACATTCTAATATCCATTTCTTCTGGATCACACTCCACCACAGGAAATGCAAAAAGTCCCAATCTTCTTTACAAACATCTATTTGTAAAAATGCTTTCTTGGTATTAGCTACAACATCAAATTTCTTTTCTCTAAATCATATAACAGACTGTCGGGAAATAATTCCATGAGTCCACAGTGTAAACACCGATTCAAGGATGGATGGTTTTGGATTCTTGCTGATGCATCAAATAACTGGACAAATGGGAGTAGTACTGTTTTCTTTTATCACTGGTCGATGAGGTAAATAGTTTCCAATTTCCATAAAGATTCATTTCACTTACAATAATTTTATCATTAAGCTACCCTAAAAGCACTTTTTCATATTCTTGACAAAAGGTTATTTGAAAGTAACTTGTTTGTAACATTAGTTAATCTTTTCTTGGCTAAACTCAAATTATCAAGTAAAGGTAGTATATTCTGCCCATGGCATGGAAACTTCATAACAATTATCTTCATTCATTTTTTCTGCCTGCAAAAAGTGCTTCTTTACCTAACAATCAATCTCCATTTTAGACTTTTCAATTGGATCATTTATCTCAAGTAAATCTAATCTCCATAAATTGGTAATCTCTTATTCTTTAAAGAACATAGAAGTTACTGATAAAACAAAATTTTCTTTATAGATATGTTATCTTGAGGCACTTTTCCCATTAAGGTCCATCCTAAATATGTTTCCAGTGCTACTAGCCCGGAAGACAACATTTATCTATGATCTGTCAGTAATTTTCAAATTACATCAGCTCCAATCAATAGTTGAATAGATCCAGGGTTTTCATCAACATCTGTCACAGTGATGTCTTTCACAGATAATAATTTGATCCAAAACTTCAAAATTACATCTAAATTTTTCTTTCAAATTACTTAATCTTATTTTGCAGTAATTATGATTATATTATTTTGTTATGATTCTGCCAAAAAGTGAATGATTCTTTTTCTTCTCAAAGAGATAAATACTTCATTTCTTCAACTAATTGTTTTAAAATATATGATCTCTGTGGACCTGTATCTAAAGCCAGTCGAACGTCTTTCTTTTTGTTGTCAGAAATTATTTCTGCCTTGAGCATCTAAAGAAAAAAAACTTAAGATTTTTATTCAAATTAGCCCTTACTTCATTTTCAGATGACTTTTCTTCCTCTTTCTTTTCATTCATTTTGTTTTTATCAGGCGTTTGACATGTCACAGATGAAACACTTATACTTTAACAGGATAGCTTTCCATTGTTTCGCTGTGTGGCCTGATGCCAAACATAAAAATCACCTTTTATCCTTCAAGATATTCTGCTTCTCTGTAAAATTCAGCTTCTGTGCCGAAAAACATTTTGAACTTGAATGTCTTTCATTGCAATGAACACAATTTTTTCTCAAATCTTGCTTTGAAGAAGTTGATAATAGAGTAACAATAGTAGATAAATGTTTAGCAACATCAGTGTAACCTTTCTTTTTTTTTTCTAAAGTTCCTATTATCCTCTTTTTTCGCCAAGCCAAAACCTGCTACTTTCAAATTAATTTTTTCAACTCCTTTGACTTAACTTTCAAGAAACTTCATTAAATTATCCAGGCGTTCTTTTACAGCAGAAGCCATATAGGTTCCATTTCACGCTTTAAAAAAATCAGCAGTAAAACAAGATTCTACCATTGGAGTGCAGTTATCGATTGTGATTCCCAATGTCTCATGAACGACTCAAGTTTAGATCATACAATGATGTAAGAGAAAACTTTTCTTTTGATTGTACCGATATAATTAATTTCAAGGATATCTTAACACATACTTCAACCAAAAGATCTTACCTACCGAAACAAGTCTTGAGATTTTCTGTAGCTTTGGCATAGTTAGTACCAGTTGGTAAAAAAAACTATCTCTCATGTCTTGCTCTTGTGACAGTGGTCTATAACCTATAACATATTTGCCAAGTAGGAGTTCAATCAGAAGTACTACCATTTGTAAATTATTGTGTTCAAACATATGCATACATCATGATTATAATGCTGTCTTTCTTTGCACTGTGTGTTCAGAAAGTAAAGCTATGCCTTGAGAGTTCTGAGCAAAATAAAAAAATTATCAGAATTGAATTTTGCGAGTCATGCCAGTTTAGAAAATGGTTGTACAAAACAGAATTTTATTAAATTTTCATTATCATCTATTTCACATTTTATGTATGCATTTGTGCAGCTTATGTGAGTTGGAATAGAGTTTCTTACAGTCATGTTTTCTTTTTTAGGATCTTCTTTCAAAAGATGTCAAATTAAATGAATTTGTTATGAATCCTTTGATGAAAGTTGATGTTAAAGTTGGTAAGTTTTTAATCTTCTAATACTGGTTGTATAATAATTATTAAAAATAGCTGTTACAATTTGTGTTTTATTCGTTTTTAAACTTTACTTTTTTAATTAAATGTTCTAATATTGTGTGGAAAAGTAGTAGTCTTAAGTGTAGTGTTAATGAATTACTTGAAATATTGATTGTTGCTCGTTGAAAAAAGTCTTAACATCTAATATCTAAAGCTAAAACCTTTAGTTTGAATTGTTGTGAAATTATCTATTTTCTTAACTTTTAGACGTTTTGAAATATGGGAAATTTTTGTTAAGCAAACAAAATTCAGTTTTTCACCAAAGTGACAAATATAGTAAACTTCTACTATCTCATGAATAAATGCAGTGACCCAATTATGACTTATAAATAATTTTTTCTTTCAAGATTTCATTTTTGATGAATATGTGATTTAAAAAAATAATAGTTTATAGTATAGTACACACAATTGGCAAATATTGAATTTTCTGCGATTAAACTCTTCCAAGACAAAAGTATAATTAATGCTGTGGGAGATACTCATAAAAATATATGATAAAATTATGTTTTATTGATTTTAAAGTGCCTAAATGATGCTGCGACTAAATTAAGATATACATATTGAAATATCTCAAGATTATTACATTCTTTTAATAATTACTATTCAATTCATATGAATATCCATAGATTTCTTTGAATTACAGAAGAATTATCCAGAAGTAATTTATCTAATGCATGTAATCAGATGCAATTTTTCACTCTTTTATTTAACTCAACCTGGTTTTTGTATCTAAAGATGGAATTTTGTAATAGATTTTTCACTCCTTTCTTGATATGCTAGAATTATGAAAATCACTTTTACAGGTCCGACTATAGTAATATTTTTGAAACTTAATTCTAAATTAATACATTAATTTTAAGGCAATTTCTGCTAGCCTACCGCAGGTGATAAATCGCCAAATGTTCTATAAATAAAAAATAGTGTAAGATTTAAAATACATGCTTTTATCAGTTGTTTATTATTAATTAATTTACAATTATACATTGAGACATCAATTTAAAAATCCTGAAAAAGATAGTTTAAATATTGTTTTTTTTTTTTTTTCCTCATGCCATATCTTAAAAAAAAAAAAGCAAAATTATATATATTTTAATAATTTCACTTGCTTGTGCTTTCTACCAAGCATAAAAAAAAGCAGTGAATTTTCCATAAGTTCGATGTCCACCCCAAATTAATGTATTCTAATGGTAATTTTTGTGAATAAACATGAATTGCAGTCTTGAAATTAGGCATGACTTTCAAGATAAACATTGGATGCTTATAAAAGAGTGTTTTTAACTGTTTATACTTTTATATTAATTAAATACATGCTCAAATAAGCATAATAGTTCATCAGTTTTGTTTTTCTAACTGTTTCTATCATTTGGCAACAAATCTCACTGTCTTAAACCTGAACTGTGCCAAAAAGGAAAATACCAATAGTTTTTCATCCCTTCTCTGATATTTTGTATAATTTACCACTATAGCTTATAGAGATTGCTGTTTAATATTTTTACTTTCTTCTATCTTTACAAGAAGGAAGTGTTGGATTCATGAAAATTTTTGACTTCCGGTTTTCAATGGATTTATACAATTTAGAAGGTTCTGAACACGATTTGACTGTTTTTAGAAATGTCTGTCTGTGACTCTGTCTGTCTGTCTGTATGTGACAAAAATTGTTTGGGAGCTCTATCTCAAGAACTAATTGACAAAATTTAATAAAACTTTATATTCAGTTAGTCCCTAATATAAAATGGTGCTAGTTTTTGGTGAAAATCGCCCAACAGGTGGCACTGCTATGTTGCATTTTTTGCAATTTCTGCAATAGCTCTATCTCAAGAACTAATGCAGTTATTTTCATCAAACTTCAGATTTAGTTAGACCTTGACATAAATAGATGCTGATTGCATTTTGGTGTAAATATCCCAACAGGCTGGTGCTGCTATACCACTTTTTTCCTGATTTTTACGATAGCTATATCTCAAGAACTAATGCATGGAATTTCATCAAACTTCAGATTCTGTTAGACCTTGACATAAATAGATGCTGATTTCACGTTTTGGTGTAAATATCCCAATAAGTGGTGCTTCTATGCTACTTTTTTCATTATCATCACGATAACTGTATCTCGAGAACTAATGCATGGATTTTCATCAAACTTCAGATTCAGTTAGATATTGTTGATTAAGTTTTGGCCTAAATCTCCCAACAGGTGGTGTTTCTATGCTGCATTTTGAAGGATTTACACGGTTTTAGCAATAGTCATATCTCAAGAACTAATGCACAGAATTTAATAAGACATTAGATTCAGTTAGACCTTTATATAAATTGGTTGCTGATTCTTTTTAGTGTATGCGAAACCTGTGTGAGATAGAAGAAAGATTTGGGATTGGCACATCTGACTACTTAATAATTGATATTAGTTTTAAATTTCATTGGGTTCTTTTTTTGAGTATGTAAAATTTTATAATATTATAGGTAAGACTATTTTTTTTTATTATTCTAGATGCCTTGAAGAAAGTCTTTGCCAAAAAGAATTACTCTCCTTTAATCCTGAATTTGCTTGGTAAGATTCTTTAAAAGTCTTATAAGTACATCCCCGCATTTCATTTTTAAACTTTATATTATAGTCTTATATTTAACAATCATTTTAAAATCTAAAACTATCTTTTCAAAAAGTTCTTTTATTGACAATTATTATTTAAATACCCAATAGATTAATTAAATAGTTTACATTAGAAGATATTTTAAGACATTTTATTTTAGCCATGATTTTAAAGGTATACGAAGATATATTTTTTATCTTACCAAATGTTGCACTGCTTACTTAATACTCTGGCTTTCATATGACAAAGCATTTTTATTTAGATGTTCTAAATTATTTTTGAAAGGTTATATCTTCAAAGGTTGATATCAGTTAATATGGACTAATTTTTGTTGTAGTGAATAAAATGTACATTGCAGGTGGCCATATTCCAAATTGTTCGAAATCTTACATGGATAATTTTTCTTCTAAATAGAAATTTAGGTGCACAATGTTAATCTACCCATAAGGTTTTTGATTCAAGAATTTTTATGAAAAACCATATATTCCGGTGTATCTGCCACCTTACAAAGAAACCTTCATGTGATACATAGCAAACGCTAAGGATTATTGTAAAGTATAATAACTTAACTATAACTTTTCATATAATCTAATAGCAAAAATTGGGTATTCTCCTCCCACCTCCTTTTTTTTTTTTTTTTTTTTTTGTAAATAAAGACCATGTTTTTATTAAATTAGAATTCTTAGTTCTTATTATAATCTTTTTTTTTTTTTCTTAATTTTTCATTTGTTATAACTGCCATATACGCACATGTACCTTTTGATCGAACTTAGATTGATTTTCTTGTATCAAAAGTGTTTTGTTATATGCCGGAATATGTGGCATGCTTAATATCTTCTTTTACTTTATCTTGTAACTATGTTTCGCTCATTCAGTAAAAAAAAATCATATGCATTCAAAGAAAATATTCAATTTTTCTATCTGATAGCCCAGTAGCAGAATTTTCTGTGTTAATCTGTAGCAAACCAAAATTTATCTGCGACCCAAGAATGCTGGACCAAGCTTACTAGTATTGTATCAATATGTAAAGTATTGTATAGTATTGCATCAAAATGTAAAAGTATTGTATCAAGAACAAATTTGAATACATGGGTGACAATGCATGACTTTTAACTAACCAAGAATGCTGGACCAAGCTTACTAGTATTGTATCAATATGTAAAGTATTGTACTAGTATTGCATCAAAATGTAAAAGTATTGTATCAAGAACAAATTTGAATACATGGGTGACAATGCATGACTTTTAACTGACAATGAAAGCAGTTTATTTAAAATTCACATTGATGAAACTGAGGGTATATATGATGACGTACCAATAACATAAAACTCTTTGTTCAGCTATTTGGCAAGTCTGACACAGGCTTGGAATTTGAAGGATTTCAATGACTAAATTTCTATATTAATTCAATTTATTATATATTATTTATATATTTGTATTTCGTTTCCAAAATTTTTTGGAAATTTTATTATTTTTCTGATTGTTTTTTAAGAGCATTTATGAAGTGCAAAAAGGATCAACTTACATGCGAGTCTTTGATTTTTTAAGATTATTTCTTTTTTGAGAACTAGGGGATTGACTTATATGAGAATATATATGGTAAATGAAGTCTAAAAACACTGTCAAAAATTCTTTAAAATTTGTAAAGTTTTTATCAGGTTAAAAGTATTTTATTCAAAATTGATCTTTAGTTAGATGTATTATAATTTGTCTAATGTCAGTAAATAAGTGTCAACAAGCACATGGGTCCTCAAGGTCTGGCCTTATGGTTCCCTTAGATTTCCAGGTGTATTACACATTATAGCTGGAAATCTTGGAGTAATGAAAATATATAGTAGTATGAAAGTGGTCCCTAAAGTACTCAGAGTATAAAAGTGGTTCCCACTAGAAAAAAAAAATCAATAACACTGCTCTAATTCCTTCTAATTGTACAAATATATACAACTAATCAGAGGTTCTTGTGTTAATGAAATTCAGGTTGAAAGTCATTTTTTTATGTTGTATTATTGCTTTGATGTTTAATTTTTTGTTATTTTTCTTTAGATTTTAATTACTTTGTATGAATGGTAGATATTTAGTTTTTCTTGTATTGGCTGCTCAACTAATACTACGTCTTTTTCAGTGTTTTCAATGTTTCTTTTAAAATCATGCATAATAAATACTAAAATAATTTGATTTTCTAGCTTCCATGGCTGAAAATGGTCGCCTCAAATCCCTTGTACCTGTCATTAATTGCTTTAATGGAGTCATGAGTACAATAAGAGGTGAAGTGTTGTGTGAGATTGTGTCAGCCAAGGTAATGTTAACTTTTTCGCGGAAATATATATATATTTTTTCAAATTCAACAGTAACTCATAATTTATGTACAACGTTGTTAAAAAGTATTTATTATTTTAAAGTTTTAGCTCATTACTTCAAATATAGAATGCACAGGGATCTCTATTTTGGCATGTCTTATGTCCATCACTGTCTGTTGCAAAAATAAAATTTGAAAGCATGATACTTGTGTACTTTTTTTCTGTCAATTATTTTTGGTTAACAAAATTTTTTGCCAAGCAATGTGATTTAACTAAAATTTGGCATCTCTTACACCTTGCATTTACATTATTATGACTTTTTCTGCATTAATCAAGAAAAAATTATGTATCTGACTATCAGACATAGATTATGAGATTATTGTTATGAGAATTATTACAATGTTATAAAGTTTATGTTATTAGTTAAGAATTACACTATTATAAATTAAGAATTATATTATGAGAATATTGCTAAGAAACCTTATTTTTAATATGTTAGCAGTAACTATAAAGATTGTAATGTATTAGAATACTTTTGTATGGCCCTGAATAAGACTTGTTACTTACTTTTCAAGTATACTAAAAAATTTTCTGTTGAAAAACACATAACACGAGAAAACACATTTCCAGCAATTTCTGTTTCTAATTATTTTATGTGGCCTTTTAAACAAATGTAAATCTTTCAAGCATCACTTTCTACAGGTAACATGCTATAATGTGAACATCAGTAGAGATGTAAGGAATATTCGCCCAGTATTCAGCCCATTCCTTTCTCTTGCCAAATATCATCTTGGGCCAAATATTGTTAGATATTTACTAAATAAATTCAGAATAATAATAAATTTTCTTTCTGTTGTTTTACAATACTTTTCTCGAATTCAAGCTTTGTATGTTCTGAACACCCATGCTGTCATTTCCATGCTTAAATGGGCAAAATTTTCAGTTATTCAGGTGTTAAGAAATTGAATAGTAGGAAAAGGGAAATGTTCTCTATGTCCTTTAAAGGCTAATCTTTGTAGGAAATATTCTCAAAGTTGGAGATTTGAACCACTTTTAGAGAGAGAACTTTATTAGAGCAATCGATTATAGATGTAATACATTTATAAAAAGATGAAAAATGCAATTCTGTTCTAATGCACTTTGTTTTTAATATCTGCAAATTTCATGCACCTATAAAAATGGCTTAGTGAATGTGTCAGAAAAATTCATTCTTTTCAGTTGTATTTATTTATTTTTATATTTTAATGGAAATAACAAATAACTAACCCTTCTTTACAAAAAAAAAAAAAGAAAAAAAAATCAATTTAACATGTCTAACTATAAAAGGATGAAATACAAATTCTTAATTTTTTACACTGAAATATGTTTACTAAAATAAAACAATAAATTAAAGTGCATTTAACAGAAGTAATTTTGTCTTTGTCCATTCTCTGTAATTCTGTTACTGAGCATTTAAAAATGTCTAAATACTATTCATATATATTCATTAATTGTTGTAAATGTTTATTTTGATTTCTCAGTGTGCGCTGCCGCTGTTACTTCGCGGGAAAGGCAGCTGCGCACCTCTCAGAGATCCTTTTCTTTCGAATTATTGACCAGACAGTAGCAGTAGGCCCAATCACAGAAGATCCCACTGGAAAAATGTTAAAACTAAATTAAATAAGTTTTTCAACTCTATATAATTCTAATAAGATTTTATAAATTTGCTTTTACCCGTAATTCTATTACCAAATAATTGCCCAACAGTGAAAAAGTAAACAAAATGAGACAAAATTTTAAAAATAAAATAAAAATGTAACTTAAATATAATAAATGACATCAAAACATTATAAATAGATCATCTTTAAAAAAGAAAAAATAATCTTTGTAATGTAATGTGTTTCTGTTATCCATTAAGTAATTCAATATAGTAATTATGAACACATATTAAAAATTTCTTTATTAGCTTTTTCCTAGAATGTACCTTTAAGAAACACCCAAATATGATATTTGTAGTAACATTATTCGGCAAATGATTAAGCCGGTTTGTGGTAACAGAATTACTCTATATATCTGTTGTACTAATCTTTTATTAATTAATGCAGTTAGTACATAAAGTTTTCAAATCCTGTCTGTATTAGAAGAAAGCATCCTCCATGTAAAAATTATCATTGCAAAAACAAAGTGAAATATGATATATTTTATGTCATGTTTTTGATCTCAAACTTAGGTTTATATAAATTATCTAATCTAGTTTTTTGTAGTTTTGTTTGAATTTTAATTATGTGGTCTAATTCAATAACATAATCCAAAAATTTATTAATAAGTGAAATATTTGCACTTTTTACAACAAACAGGGGTGAGGAATTATATCATTTTACTCGTCACTGGCGAGTTAATTTTTAAGCAGTCTTTTAAAAACCATAGGCTATAAATAATATATGGATTTTTTATTATTATTATTTGTTAGCCGTATTTTGTAATTCTCCCAAATGCCACAAGTGTAGCAATGGCATTAAGTTTCACTAAGTTAGCACTAATTTTACATTAAACTTTTCTCTGTTGTATATATTTCTCGATTTTATATAAAAATAATAATAAATATGAAAATGTTACTAGGAAAATGCATTGCAGTGATTATTTTTGCAATCACACAAATTTTGTCATAACGTTTTTTATCTGTATGTTGGATCTTGCTGGCTGGTAAAATAAATTCTTAGCTGGTAAGATTTTCTGAAAATTCTCCACCCCTGACCACAAAAGTACAAAATTTTATTAAAAAAAAAAACTGAGAATTTTAATTGCACTATAGGGTCATTCCATGGTAACTTGCGTTACATTTAGAATAATTGACTTCAGTAATTTTAGTAATATAACACCAAAAAAATATTCATAATGTAAAGTTGATGTGATTTGTTAATTAAACCTCCAAAGAAAATCCAAAGGAAAATTTGCATGAAAATTACTTAAATTTAGTGCTATTTCTTGAACTCTGGAAATTATATTTACTACGGTAACTTACATTACTGAAAAATGAACGTAAGTTATCATAAGAAATTTAATTGCCACTGTTCAAGAAATAGCACTAAATTTGGGTAATTGTCATACAAATTTCAGTTTGGATAGGTTTAATTAACAAATGACATCAACTTTACATTTTGAATATTTTTTGGCGTTGTATCACTAAAATTACTGAAGTCAATCATTCTAAATCTATGGTTCTAATATGGTATCTAAAGTTACCATGGAATGACCCTATATCATTCATTCAGATATAGTTTTTTTTTTTTTATTCTCACTAAAATAATTATACCTTAACTGCACTTTTGAAGTAACTTTTTTGTACATCGATTACAATGAGTGTTAATGTCTAAGCTATTGTTAATTTTAGTAAAAAAA
Organism: Maratus michaelseni; assembly: GCA_963931845.1. NCBI lineage: Eukaryota > Metazoa > Arthropoda > Arachnida > Araneae > Salticidae > Maratus > Maratus michaelseni. The sequence continues at coordinate 74,444,520 of OZ007588.1, forward strand.
TTGTAATTACAGTGAAACTTCCATTTAACGAAGTCTCATCATTACACTTAAAAACTTCGTTATGAAGAAAATTCGTTAAATAGAAATCAACTTAAATTCATGAAAATTTTCCTTCAGACATTACACACAGGGTTACTTCTCTATTATCTCGTCGACCACTTTTCATAACAAAAAAATGCCGCCAAACTGTAAGATTAAACGCCAAAAATGCAATCCCATTTACTTGATGTCAGAAGCATTAAACGTGTTTGTTATGTCATCAAGTGGTTTTCAATTCGACATTTGCGTGCATTTTTCATTATGTTTTACTGATTTGTTAGTTATTTCATTAATTAAAATAACAATTGTATCCTTAAATTCTTATATTTTATTTATGTATTTATTTTGATATTCCAATGGCAACGTTCTCCCGTTTATTTGGCGTTACAGTTTGGCGATAGTTTTTTGTTATGAAAAGTGGCCGATGGGATAATAGAGAAGTACCCAAACAGGTATTGGAATTAGAAGCATTTGATTCTGTTTCAATTATGTAGCCGTCTTTTACAAAACAGTTGTGTACGGTCGATGAAATCACGTCACATTCCCAAGCTTTCATCAGCTCTGACACGCAGGTTCTGAAACTAATGTTTTCACTACCTTGTCTTTTTCAATAACGTACTTCAAGATTTTGTATTATTCATTAGACTAATGGCTGAAGTTTAGAAGTTGTATTGGCAGGAACACAAATAACTTTGATATTCTTTAATTTGAATTTTGAAGCACGTTCTTGTGGATGTACAAAGCAGTTCAGAATGGTAACTGTCTGACTCTAATTGATAATTTTTGCTTCAATGTATCTGACGTCATTGAGTCACTGCATCTTCGATATCATTGAATGTAAAAAAGGGATTTTGACTTCCCCCACCTGTCAGCACTGGAATCTTGGTGTGGGAGAGTAATGATAACAAGTGTTTTTCTTAGTCTGAAAAAAATTGTTTTATTTAGCATCAAGCAGAATAGAAATTATTTAAATGTTTTCATTTTCATACAATCCACTGAAATAAATTCGCATATCCATCGCAACAGCAACCTCTTAGTTTGGATTCTGTACACATACAAAAGTGGAATAAACTTCGTTATATAGAATATATTTTTCGTAATATGGAGATTAATTTACATGCTAATGGTGTTCAAAGTCAAAGTTCTGCAGAAAATTTCGTTAAGTAGAAAACTTCGTTAAATAGGAACTTTGTTAAACGGAAGTTCCACTGTATATATATAAACCAACATTTTGGAGACAAATATAAAGCATTTAAATTTATACTTGTAAGTTATCTTTCTAAAATTTATATTTCCCTAAGTTATATTGCGCTTTTTTCTTGTCTCCCAGCTGGTGTAACATAAGGACTGTACTTCTCAATGCTTAAATTATCTTGAAAAATTTTAAATATTTCAAATAATCTCTCCATAATTTGTGGTATTGTGACAATTTTTTACGTCCGAGCTTTAAATGTGTTAAGCAATTATATTTTTTAAAACACATGATTTAATATTTATAAAGAGACTTTAACGATTTTTTTTTTTTAAATTAGATATTGCTCTAATAAATATAATAATAGTTTGTAATTGTTGAAATAAAATGTTTTATTAATTGATAGTCCAGTTCCTTGTTTTTGTCATTTTTATTTTCTTGCTTTCAGACCCTCGATGCTCCAACATTGGCTGAGTTTGAAAAAGCCATGAAAAAATTCTTAAATAAGAACGAAAAAGTTATTCTAGAAACTAAGGTAATTTTTTACATTTTGTTTTCTTTGACAATTAAAATACTTAAGATAAATAACTAAGATACTTAAAATTTATTTAGATTTTGCATCTACTTTTTATTATGTAAAAATAGAAATTGGTTGAAATGTAATTGTATCTGCTTTCCCATTTCAGATTGACACTAATTCTTACTAGTGAAAAAAATAATAAATTATATATATATATATATATATATGTAATATCATTTGTAGACTTAGTTTCAGACACAAAAAATAAAGGAGTGTAATCACAGACCACCATAGTTTACGTTAAAATAAATAAATAAAATAAAAAATCTGACAAAAATTGTGTTCTTGAGGAATAATTATGGAACACAGGTGTCCTAGACACTTACAAGTCACTAGCTGTCAAGCTGTAGGCTTTTAACAAATCAGATATTGTGGAAGTTCTTATCAAGTGTCTTTAAAGTACTTAATAGGTGCAAATTTTGTGTTATGTAGATTTTCCTTTATACATAGCTTCAGAATCTTTAAAATCTGATACTAGAGATTCTTCCCCCATGAAAGGATAACTGTTCTTTCTTTCTTTTCACTTAGATGTTCACTAATTTGTGTGTCATATTTGTAATACCCCTTCAACTCTCCCTATCTCTCTTGACCTGCTATCATTATGTAAGGAGATTTAATTTTAAAAATCTAAAAAAACTTTAAATATTTGTTGTTTTTAAATATGTATTGTTTTTTATTTTTTAAGTTAAAGAAGCAAAAAATGTATTCCAAAATTATCAATTTGTAATTTAAAAAAAAAAAAAAAAAAAAAACCTATATAAAGAAAAGGTATTGTAAGTAGCATCATGACAGAATGCTAATAAAAATTTCACATTTATAAAAGTGATGCGATTACAGTACGATCTGATAAATTTTAAATTTATTTAAATAAATATTTCCTTAGCACATATCTATTTACTTACTTACATTAATATTTCAATAGCATTATTTCTGTGTATATTTAGTATAATTTACTCATTGTGACTCACACTACGGGTGCTAGTACTTCAAAATATTAGGGCTGTAGTACTTTTTTTTTGTTAGAAATTAAGCCCTGAAGTAACCTCATTTACTCATGCAGTAAAACCTCTAAACAGTGGGCACCTCAGATCCACAGAATTTGCCTGCTATTAATAGGCTAAAGCATACAAATATGTCAGTCTTAGTGATTTAAAAAGTATTCGCTAAATTACTAATGGCTTACTTTTGGAAAAGTCCATTAGACAGATTTTAGCGTATATACTTACAGTATGGCCTTTTTTTTCTCGTTAAAATAATTTTAAGATAGTATGAGATATGCCTTAATAAAAGACATAACCATTCACACAAATATAGATTTTAAAAAATTTATTTCACTGCTGACAGTATAAAGAAAAATCAAACTATAATTTCTGGAGACTGGCAGTTAAAGAAGTTTTTTCAAATAATTTTTCTAGTACAAAGTTGAGTACATTGTCATTACTTTAAAACTTTTATTATGCCACTTAATTTCTTTTTTTAATTATTATTACCATGCTTATTTCTATTTAATTATTATTATTATATATAACTAAATTTTATTATATCACTTTCTTATTTTCTTTAGGTGGATCCATCTTTGATTGGTGGTGTCATTGTTACTATCGGAGACAAATATGTTGACATGTCTATTGCTTCTAAGATCAAAGCATATAATGCAGTCCTGAGAGAAATAGTTTAGAATAATGTGTTTAAATAGTATAAAATTATTCTGTAAAATCTGCTGAAGTGTTAATAGAAATACAATTGTGTTCTTGCAATTTCAATAAAAACTTTTGAAGTAACTATGTAAATGCTCAACAGTATCTCCTATTTTATTTCAAATTAGTACATTTCATCCTGAAACACAAAACAAATCTTATCTGTACATTAAAATAGTCAAATGTTTTAAAATTAGCTGAATTCCAAGAATATATATTCTTTATTTCATGGAAATATGCATTTTATATATACAGTAGAATCTCGTTACAACAAACCTCGATTTAATGAATTTTTCAATTTAACGAATATAATTTGGATTGTAAAAAAAAGTCATAATATTCTATTTCAGTATAAAAATATTTTCACTTTAACGAATATTTCATTATAGCGAATTTAATCAGTGTTCTCCAGAGATTCGCTGTAACGAGATTTTACTGTATTACAGAATTACGCTTACTTTTTTTTTTTTTTTTTAAGTAATAGATGCACACAGAGTTCCCCCCCCCCCCCCCCCCCCAGACAGTTTCAGAAGGGTGCTGCACCATGCCTACCCTTTGGTTTACAAAATAGCACCCTTCTTGCCCCTCATAAAAATAATTAGCACCCTTCTTGCCTCTTCCAGTAAAATAATTAACACCCCTCAGTAAAAATGTGCCCTTTCTCCTTTTTGCATTAAAAAATGACTCAGTGTTGTCTTAAAAAGAGTGCCCTGACTTTTAAATATCAAAAGTGGCTTTAAAAACCAAACGAATACCTGTAATAATTAAAAAAGTGCCCTTAAGAATCCGAAAAGTACCCTCAAGAATTCAAAAAGTTCCCTTAAGAATTAAAAAAGTGCCCTTTTTTTTAACATGGGGGAAACTCTGGATGCACAGGAAAAAGTTTATCCGTCAAAGTAAATAATATTGAAATTTGTTTTTTAATTTTTCAAAAATGACACTTATTGGCTTACAGGTTCAATCCTTCTCCATCTACAACTTCAAAGCCTGCATTTATGTTAAACTAATTTTATCAAAAGCTAAAAGAAAAAAAAAAACACCATATTTCTTGCATATCTGTTTTATTTTTATCATGGTAATAAAAAGTAAGATGCAATACTGAACTCATTGTTTTTGTGTTGCTGTTTTACCATAATCAATTTAAACTACTGTCACTAAAGAAAATTAATGTTCATTTTCTAAATAACATAAGTTTTCATTCATGATGTCAACACCATTAAAAGTGCAGATAGTAATTGTGTGATGCTTAAGGTTTGAATATTATGGGTTTATAAATCTTCTTACAAAAATTATTTTTTTATTTTAAACTGCTTAAATGATGAATTCAACTATTAATATGATTTATGTTCTGTTAGATATAAGATTTTTTTTTTTTTACAAAAGAAAAGAGGCATTTTAAGGAGCTAGAGAACACCCAAATCTTATTATTTTGTATTTGTGTTCCCTTGAATCTGGCAGAAAACTCGGTTAATGAAAACTTTTACTATTGGATTTGATTCAAATTGTTTTTTTTTTTCCTTGTACTCTGAAGAATGATTGTTAACTATTTAAATGTTGTGACATTTTTTGGCATATGATAGAAAGAACCAGTGATGAATTTACAGGGTTGCCGAGAAGGTGGGATCGTTTTAGAAATTCATTTTTCAATTCATTAAAGTGATTTAACATTAAAGCAGTAATCCATTAAAACTTTCATTACTAAATATAAAATCTTATAATAAAAATGTATTTACTATTTCTTTATTGTCTTTCATTAGTCGTTGCCATTATCATCTTTTAAAAAGTAATACTAATGCATGAATATTTTTATCATATACATATTTTACCTGTACTTTTCATGAATTTTAGCAAATTACAAAAAAATATCTGATAACATAATATGTAAAGAAAGAAAGGGGGGGGGGAATACTACTTTAAAATGGATATACATATTTCCATGTACATGTTATATGAATAATTTTAAGGATTTAAGAATTTAATAATGCATTTAAATGTTTTTAAAAGAATTATTCAAAAACATAAAAAAAAAAAAAAACTATTTATTTTCATAGATGTGAAAGAAAAATGATGTTTTTTATCTACTAGATGGTAAAAATGTTTTACCGAAGCCGATAAAAATCATCTCACAGTAAATACCCGTCAATCTTGACCAAAATTCTTGCTGAAATATTTTTACAGAAATAAATAACAAAGGTGGAGTTTCTCAATATAATTTATTACATTTAAATAACAAAATGTATTCATTATCAAAATATAGCAGTACAGCTTTTTTTAATTATTGAAACATCAAGATATGTTTCAGTAATTAGCATGGACATAAACTTCAACACAGAACCTTAGTAGACCTCTTAACTGCTATAGTGATTAATATATAAAACTTTAGACTGCCAATTTTTGTTACTTGGCATTATATTAAAATGCTGATCGGATCCTAAACTGTACAGTGTTTTCATATGGGGACAGTGTGATGCAGTGATTATGTTAAATAAGTCTAGTTGGCATCTGTATTTTGTCTATATTAATTAACTTTAGAGTTGTATGCTACTTATTGTACTCCAGTTCAAAATCATATCAATTCAATTTTTTTTACCTCTCTATCTTCTCAATACTAGAATAAAATGATTTATCTTTCATGATTCATAGTTGATGGCAAAAATTCTTTAAATTCCAAATGCATTATTATTAATAATAATTTGTGTTTTCTCGATTGATTCCATTTTTTTGACATAAGATGCCTTTTAGATTCTTGGAGTATGTTACATTTATTTTCAAATAATAGGCTTATTTGCAAATTTATTGATCAAGGATATTTAAAACTTTATAAAGTATTAACTCAGTTGTTTCAAAACTTGTCGTCTTATTCTTTTGTCATCCCCCTGACAAAGTTTTCTTTTCCATATTTTTGTAAACTCATTTGATTATTTGAATACATTTTAGTATTGACTTGACCACTTCATTGTCTTAACTTAAAGTTGTAAGGATATGATTTCTACCTTGGCTTGAAGTCTTTTCAGTCACTGGGTGTAATCTCACATGAAGTTGCAGAAAGTTATTTTGGATTACTGTTTTTTTTTCAAATATCTTTTCTGTAAAATCTGATGGATTTCTGCAAATGTAATTATCTTATGAATGATTTCATGATAATATGAATAAAATAAGATCTTTCTTCACTGCACATTTTTTGTGTATGTACGTAAAATAGAGTGTATGACATCTTCATACATTTTTGAATGTTTACTAATGGAAAAATGTGTTTCCTTTATTAATATTTTAATTCTGGTGAATGTTGCAAAACTCTCACATTTTTAAGATTAAGCAGCCTAAATGAACTTATCATACATGCTTGCTATAAGTTTTTGTAAATAACAATAATTATATTATTGATATTCTAGGTCTTTTATGGATAAAATATAAATTTACTCATACACTTTTTATAAAAAAATATTCAAATTTTATATTAAAATGTTACAGATTTGGCACAAATTTATGTAAAAACATCACACTTGGTAAAAAGTCACATGTGACTACTGTCTGGCTCTCATAAGAAAATCCCCTGCAAATGGTCTTGCTTCAGCCCTGTTGCCAGTGTAGCTGGTCAGTCGACTTCATTTTAGGAAAGTCCGGTATTTTCTTTCTGCCAATTCCCTCCCATTTAATCAGTCAACCCATAAATCATCATAGTATTTAGTAAATATTTTTAATATAAAACTGATTTTTTGTAAAAAGAAAAAAGTTTCTAATGATTTAGTAATTACCAAAGTATTTCTAAAATATTGCAACAGAAATGTGGCATGTAAAAGCTAGTGCAAAGAAAAGCACAAATAAAAAGGTGCTTATTTCAAAACTTCATAAAAGCAGCCGATTCTTCATTGCAAAAAGAAACTGAATGAAATTAGCAATAGCAAAATAAATAATGTACTTCAGCATGTATAATCCAAAATTAGCGCTCAAAATATAAACATATTTTGTGTATTAGTTAGAAAAGAGTTTAGAATGAATATAGATTTTTATTTAAAAATAACTTGATTAATATTACAAAGAAAATCAAATTTATAAGAAAAAAAGATCAATGCAGTAGTTTGTATTTTTAATAGTCTGAAATATTTTCCTTCACTCAAAAATCATTAAATAAATCTGCATATTTTTTAATTTCACTCTTTTCTCCTTGAATTTCCTTTAAAAAAAAATTCTGCTAAGATTATGCTCGAATTTGCAAGACATTTATTGCACAGTGAATTTTTAAACATGAAATCTTTTATGAAGTATATGAAAACAAAAGAGAAAAGCCTTAAAAGGTGGTGCCAAATGTGGTACGTAAGAACTTGCCCTTCCTGCAAATTTTTGGAACATTTGTAAGCAGCAACCATATCCAGATGTTTTTTTTTTTTATGAAAGCCTCATAGTAATATGTAGTGAAATATTGAATATTTTAATGGTAGAGCATTTTTTTTCGTTTTCAGGTATAGGCTTTTATGTTCTCCTATAGTACCTTTTTGATACTTTTCCAGTATAGGGGACCTTGACGAGAGAAAACAAATTGGCAACTATTCACTATTTTTTATACATAAGCATTTTTTTTGCAATAGTTATACAGTTTATTTAATATAAAGAAGTGATTTATTTATTTTTATATACAACCAAAAGTAAATTGTATATAAAAGCCATAATATATATGTAAATAAAATGTTCATATATATATATACATACATATATAAACAAGTATAAAAGTTCATTAGGTTTGTTTTCATAGTTGTTTATATCATTTGGCAACAAATCTCACTTTCTGTAACCCGAATTGCACTGAGTTTTTTTTTTTTTTTTTTTTTTTTTTTTTTTTTAAGCGCCAAGGCCCCTATACTGCAAAAGTATCAATTTTCTTTTATGGGTAAACACAAAATTTTCTATTTAGATAAGTCTCAAGTAGTTTCACTTACAGTGAAGCATTGGTGAATTGTTTATGGTAGACGAAATCTTTCTCCCACAGGTATAGGTTTTTTCGGTCCTGTATTAACTTTATGTTCGAGTTGTCGTACTGGCTTTTGCATCCATTGAAGATCAGCATTCCTTGGTATCCTTCCGCCATTAGTAGTTATTATGTAACGTTTTGGTTTGCGGAAAAATCGACCTGGTCCATTAGAAATCATACGCACAACATTTGAAGCTGAGGCAAAATTGGACCCACCAGCTCCATCAAACACATTATTGCTGTCTAGAAACATAATATTTGAGTCACCGAAGGATTCTCCTAAAGAAGAGCCAAAATTTCCAGAAATAGGGTAGCCGTAGTCGCTTGATCCAATGAATTTGTCTCCTTTTCCTTTTGAAAATCCACCTGAATACTTTGGACCACTACTTAGTTTGAGAATAGTTTTTGCCTGGTTACCTCTGAAATGGAAAAAAGAAATTGTAAATTTATAGTAGGCAAAATTAGAGGAAGCTCTCAAAGAGTATAATTAATGTAAAGATATTTAAAAACAAGTATAAAAGTAAAAAGCGCTTTTTTTTTTTAAATATTCATTTTTAAGCATTTAATGTTCATCTTGAAAAAAAATGTCTAATTGTTTGACAGCAATTCATGTTTTTTTTTTTTTTTTCAAAAATGTCCATTACATTTGGTGTGGGCATCGAACTTGATTATGAAAAGTTAAATGTTTTTTTTTTTTTTTTTTTTTACACTTTAGAAAGCACAAGCAAGTGAATTTATTAACAAGTATATAAAATTTTTGCTCTGTTTCTTTTTTAAGATAGGGAAACTGGAAAGAAAGAATGAAACTTGATTTAAGCTATCTTTTTAGATTTCTAAATTGATTTCATGTTTCCATTCATTTTTCTTTGACCGAGGGATTTTTAAGGCCAAATCAACTGCTGTCGAAACAGCTAACAACTGTTTTGTGATCAATTAAACATTTGAAAATCCACTTGTGTAAAACGGTTAAGTAAACAATGTCGCTGCATCTGGGAATTTTATAACAATGGTATAAGAAAATTGTTTTCAGTAAGATGTTTTAAATGTATCGTTTCCAATGATATAATTTTCACCAAAGTTTTATTCCTATTATTAAACATAAAAATATAATTTTTAATTGAAGGGAAGTATTATTTACGCTGTTTTAAAATTTGCAAAAATAAGTAAAATATTTTGTTGAAATAAATGAATCTCTTGTGTAAATATATTTTTAAATTGACACTGTTTGGAAATATTGGTATTTGAACATTTTAAATATGACATAAGTTTCCTCATTTAATGCTTTGAATGTGTAATAATTTAATTATTATTTTCAAGTTTTATTTCTCTTTTTAATATTCACACACAAGTACATTTTTTATATCAAAATTTTCTCCATTTACTATTATCCATTTGATTATTTAATTATTATTTTAAAGTTTTATTTCTGTTTTTAACAGTCGCATGTAAATGCTTTTTAAATTGAAAGGAATATTATTATGTGCACTATTTTACAAATTGGCGACAATTTGTATAGATGCCTTTTTTTATATATGAAATAAATCTCAATTAAAATGACGAAATTTTTAAATAAAAAATTCAGAAAACCCTTAAAAAAATTAGTCAAATTAAAAAAATAATTACACACTGCAAGTTTATCAACTATATTCTTTCAAAATATTATTAAATTCTTATGCATAGTTTTTGTTCCTATAAAACTTTTTTAACAGAACTATTTTGACCAAATGTAATATTAAATTTCTCTTAAAATAATTCTTCATTTTAAAAACTGTCTGCTTCAGTGTGTTTATCGAACATTTCTATATAAAACTACCAATTTTCATATTTATATGCAAGTTTTCTGAATATTAGCCCAGAAAAATCTGAAGGCACAAAAAATTCATTGGCAGTGGCAATTACTTTTTTTTTTTTAATATACAGAGTTTCTGAAAGTGTTGAAAAGTAGTGTTTCATAATCTATGCTTGACGATTTTTCATTCTTGTTTTTAATTCACACAAATGTTGTGTATTGTATTTGTTTGTAATAATTTAATTCTTTGCGACAGACTAGCTAATTGATTTCAAGCACCAGGAAAATGATGTTCTAGATTTATGATAAAAGCACATAGGCATCGGCAAAACAAAAACATGGGAGAGGCAAGATCTTCTTTCAGAAATGCCTGATATCCACATCCTAGGCCGCATTTTTTAAACTGTATTGTTTGTTTATTAATCTAACAAGGAGAGGGCCAAGCTTGATAATCACAGATTTTGATTATTTTTATGTATGTTGTAGGGTAGAATCCCCTTAGTCTCAGGTTCAACGGATTTTATACAATGCTCCTTAGTTCTCGAGAAATAAGGGGTCTAATATTGTAACACAACTTAAATACTTACTTAGTAACGGGTTTACTGCGTTAGAAAGTCTGTTGTGGCACCCTCTTTTTATAATAAAATAAAACATTTTCAAATATGTAAGAAAACAAAATAATTCAAAGCAGAAGCATATGTATTACAAATTTGAAAATCTTTAATATGCAAAAAAATATGTTCTTATTCTAATGCTAATTTTTAATATTATTATGCTTCTTACTTTTAAAACAGAGTAGTATTAGCATTGCATTGACTTCCCTTGTTAAAGCAATATATAAATGGTTTTTCTTTAAAATCACGAATTGACACAATTGTTCAATAAATAACATTGCATTGATAAATAATATATGAAATGCATTTTAAAAGTGATTAAAAAAAATTAACCGTTTAATGATGTTTTATACAACGATTTAGTTACAAATAAAAAAATAAATAGGTTAACATTATAATTAATGCACAATATTAACATTTTTAATTGACGTGAGATTATTAAATTATATTTACAAGTATATTTACAAAACAAATGTAGCACATTCTGGTCTTGAACTCAAGCCTCCAGATCAACCAGCAACCAGCAGATGCCATAACTACTGAGCTATAACCAAAGTAGTAATTTCGTTACAAAGTAAGTATTTGAGTTGTGTTATAATATTAGACCAAACGGTGATTTGCAAGGGCCCCGCACGACGTTGTGTCAGTCTTGTTCTAATCTCTGACCATTGTCTTATATCAGTTGGTAAAATAAAAATATATGCAAATTAATACAAAATGAAAATGCATTAAAAAATATAAATATGATACCCATGTGAGCAAAGAAATCAAGTAATGTAGTTGATCAGTTTGGGTAAAGGAAGTCAGAAAAATTGGTATATTTCACTAAATTGCATAGGACTAAGCACCAACATCTTGCATTGCATCAGGGTTAACTTTGGGACCCTGTGCACAGATCCTTTAGACGCCCCCCTCGAATACTTTATGTATATTTTATTCTTATAAGGCATTTTTCAAAATTTTGGCAGCCTTCTGTGAAAATTGGGGCTCAAGTCGCATGACCCGAATGCGCTGTCCATATTTGAAGTTGGAATTTCAAACATATATCATCATGGCACTTTGCATAAACGGTTTTCCTATGTATTTTTTAAAATTGGTTTACAGTAAAATTTCGTTATAACGAATTTCTGGAGATCACCTATTAAATTCGTTGTACTGAAAATTTCTTTAATGTGAAATTTCAATATGGCATTTTTTTAAATGGAAATTTGCCTGCACATTGAAAATAATGTATATTATTACTACATTTATGTTAAATTTCGGTTAACATCCAAACATATCAGTCAATAACAAATATACAGTATTAATGAATTGCGAACTTACTCGTTAGAAAGAAGATAATTATTAAGTTCCTTAAGTTTCAAGATTTTAATCGTAACTATTATAAAAGAGTTATAATTTGTCTTAAATACCTGACCGGATTAAAAAATCCAGCTGACATCTGGCATTAATGTAACTTTTTTTTTTTTTTTCCCTGTAAAGAAATAAAGTCAAAAGTTTTTACACTGATTTTGATAATGGTTTTTTCAAAACAAATTGCATAAAATATTTTTTGGAACATTATTTTGCTAGGATAATTAATTTTAAGAGTTTCAATGTTCTATAGAGTCCTTTTTGGTCGTACAACACAATTTTCGGTACTAGATGAACAATCATCACATCAGCTTCATTTTCACTGTCGTCTTCATTGAATTTGCGACAAAAGTTGTCTTCCAAATTCTAGTTTTTCAATAGAGATTTTTTTTTTCTTGCCAACTCAACATTTGTAAAACAGAAATAACTATTATTTTTCAGCTTTCAATAAATTCATTAATTTGAAAAAAATTGTCAGTATGAAATTCGTTAAAGTGAACATTTGTATAATGTGAAAACATTAGGATTTTTTTAACAATCCACAAAACAGTCCTTCAACTGAAAAATTCATTAAAGTGAATTATTTTTAAACAAAGTATCGTTTTCTTCTGAATGAGGTTGGCGCAAAAGCATGTTTTTTCACGTGGATTTTCATTTCAATACTCCGGGAGGGGGATGTCCTCCCCGAGCCACCCGTGAATTCAACACCGGATGACACAGTTTCTGAATAAAAGCATCTGTCAATTTCGTGGCTCTGTGAACAAAATTGAATTCAGAAATGTGTTCAGATTTGAGAATAGCATTAATAATAAAAACAATAAATTAAATCTTTAAACAAAATTAAAATTAAAAAAACACGCTTTCATTAAAATTCACAAAAAAGTCAACTTACAAAGCACAAATGTCCGTATTGCTCAATGTTGCAGACAGCAATGTGATTAAAATGGACGACAGTTGAAACAATGGAGCTATTTTTATTCAATTCCTACTATTAGCTCACACTTTCTATATATTTATATATCTTGTTCAAATTTTCAATCATTAATAAAATATTTTCTATTCATCCACTCAAGTTCAAATACATTTTTTTAACTTGTAGTGGATAACACTTGATGTTAATACAGTTTTTCCAAATATTAATTCATTAATTAAATTAAATTAATTTTAGTTTTATATGGGAGAAAAAAATGTCTCCTATTGTTTTCTTAAATGAAATGAAAGATTTTCCTCAAATTAGTGATGCCACAAAAATAAAATACTGCAACGATGATTATAAAAAAATGTTCAATAAAGATAACGTGGGACATTAATGCTACACAGGTTTATTTTATATATTTATGATTAAAAAGAATAATTTAAATTCAAATACTCAAATTATTTTTCTTTCAAATTTTCAATCGTTAATAAAATACTTTTTATTCATCCGCTCAAGTTCAAATACATTTTTTTAAACTTGTAGTGGATGACACTTGATGTTAATACAATTTTTTCAAATATTAATTAATTAATTAAATTAAATAACCAAACTACTAGCATAGCATTCAAAACTCGAAGATAAATGAGCAGAAACACTCCATTAGGTTCAATTCTTCGAAGGAGCCGCTATACTACATGAAACTGTTGGCATGGTAACTGTTGACTCGTGATTATGTTTTAATGTTATTTTCTATACTGTTTCATATTATTTTGGGTACTTACGTATTATCCGGGCCATTCTTATATCATTTATTAAAATAGAAAATTGCAAGGAAATTTACTTTCTATTTTGCCACTTAATATTGTGATTCTGTCATATGTATATACAGGGTTCCCAGCGTCATGGAAAGTCAGGGAAAATCTGGAAAGTCATGGAATTTCAAAGTAGTCAGGGAAAGTCATGGAAATTTTAAAATATATAGAAAAAGTCAGGGAATTTACAAATATTTTCTAAAAAGTCATGGAAAAGTTTTGGAGTAAAAATGAAAAATGATGTGAAATTCATCATATAGTCTCCGGGTAAAAACATAATTTTTAAGAGCAATCGTAGAAAAAAAAATTGCTAATTTTTGACAAAGGATTGCAAAAATAAGTAACAAACTTCGTTGTATGCCCACTTGGTCAGAGAATCTTTTTCGATTTGGTCAGGGAAAGTCAGGGAATTTTTTGAGATTTGGTCAGGGAAAGTCAGGGAATTTGCAAGTCATGTTTTGCTGGGAACCCTGATATACATATATTTATATTAATTGTAATTATTTAATAAAAAGTAACTAAAATAAAATTTTTCTTTGTTGACCTAAGTAGGAATTGACTTTATTATTATTATTTTTTTTATATTACTTGTTTCAATTAATATTAAACAATCGCAACGTTATTTCTATGGGAAAAAATGCAAGTTTTGCCACTTAGGGATCGAAATTAAAAAAATCAAAGTCCAATTCATGTATAGCCCTGGTGAATACATACATAAATATTCCAAATTTCAAAGCTCTATGTCAACAGGAAGTGGGTGAAAAATAAGTGACGAGATTTGACCGCCACATACAAACATAATTGTAAGTTAAAAGAAAGCAATGTAGTAAAAAAAAATATATGTGCTACTTACGGAATACGCACCACTTCATTTTGGGCGATGGGTATGGGTATCGGTATGGGTATAGGCAGTAGAGTAGGCCGCTTGCCGAGAGCACGGGCAAATAGGAGGGCTTTCAAGACCTTGTTCAGTTTGTAGTGATAAAAGAGATCCCCTCGCACGACAACCAGCAAAGTGGATAGCAGCAACAGGACACTGCTGCGCATTTTTGCAAGCCTGTTCAGGAAGGAAATTTAATTAGATGAACAATTTATTTTAACCATTTGTGACGCAACAAAACCGATTTGAAAAATATTCACTCAGATGTTAGAATACGTCATTTTAAGCATGTAAAAAAACAATTTCAAGAGTCGATCCCGGAAAAATTTGAGGCCTATTTAAGGCCCCTCCACAAAAATCTATTTAATAAAACAGGGTCCTTCACAAAAATCTATTTAATAAAATGGGTCCCTTCACAAAAATCAATTTGATAAAATGGTCCCTTCACAAAATTCTTTATAATAACACAGGACCCTTCACAAAATTCCTTTCAATAAAATGGGCACTTTCACAAAGTTCTGTTCCATAAAAACTTACTATTTATTAATTATTTATTATTTTGTGACTTTTTAAAGTGTGTAATTTGTAAACAAACAAGTTCATTAGAGAAGAAAAGTTCAGCAAAAGGATTTAAAACAGTTTTTGTTAATAAATGCTTGATCCGAATTTAAAGTAACTGGATTTCAACTTTCATTACAAAATGTTATTTTTCACAAAAATATAACAAATTTCACAAAAATAACCTTCACTTTTCACAAAAATGGGCCCCAAGAAAAAAACCCTGCATCAACCCCTGAATTAAAAAAATTTCAAACATAAAAATAGAAATATGTACTTGCGTATTATCCGGCCTAGATCATATACAACTGTGCCAATTATACTAATTGCCGTAATCCTTATTTTTTGACAACTATATAGGGTAGATGTGCCAGTAATGGACCCCCTTCCAGTAATGGGCCACTTTCAAAGTTTTTGATTTATAAAAAAATAACCAATAAAAACTTAGCCTTTTATATATTTTTTCATAATTCCTCCTTGCTTGTTTTATAATCTGGGTTATTGTTGACACTCTTAATCAAACCAACCAGGAAGCAGAAAATAATGTTTCACAGTTCCACAGATTTTCTGTGAAAATCTTAATGAACATGCTAAGAGCTGGCTTCACTTAAACAACTGATATCTTTTTTATTTTCTTGAAAAAATTGCATGTTTTTGTTTAGACAATAATAGAAAACTTTGAATTTTACATACTAATGGCAATTTACAAAATTTCATTTATTTTTCAGGTTTTAGGACCATGGCCCATTACTGGAATGCTTAATTAGTCAATTTCCAGTAATGGACACCCCATGTGGACATTACTGAAAAAGCAATTTCAGTAATGTTCATAGTGCATATATTTTTGTTATTTAACTGAAAAGCTAAGTAGTCAAATTTTAATTTTTTAATTTTACTTACCAGACTGTAATAATACATTTTTTTTTAAATTAATTTCATGTAATTAATAATTTTTTTTAGATTGCTATCAAATTATTTTTTTGTAAACCGTACCTTGCATATTTTATAATGTGGCAATTAACACCCATCAGCAACAACACCCATGTGGCAACTAACACCCACAGGAAGCAGACAATAATCTTTAAGGGCATGGGAAAATGAGGGGCTCATGGGGTTCACACTTTCCCCATTTAAAAAAAGACAAATTTTTAAGTCATAACGAGTGCTTAAAAATTTATTTTCTGTCTTAAATGTTTCATTATTCAGCTCTGACAAAAGAACTACATACATAAAAAATCCCTATAATATTAAATTTATAGTAGCAATGAAAGTAGTAAATCTGCAGATCAGGGGGCTCAAATGTCAGTTCTGATATTTTATTTTGAAATAATTTTATTTAGTATTTAAAAAAACATTCAACCTACACTTTCATTTATTTGATATATTTTATACAAATTGCTAAAAGTAATATATAAAGCAGTTTTAGGAAGTTTAACTGTTAAGAATAAAAAAAAATATGATTCCCATGCACTGGTACTTCAAGACACTTAAAAAAAAATCTTTTTCTTTTGTTAAACTAACCCTTCTAAACCCCCTCCCCCCCCCCTCAATGACTTAATAATTTGATAGATATAATTCTTTGAAAGTTAGTATTTTAAACCTTCTATCTAAAATAATTAAAATATTGATCTTGTGATAGTGACAATAATTAATTTAAACAGTGAATTATTCTCATAAATATTTTATTAATTATTGATATCCTAATTGTTAAATTTATTTTAAAATGACTATTTTATTTCATTAATATGCTTTCATGAAATTCTGGTTTTAAATACAATCATAAAATCAATTACCTATTATTTTTTGTGGGGTGTCCATTACTGGGTGGCCCATTACTGGAAGAGAGGTGGCCCATTACTGGAATTTAGGGTGTTTTGATTTATTTCTGTTATTTACAATTAAATTTTGATCCACATTGGGAAATGTGACTATGAGCATGATTAAATATTGTTGATAGATTAATATAATATTAAAAAAAGTGGACTATAATAATTATAACTATTAATTAAAAAATAATTTTTAAAGAAATTCCTTAAGGGTGTCCATTACTGGCACATCTACCCTACATAGTTTATTTATTGTTTAGAGTTTATTGTTTTATTATAATTTACTAGTCGACCCCGAGCAGAGCATTTGCGCTTTAGTGTCTATACTCTTTTAAATATATGCATATTAGAATACACGAATTACAGCATTATGTGCATAAATACTATGGATAAAACTTTTACACTTAGGACTGGGTCCTTTGAAACAAAATATATGTACACATCATAAGATACGGACACCATTTAAGAAATATGAAAACAGAGGTATTTTTTTCAGCATCATGCATATAAAAATCTTTGCAAGCACACAATAGTTACTGGATACTCTTTGAAATTACAAAAGTGTATACATATTACTATATTGAAAGTATCTACACCATTCACAATTATCAAAATATTTTTACCTTTTTATCAGTACCAAAAACTTTTTTATATACACAATTTTAAATTTCAGAGCTCGGAGATACTACTATAACTGAATCAAACGATCTAACTCTTGAAGGACCCACACACAACTGACCATAGCTAAAAACTGGTTTTGACAAATCTATCTAAGCAAATTGTTTCACAAGTTTGATCCCGTGCTTTATTTATAGTCATTGAAAAAGCTAATCGGATAGGAAATTGTATACGCTTAAATGTAAAAGACATTCTATTATTGTCTGGTATTCGAGGGATGAGAAAAGTTTCATTAATATTGGAATCCATTATTTTTTTGCTTCGATAACATTATTCTGCAAGTTACTAACTATAAGTCTTGTACCATTGCACAGACCTTTAGAAGGTACTAAATTTCCTAGTAACATTATGATAGCTCCTGGCTTATGGGGTGGCTTGATGGAAATCTCCACTCAATAAGATTATTTTATTCATTTATTATTATTATTCAATCTGTATTATAAACTAGCTGTTTAACCCGTTCTACGCACGGGAGTTCACGAATTTAATTCTAAAACCAAAATTAAAAATAAAAATCATTACAACCAAATGTATCTATGTAATATGTAGAAAAATATTTTTCTACTACTGTGCATTTTTTTTTTCTTTTTATGAAATTTAATTTATCATGCTGCTATGGCAGCTGACGATAAAACGATATCTTTGGAAAAAGGGAATAAATAGAATAAAAAGTTTTGTTGATGTTTGTGATCACGGAGAAAGAATCTTACCACGAATCTTACTCCGTGTTTGTGATAAAATGTTTTTCTTTATTTTTTAAAAAAGGTAATAATTAAGCGCGATTAAATAATCTCTAATTATTTGCATGCGAGGTAAAATAATTATCGTAATACCCGCTACAGTTTCTTAGTATTGCAGGGTGGTGTACGTAATATGTATATCTCACATTGCAGTAAACATTTAGAACTGGTTAGAACTCACGCGATTACGGGTTGAACATGAAAAAAGGCAAAAATTCGTCACAAACATAAATATATACGTATATATATGTGTGTAAAGAATGGCATTTCATAATGAATGTATCAATTGTAGCACTCGAGGATCCCGTAAAAAACATAGCAGTAGCAGTCGATGATTCCAAAGGTAAGACGATGGTTCATGAAAAACATGGTGAGTTTTCCCGTAGAAATAATAAGATGATGAATCAGTATAAATTCTTTTATTGACACTATACTAATTAAAGTCAATTCCTCTAAAGAGCGTGTTCAGGAATCATATATAAGTGATGTTACGCCATAGGAACAGCATAAAGATGTTAAATTGATTAGAGAATTTACACCAATTCGAAAAAACTTCTCCTCCAAGTGACGTGGGTTTTATTGGCAGTTGGAAAAACGTACAAATACTGATCTCCGAGTCTGTGTAACCGTGTTTTAAAGGTAGCGAGGCGTATGAATATTTTCGCTAATGCAGGTGAGGAATAGCCAATAAGCTGCTTGCAAAGCCGTGGAACTTATTACTATATACGGCATAATTTTGAGGTGAGCAGGTTAGACGCGCGAGCCGCAATGATTTATGGGATATCGAATGATAATATTAATAAAAATAAAAATGATACTAAGAGACGTTCTAAAGAAATAAAAATTGAATGTTTCAAAAGAAGAAATAAATTAAGGGTTTTTACAAATATGTGTAGCTTTTAACAGATTAAGATTTTTAGAATAATAATTAAAAGAATATATTGATTAAAGATATGGAATAAAAATATAATTTAGATTTAAGATACATTTAAAAGACAGGGGGAAAAATAGAATTGTAAGAATTTGGAATAAATTAATTACGGAAAAATGGCGAAATTTTTTTATTATTACATATATATATTTAAAATTTTCGAATTTTTTGACCCGTCATGGGCCCCCTACCAGCAACACGTATGCCAAACTTCGTAGCCCTGCGCCCTGTGGTTTTCGAGTTTTTGAGGTTACACAGATACGCGCAACGCGCACAGATTATAGAGTAGATCACAAATAAGGCAACATTGACGTCATAACAATGCGGACAACAATGAGGTTAAACTGCACAAGGTACATCAACGGAGCTAATGTTTTAAATAATACCAAAATGACACATTTTTTGGTTTGACTTCGCCCTTTATTTTCTTTCGTTTTCAGAAAATAGCTTGTTTTTGAAAAAAAAAAAAGAGTTGCCGATATTTACAAAAATTGCATGGCAAAATCGGGCCAATGGGGGGGGGATAGGGGGGGCTTTTTGCGAAACAGAAAAAAACCCATAACTTCTTAATTATGATACATATCGAATCCGTTTAAAGTTATTAGTACTTCTAGGAAAAGGGCCGAAAATTTATATGACAGATTTTTGATATCATTAAAAATGCCCTCAAGGGTTGGAAAAAATAGTGGTTTAAGAAGAAAAAAATTCACAACTTCGTCAATTCTCAAGATATCAAATCCGCTTAAATTTATTATAAATCGTCTTAATATTATCTAAAACTTTTATATTGACAAGTTTTTATAGGACCAACTCTTACAGCAAAAAATAAATAAATAAATAAATAAAAACAAAAACTTCTTACCAGCTACGCCTACAAACACACGTAGATTTCGAAGTGAGTTCTCCCAAGTCCCAACTGCCGCATTATGGCAAAAGAGTCATTTCTTCTGCAATTCCCAATAAACAGGCTCCCCACGATGTGCATCTTCGAAATCTACCTGTGTCTGTAGGGCGAGCCGTCAGGGGTTTTTAATATAGAGAGATTTTTTGCTTTTGCTGACCCGTCCGACATTGCTTGGGTCCCTGATAATAAATTAAATCAAACCTCAAGTTTGTACGATTTAATATCTTTAACCCGATTTTGTATGAAATTGTATTTTTAATTGAAAAATTCGCCAAAAAATAATTGATATTTCGTGGTAAAAAGCGCTCGTAAGAAGACATTTAATTGTTTTTTCACGTAAGGTCGTTTCATCAATTTAAAAAAAATAAGTTCTTTTTGTCCAAACGCTTTGAAATTTGTATCGATTATAAGTATAACGGTTTTTCCAGACTGTGTAAAAATTTCGTGAAAAAAATATTGTTATCTAGTTGTAAAAGAAATATGTTTTCGCCCTTTTTTAGGGTTTTGTTCATCTTACGAAACCTTATTACTCCCGCTTCGTTGTCTGTCCTCACAGAGCCGGTTCCCAAAAACTATTATAACTTACAGTCATGAAATTTTGTGTCCTCAGTGACGGATCTAAGGGGGGGTTAGCTGGGGCAGCTGCCCCGGATGCAAGGCTTGGAAGGGCGCAAAAATGAGGAATCATAAAAGATTAAGAATAAAGGAAAATTAAAAATTCACATGAAAAGATATGGGATTCTAAAAAAAGAATCTAAAAGACATTCGGGTGATTATTACAGAAAGAAGGCTAAAAAAAGAGAAGAGGAGGCTTCAGAGCTATCATCTAAGTATGTCCTCATGGCTTAAGCCGAGCGCTTTCATGAAGGTAAGCAACCAAGTTACTTGTTTTTATAATATATTACTATAATAATTTATATGTATTATTTCTGTTCTAAAAATTTTCTTTTCTATGCAATAACTGAGTTGATATGTAAGAAAAGAATTATAAATCGATTTTTTATTAATTTCTTCTAAATTTAGATATTTTTGTAATTAACATACATTTTTGTGTAAAAAATGAAAACGAAACTGTTGAGAATTCAACGCGTTCTGGCCCTTTAAAGCCATTTTATTTTTGTAGTTAAAAAGGTTTTCTATCCATGGGAATCAGTTTTATATTTTTATTTTGTATATCAGTTGTTAATAAGCCTTTTAAATTTTGATTTCCAAAATATCGCACCTATACTTTTTAAAAATTAATTAAATCTTTTATTAGAAATGTTTGTCTAATAAAATATATTAACTTAAGTTGTGCTTCACAGTCACACCACTTGTACTAATTTTGAAGCAAAAAAGTACATTAATTAAATTTAAACGGACGTAGGTAAACATAGCAATAAATTTAAACGTTACTTTTAATCGAGATCTTCATGATTGTTTACATTTCTTGCTATGCTTATATTTTCGCATCAAATCTCCTGTTTCTTTTTACGTACAATAACGAATAAAGTTTATAACAATTTTACTATAATTTTTAAAAGGTTATAGTTATTTGAAAAAATGTTTCCTGCTTAAAAAAATTGCTTGCTTCTTTATTTCTAATGTAGTTCAATAACAAATATTTTGAAACTTATTAATGGAGCATTTACTCAGCAACTAAGGATAGCTGACAAAAAACTGAATATTATTACCCTTTTAAGAGGTAATTCCTGGCAGTCAGACTCATGGTCATCACTCTAATTTTCATTCGTTATATAAGCGTGAAAGTGGTTACAGAATATTTGGTGCGTGTTTTCAGATTTTTGTATATTAAATATTTATTTTTGAACTTTTATAGTATTAGTCAATTTTTAGAATTATTTATGCAGTAAAAAATGAGAAAGACCAAAGTATCCGTTTTAGCATTTAAAGATTATTATTAGAACCGCGGGAAATTTTACTGAAGTTTTATAAAAATATTTTATATCAGAATTTTTATTTAAAACCATTTAACTTGCATATTGAATTTATTTTTGAAAAGCATACATGGTTGGGGCTTATTAAACTTTAGCTCTTGGGTAGGCCTCCTCACCTAGCTGAACCTGGGAAACATACATTTAACTCATACTTATTTTATAAAGAGTTTCCTGATACGAATCGACGTGTACTTTTTATTTGGTATGAATTCTCTCATCAATGACCCATTACCGCAGCTCTGTTTTAAGACTTTAAAACAAGCCTGCACATGTTGACTTGGAGACCTTTTATCAGCGCCCAAGGGTGGGGCGATCGCCACATCGTCGCTCCTTTGAATCCACCATTGTTATACATAGATAAAGTTACTGTTTCTAATTGATGTATTTATATTTATAGTACATTGTTTGTATAAATAAGAATATTGTGTAAATTTTGAGAAATTTTTTAACATATAAAATGAAAAAAGAAACGCCCGCATACAGACAAATCCAAGTGACTTGAATTCAAAAGGCTCACTTTACATAGTCTTCGTTCATTAAAGGAATTAAAAGGAAATGAAAAAAAAAGCATTTTTAATCAAAAGCGATGAATGAGTTGAAATGTTTAAAAGCCAGTAATGTAAGAAAAATATTTAATATAAGTTGCGTAATTTTAGCGTATCAAGAAAAGATTTAAAAATTTATTACAAAATTCCATCTTTACATACAAAAATCATGTTAATTTAAATGAAAGAAAGTAAAAATATTTGCGTATAAATACAGAATACTTTTATACTTTGTCAATTAAACCACCACTGTGTTTTTATTTTATAGATGAAACAATGGAAATCTCTCAGAAACAAGAAACCGATGATATTGTAGGGAAAGACAAAGAAAATGATAAAGAAAAAGTATTTACTGAAAGAACCAATTTTAGCAGTTCTACTCCTAGCACAGGTAGCTTAAAAGTGTATAAATTGAAAGAACAAGAACAATTATATGTTGAAGACAAAGAAAAATATCATTCTGATAATGCAGATAGTGGATTTATAACGAAATATATTATTTATCAGTTTTCTGCATCTAACCTTAATGCTGGTGATCCAGGAACTTGGCCAAAGACTTTAAACGACTTGCACAGATGTACAATTGTTAAAGAACTGTTAGAAAATTCAAAAGTAGAGCCAGATCTTTCAAAAAGTGCTAGAGATGGACGAGTGCTTACCAAAGAGTGGTTTTTTAAACAACTTCAAAATGGGAAAAAAGTTGCGAGATCTTGGCTGTTATATAGCACCAGTAAAAATTCATTGTATTGTATTCCATGTAAATTACTTCCAAACGTGTTTCCTGAACATAAATTGCCATTTTTAGCAAAAGAAGAAGGATTTACTAAATGGAAAAAACTTAGTGAGAGAATCCCGAGCACGAAAATTCTTTGTTTCATAAAAGAAACTTTTGTTCGTGGGAAAACGTTCGAAAATTTACTTTCTAAAGTTGGTGGTATTGATAAAGAGTTTCAAAACAAAATTTTGGAAGAGGAGACTCATTGGAAATCCGTTCTGTATGTAATAGTCGATGTAATAATGTATTTGGGAAAGACAGGTAGCTTTCTAAGAGGATCACATGAAAATCTTGATTTCTCTAATCCTAAATGCGGGAATTTCTTAAATATAATCGAGCTAGTATCACATTATCATGCAGATCTTTGCGATCATATTAACCGTCATAAGATAGGCCAAGTTAGTTACTTTTCACATGGCATTCAAAATGAATTTCTAGAGATTATTGCTGCGAAAATAAGAGAACATATTTTTAGCGATATCAAAGAAACAAAATACTTCTCCATCATGTTTGATTCTATTCCTGATGTAAGCCATTTAGATCAATTGTCACAGGTTATTAGATATGTAGAGATGAGTGAAAATTGTCCTGAAATAATCGAAAGTTTTATTGACTTCTTCAATGTCAGCCAGAAAACTGGATAAGCCCTTACGGAACTCATTTTACAGGAATTAGAAAATGATGGTCTATATATAAATAACTGTAGGGGCCAATCCTACGACAATGGCTCCAACATGTCCGGAAAATATAAAGGAGTCCAAACCCGAATATTGCAAGCAAATGATTTAGCATTCTTTGTTCCTTATTCTGCTCATACTCTCAATCTTGTTGGTGTAATTTCTGATGAGGAGAAATTCAAACTAAAGATCGTTAAAGTAGTGGACATAATCCTAACTGAATTAAGAAACAGATTTGAAGCTATTCAAAATTTCAGTGCCATGTTTAGTTTTCTTCATTCTTAGGCATTTTCTAAAAATGTCAAAAGAAGAATTACAAGCCCAAACTGAGCAGTTGGCAAATATGTATAAAAACGATATAGATAAAGAGGAACTTCTTCTGGAAGTCGAAAGCTTCAAATATCATGCACTGGAGCTACACCAAAAGATGAAGTCAAGTTCGGCTATTGAACTGCTAAGAATGATAAATTTATATGGACTTCAGGGTGCTTATCCAAATCTAACTACTTGTCTAAAAATATTCCGAACACTACCTGTATCCGTCGCTTCTAATGAAAGAAGTTTCAGTAAATTAAAATTTATTAAAACATAGCTAAGAAATTTAACAAAAGAACAATGATTATCCAATTTATGCATAATAAATTTAGAAAATGAGATAGCTTGCCGACATAATAAAAACTTTTGCATCAAAGAAAGCTCGCAAAGTAAATCTTTAATAGGTATTGTAGATGTTAAAACAGCTATATTTTCTGTAATTTTTGTATTATGTAATATTGTATTTTTTAGATAGAAAAAATGCATAGTATAAATACAGATTTTGAGTATTGAGTATTAATATTACTTCCTTAAGCAATTGTTTACGCAGATTTTATTCTGATATTCTTGGGAGCAGGGGGGAGGGGGGACGCAAATCTACAAGCTTGCCCCGGCTAAAATTTAGTCTAGATCCGTCTCTGAACGAGTAAGGATAAAATATTAAACGAATCAGGATAAAAAGGAAATTTCCCGTTTATTCCGGGAAAATTTAAGACTTCCACTCAAAATAGAAAGTTTCTGTTTAAAAAAAAAAAAAAGAGAATGTTACTTAAAATCTCCCGCATATATACGGAATTTTTTTTTATTGTGTGTAGTTTAAATGTCGTCAGATTCGAAAAAATAGAATTCACTCCCCCCCCCACCCACCGAGTCTTCTGAAGTGAATAACTTATTTTTGACTAACCCTGTATATAGGGAGAAAAAAAAAAAAATCAATTCTTACCTTTTGCGTGAAGGGAAAGGTGAACGTCTTGACTACCGCATCTGGAAAAGCATGGCTGCTTCTCACAAGACTGGCTGAAATGATGGGGTCTGTTAGACCCGTCTCAGATCTGTCTCTTCCCGTCACAGGTGGACAGGCAAACGGGACGACGGGATTGAGATCAGGATGCGCAAGGTCGATTCGCGAAAGAGGGGGAGGGGAAATAAATCGGGAACAGCAATCTAGTTTCTTTTCTGGATCTCCATCGAAATTGAAATGTTAAAAATCTAATAAAAGGGAAGAATCCTTTCCATTTCTTTCGATAGCCAGAAACTTCGTTCATTATGACCCGGAGAGAAAAGCGAAAGACCAATGAAGTAGAAATTTTTCCATGTCCCTTTCGAAATGTAGAATTTTCCCCGAAAAAGGATTAGAATTCTCATGCTAAATGCTTTTATCGATTATTTATACAATATAACATATAGTATATACTATGGATGAATGAATCTGTAGATAATCCAATTGCGTAATTTTGTCATTAGCGTAATTTTGCATTGGATAAGGTTTTCTAAATGAATTTTTGAAAAGCTTTATGTTAACCCTTTCCGGCATGGTGGGTTCAATTCTGTCCCACTTAATTTTAATCGCCCAATGCCACGACGGCACCCGAATTTTGAAATAAAACTATCCTTTTTATAATGTTACGTGAAGAAAAGCTTTTACTTATTTACAAATAAATTTGATTGTAAATCCTGGTGTCAATCAATCATTTCAATATTTTAGTAACAGAAGTACCTTGTGCCTGAAAGGGTTTTAAAAGCATTCTCTTCTATACGATGTTTTTTTTCACACGCGCGATATTCCTCCTAAAAAACTAAGTAAGAACAACAGTTAGTTTGGCAGTCTAAGAGGGACTTGATCAGACGAAGAAACCAAAACTGTAGAGCATAAATGTGCCTCCTAGACTCCTTTATTGAGGTCTTAAAAGAAAAAAAAGAATGCAATATTCAGCCGAACAGACAAACCGAATTCATAAACACTTTTCAACTTTGTTGGAAAGTGTTAAAAACCAAGTTGATTTAAATAAAAGAGAGTAAATATGGAAAGTATTACACACAGTTCCTTTTCTTTTTATATTGTTTACCATACATATTAAAAAAAAAGAAAAGTAAATCTTTCAGCTCGGAATCTAAATGTCATTACCACGGTCACTACCTGACAGTATAAGCAGTGTGACTGTCTCACAAAGGTAAGTCCGCGGTAGACTGAACTTCACTTTACTTTTGATCTCATTATGTCTCTCTTTAATGGACAAAAAAATCTTTCTTTTTTTTTCTATTCTTTTATTTATTTATTCATTTATTTGTATTTTTGTATTTTTTTTTTTTAATGCCGCATTCCGTTAGGTAATGTTTAAATATAACTGAACTTAACCATAAATAGTCTTTTCTCCATTTTGTTTCTATGGGTACAGAGCTTGAATAAGACACGGAATGGGAGAATCGAGGAGCAGGCCATCCTAATTTTGGAGGCTCTAAGATTTAGTATGTTTTCCCCCAACCTTAATCCTTTCAGCTCCGAGTTATTAAAATTTTGAAATATGCTTAAAAAAAAACTCTTTAAATATGATAGGGCACAGTCCAAAATTGGACTATATTCTGAAAAAAATTTTTTTTTTTAAAACCCCCTGAAGGGTGGAGGTGATGGGAAGATTTTCTTTCACATCAAAACTCTAGGGCATTATTTCAGTATGCAAACACAAACAATAACGCAAAATCATGCGTCAAGCATAGATTATGAAACACTTTCCAACACAGCCAGAAAACTGTAACGAAACTTCACCGTTAAATAAGGTGAAAGATGATTTTGGAAAACGCATAACACATTTGAAAATCCATTTTCAGGAATTACCACCAATATTCGAAAAAATATCCGAATTGTTTTGTGCAGCCCTGTATATGATCTATGGATCTTTATACATATATCTACTACACACACAATGCTAAAATGTAGTTCAGATAGGAAAATCAAATCACATTTGAAAATTCCCCTTTAGCAATTTCCGCCAATAAACGAAAATGCACTCGAGATCGTTTGTGTTGCCCTGTATATATGATCTATAGAATTTATACACACCAAGTAATAGGCAAAAAATTAGGTAAATTTAAAATTGCATGCCAAAACTGAAAACGCACTTCCAGCAATTATTGTTAACAGACAGTACTTTAACCGAATACTTTTGTGTGTCCCTGTAAATGAACGATGAATGCTATACACACAATATTCTATAGTAAGTCATTTGTAATGTACCTCAGTGATATATATCAATTTCAATATGTTTGAAATAGTGAAACATTATCAAAATAAACCGCACACGATTTTCCCCCATAGATAGTAACGTAGCTGAATCCTTTTGAATATCCCTGTAAAGAAAATATAAGGGCTATGTACACCCTATTCTATAGTAAATCTCTTGTAGTACACCTCAGTGACATATCAATTTCAATTGTCATACCAAATTCTATGTAATTGATTCGAACTACTTAAGGTTACACGAAGGTTTGGTCTCCCGAGGGAATCATAGGGTTGAGTTCACCGGCAAAAGTTTGTAAAGTGTTTCCTGTCTTTTAGTGTTTAGTCTAGTCTTGGTCAATATCGAATTTTATTTTCCGCTGATTTTTCCCTCCTTAATAATGGCTTAGATTTTAGCCGAAAGCGCTCGGAGAGAGTTTTTGTACTGTTAACATCTAGGATTTTAAAGTTTTTGAAAATATTTTTGTATATATTTTCATCAAACACATATTTTGGTAAATTTTAATGAATCATTTTCATGAATGTTTTCATATTTTATTTGGTAAACAAAGGTAAATCTATCGTTCCAATTATACTTTATAAAATTATTTAATTGGGGATTTCAATATGTTTCCAATAATGTAACATCATTAAAAAAAAACGCAAACGATTTTCCCACATAGACCGTAATGTAAAGGAATTCTTTTGAGTGTCCCTGTAACGGAACTATAAGTGCTACACACTTCATTTTCAATTCCGAACATGTCATACTAAAGCTTAATAACATATATCAATTGCATGACAATCCGAGTATTTTACACGAGTTAGAGCACGGACAGATAGTGTTGCCAGTGGACTACTTTAAAAAAAAATCCTTATTGCTTGATTGGCACCATTTTTAACACTTTCCAACCTAGATGAAAAGTGTTTATGACTTCGGTTGGTCTGGTCGTCTGGCCGTGCTCTAACTCTCGTAAATATGCTCGGATCGCCCTGAAATTTTTGTATGTTATTGTCGTTTACTATAGCATGTTCCCTATTTCAACTGAAGTGTGTAACACTTATAGTTTTTTTACAGGGACAGTCAAAAGTTTTCCGTTACATTACGGTCAATGGGGAATAAACGTTTCAAGTTCATTTTGATGACGCTACGTCATTTAAAACACAATGAAATTTATATATAATTATGAAGAGCATTAAAACATGTTTTTTGTAGAATATGTGGTGCAAATCATTAATTATTCATTTACATGGTCAAACAAAAGAATTCTGTTACACATTGTTCTATGGGGGGAAAAGTTTGCAGTGTAATTTAGCGATATTTCACTCTTTCAAACATAATGAAAAGTATATGCATTACTGAGGTTCACTATAAATTGCTCTCTTTAAAGTGTGGTGTGCATTATGATTATTTGCAGTGACAGTCAAAAATATTCCGTTACATTACAGCCAATGGGAAATAATCGTTTCAAGTGCATTTTGATGATGTTACGCCATTTGAAACATGCTGCAATTGATATATAATTATGAAGAGCATTAAAACATGATTTTTGTAGAATATGGGGTGCAAAGCATTAATTATTCATTTACAGGGTCAAACAAAAGAATTTTGTTACACACCGCTCTATGGGGAAAAACCGTTTGCAGTGTAATTTAGTGATATTTCACGATTTTAAACATAATGAAAATTATATGCATTACCGAGGGGCACTATAAATTGCTCTCTTTAAAGTGTAGTGTGCATTGTGTTTATTTACAGGGACAATCAAAAGAATTCCGTTACATTACAGTCAATGGGAAATAATCGTTGCAAGTGCATTTTGATGATGTTACGCCATTTGAAACATGCTGGAATTGATATATAATTATGAAGAGCATTAAAACATGTTTTTTGTTGAATATGTGGTGCAAAGTATTAATTATTCATTTACAGGGTCAAACAAAAGAATTTTGTTACACATTGTTCTATGGGAAAAATCGTTTGCAGTGTAATTTAGCGATATTACTATTTCAAGTATAATGAAAATTATATGCACTGAGGTCAAGGCAGACTAGATCTACATATATTACATATATTATAGTAGGCCATCCTGAGGTGCACTATAAATTGATCTTTTTAAAGTGTGGTGTGCATTATGTTTATTTACAGGGACACACAAAAGACATCGGTTACAGTACATGTGCGATATTTACAGTCTGTGTAATAAGTGCGTTTTCAACTTTGGTTTGCGTTTTTAAGTTTAGCTAAATTTTTTCATAGCACGTGTGTGTTTATAAACTCGGTTGTTCATATACGGGGCTACACAAGGGAATCTGTAAGTATTACAGACTATAAGAGTGAAGTGTTTATAAGGGTAGTTTTTAACTGTGTTACGCATTTTCCTGTTGAACTATATTTAGTAGACT
The DNA here is from genome assembly GCA_963931845.1 of Maratus michaelseni. Taxonomy (NCBI): domain Eukaryota; kingdom Metazoa; phylum Arthropoda; class Arachnida; order Araneae; family Salticidae; genus Maratus; species Maratus michaelseni. Next base: position 74,474,864 of record OZ007588.1, read on the forward strand.
AATAGAAGTTAGTGGAATATAAATAAATTCATATACAGAGCAACGCAAAGAAAAAGATACATTGTCATTTACGGTTGGTAATTGCTGCGAGTGAGTTTTAAGTTGCCTTTTAGATTAATATGTGGTGTGTACAAAAGTCTTCAGATAAAATACAGGGTTGTACAAAACATTTCGAGTGCATTTCCATCGAATGGCGAAAATTGCTAAATGTGAATATTCTATTAGAACTAAATTTTATCACGGTATATAGCCACATCTATTGATCATATACAAGGCTGCACAAAATAATTCGACTACTTTTTTGACAATGGAAGGTAATTTCGAAAACTGTGTTTTTCAATGTGTTATATGTTTTCTAAACTGTTTAATTACATATCTTCTTTACCTTATTTAACGGTGAGGTTTCGTTACAGTTTACTGACTGTGATGGAAAATGTTTCATAATCTATGCTTGACGCATGATTTTTGTTTCTTATTTAAGATATGACAACAGAAAAGAAAAAAAAATAAGCCCCATTTAAACTATCTATTCAAAAATAAGCCTTATTTAAAATATATATTCATAATTTCTAATTGTTTTCTGAAGGTATCATCTTAATTAAATTAATATTAAACTATTAATTGATTAAAGCATATTTTAAAAGTATATATTGCACTCTCTTTTTAGCACTTTCCAACCCAGGTAAAAAGTGTTCATGACTTCGGTGTGTCTGGATCGTTCTGCCGTCTGTTCTTCCGTCCGTGCTCTAACTCCTGTAAATATACTCCGATTACCCTGAAATTTTTGTATGTTATTGTCGTTTACTATAGTATGTTCCTTATTGAAACTAAAGTGTGTAGCACTTATAGTTTTTTACAGGGACAGTCAAAAGTATTCCGTTATATTGCAGTCAATAGGGAAAAAATGCTTCAAGTGCATTTTGACGATACTGCGTCATTTGAAACATGATGAAATTGATATACAATTATGAAGCGCACTAAAATATGCTTTTTGTAGAATATGGAAGGCAAAGCATTTATTATTTATTTACAGGGTGAAACAAAAGAATTATGTTGCACATTTTTCTACAGGCCAAATTCATTTACAGTGTAATTTAATGCTGTTTCACTATTTCAAACATAATGAAATTCGTATGCATTACAGAGGTGCCCTATAAATTGCTCACTTAAAAATATGGTGTGTATTGCGTTTATCGTTCATATACAGGTGCACACAAAATATATCGGTTACAGTATATGTGCAATAATTACAGTCTATGTGTGGTAAGTGCGTTTTTAAGTTTAACTAAATTTTTGCATAGTACGTGGTGTGTATAAATTTGGTTTACCATATACAGGGCTACAGAAGGGAATTCGTAAGTATTACAGGCTAATGGAGTAAATTGCTTAGGGTAGTTTTTAATTACATTATGCATTTTCCTGCTGAATAATAGTTAGTACACTTGTAGAAGTTTGTGGAAAATAAATAACTTCATGTACAGGGCTACGCACAAAAATAAGGTACAATTGTTGTTTATGGTTGGTAATTGCTGTAAGTTTGTTTTAATAATCAAATTTTAAATGCTTAATAGGCGTATAGCCAACATAGTGAAAAAGTATCCAAGCCGGGACTCGAACCCCGGTCATCAGTATAGCGCATTGACGACGCGGGTTCGAGTCTCCCGGCTTGTGTACTTTTTCACTATGTTGGCTATACGCCTATTAAGCAATTAAAATTTGATTATTATAAATGCAAGGCGTGAGAAATTTTCTATGGAAAAATTTCCAAAGTATTAAAATATGAGTTTGTTTTAAGTTGACTTATGCGTTTTTTACCTGAATTAAATTTTAGCATTATATGGGGTGGTGTGTGCGAAAGTCTTTAGATAATATACAGGTTTGTGCAAAAGATTTGGAGTGCATTTCCATCGATTGGCGAAAATTGCTAAATGTGAATTTTCTAAATGAACAAAATTTTATCATGCTATGTAGTATATATCCAAAACTATAGATCATATACAAGGCTGCACAAAATAATTCGACTACACTTTTGACTGCGAAAGGTAATTGCTAAAACTGGACTTTTAAATGTGTTATATGTTTCCTATACTGTATACGTACGTATCTTCTGTCACCATATTTAACTGTGAAGTTTCGTTATAGTTTTCTGGATGTGTTGGAAAGTGTTTCATGATCTATGCTTGACACGTTCGCTCTTGTTTTTCTATTTTACTTCACTGTTGCAGTTTCACAGCCAGTTTTCATATTTTAGCGACTGCGGTTTGGCTCATAGTTAGCTCGATTGTTATAACTCTTATACGAGGGTGGTTTGATAAGTTCTCGGCCTGACAGTGAAAGCACAAGATTTTTGAAATAATTTCATATTATTTTTTAATGTTGTCCCCTTGCAACTTAATACATTTAAGACACACTCTTGTGTGCGAATTCTTTAGTGCAGCCCTGTACGAGGGGGGTTCGAAAAGTTCTCGGCCTGACAAAGAAAATACAAGATTTTTGACACTATTTCATTTCATTTTTCAACTTGCAACAGAATACATTTCAGAAGACTTTTGAGAAATGTCCATTCTTTGGAGTTTTTGGTTCACGTTCAACAAACGCGGCACGCATCGAGCGGAAAGCTTTTTCATACCCAAAACATCCTGTAAAATGTAGTGGACACGGTCTATCGAGATGTCTGCAATGTCAGCAAGTTCGCGTATCTCAATCATAGGCGTAGCGTCGGGGGGGCACGGGGGGGGCACGTGCCCCCCCAATATTCTGAGTACCACACTTTTAGAAAATGATGCAGTCAGTTAAGAAATGTCTATAATACAATGCTCGAAAAGCGTAAGTGAAAATATTTTTGTTCTAGACATACGGGAGGATTTGATATTTGACGACCCTTATATCACACTCGAAACATCTTTCTATTTGGATCTTCAACCGAAAAAAGGTGTTGGCAGGCATCTATTTGTCTGTGAAAAATTTTAGACTGTTATTAACGATTACTATTGTTTTGGTAACAGAGAAAAAAAGTTTGCGTGTGAAAGAAATGTTTTAGCAGTCCCAGTTACTCTGAAGAAAGAAATGAACACCACAAAAGAAATTCTTTTTTCCTGTCACTTTAATATTCGTAACAATATTCTTTGAATGCTGATGAAAAGAACTGCTAAAAACACAAAACATCCCATGAAGCGTTTTTCTACAACTTTTAAGTATTAGCCATAACAATAGCAAGTATTTCTCGAAGTAACATAAACTACAATGAAATTAAATTAGTATATAAGATTTTTTTCTTTCTTTATTTTTATCCTTCTCTTCTTTACTCATCATTCATGGACCCTTTTTTATAGGTAGAAGCGCAGGCATGACCATTGAAATGATTTGAAATAGCATACCGTTTTTCATTTTTCGATTAATGTATTACGTCTTGAATTACGTCTTGTATTACGTCATAAGCCGATTACGGCTTATGACGACCTTTTTTTGGACTATCGTGTCAGGAAAATCGATTCAAAATGCAAACTCTGACAGTATTTTTAAAACATCATTTTTCTTTATTGAAAAATGGAAAACCTATTCGATTTTCTAGTTTCTTAATAAGAATACCTGCCAGTTTTATGTGTTGCCAAATAAAGTTAAATTCAGAAATGTGTCAGAAAGTTCGCCCGTTTGGATTCGAGAACAGCCTTAATTAATATTTACCTTGAAATAACCTAATAGAACATCGTTCCAGTTAAAAGTTTATAGTGAACTCTCCAGTTTTATATCACCTATACATTTCTGTACCGCGTATGATTGTCAGAAATGTGTCAGTAAGTAGCCAGTATGTTTCAGAAATGTGTCACTAATATGCAGTTTGGATTTGAAAACGTTAGGCCCGTGTTTATTCGTTTCTAGAAATCATGTTAAAATGGCTGCAGAAAAAAATATTTTCAACAGAGATCTGTTTTGAACCGTATATAGAATGAGGAGAAATAAAATATATTATAGCATCAAACTGTGATAAAAAAATTATATATTCTTTGATTTATAAGCATACTTATGAAAAGGTAGGAAAATCCTCAGACGGTGAAAGGGTTTGAGGTTTTCCCAAAAATATTTTCCACCGCCTAACAACATGAAACTTTCTGACATTTTCAGACATAAAAGCATGCAATTGGTAGGCACAACTATTGAAATGATTTCAAATCAAATAGCAATTTCCTTTTTTTTTCTTTTTTGATAAATATATTTCATATTGAATGATAAGCGATTGCTGTCTCATGACGGCATTTCTCGGGCTCTTGATAGAAATTTGGTTTAGTAATCCATCCCAAAATGCCAACTTTGACAGTATTTTTTAAATATATTTTTCCTTTATCGAATGATGAAAAATGCCATTGAATTTCATAGCTTCTTAATAAAAACATCTGTACATTTTACGCGTTGACGAACAAAAATTAATCAGGATTGTGTCAGAAAGTAGCCAATTTATCTTTGAGAATTAGCCTTAAATAGCTATATAGTAATTATATTCAAATTATGTTAAGAAAAAGAATTCCCTGAAAGTGGGAAATTTTGTCCATATATTAGAGGTTTTAGCTGAATCTTAATATAGGTAATTTGAATTAGGTCTACGAAACTTTTGAAATGCATTATTAATTACAGGGCTGATAATTTCAGATAAGACGGGATTGGCGAAAGAGCATGTGAAACGAATGACGTAAAATTATCAGTTAGAGATTAGGCAGTGCGAAATCCTCGCACGTGTCCACTGGTCATATATATTATTTATGTTGTCAACATCCCTTTTTCTAAGCAAATACAAAACACACAAGACACAAAAAAGAATGAGCTATCATTTAAAAGGTTTTTCAATTGGCTTCTGACATAATATACTCCCATTTCGTTAAAACATGATTTTTTAATTAAAAATTGCAGTTAATTAAAAATTAAATCAGCATTGTTTTCATAAATGAAATGAAATTTTTTTCTCAAATCAATGTTGCCACAAAAATAAAATACCGCATTATATCATGCTCCAACAATGATTATGAAAAAAAATAGAAATAAATAGTACAAAAAAATAAAGTGGGACGTTTCTGCATGGGCTTTTTTTTATATTTATGATTAAAAAACAAAAATCAAATTCAAATGCTTAGAAGAAAAAGATACCATCGATCGATCAAAGCAGCGGTATTTCACGTGTAGCCTAAAATGTGTGCTTTGTTAAGTTAAATTAAATTGTATTTTATATGTATTCAATTTTTTTTTTCGCCTCGTGTTTTTCCCGAAGCGAATGTCGTCATCCTCTAATACAGTTAAAATACGATTATTTTTTTTCCCTCGCGCGTGCCTTTTGCTATCTTCAATCAGTTTTTTCTGTAACTTCGATAGAATAAATGAGACGATAGTCTGTCTTGACTAATGTTGTTTACACATATTTTTATCCTTAATTTTTCTTTACAAGTTTAAACCTGCCTCTACAAAATATTAGATATTGCAAAAAATTATTAGGCGGTAGTGCAAAATCCTCTTATGGGTCCACGGGTAAAATATTATTTGATTTAAGTTTATTAAAATATCATTCATTTCATTGTAATCGCTCATAATTTAATGAAGAACCTAACCTTTCCTTATAACCTTCGTAGCATAAGATAAAATGTTATGTAAAATTTCAGTTGAAAGTAATAAACAAAATTAACGAAAACTTCTTTCAAACGTTGGTCATCATAAATTATGTAAACAGAAAAAAAAAAAAAATGATGACTATAATAATAAGGACTTAAAACATGCGTGCCCCCCCAAAATTTCTGGCCACGCTACGCCTATGATCTCAATCGGCGATCATTCAATACGGCATTGTGAATTTTTGAGACGATTTCGTCGGTCTTAGCGGTTTTGGGACGTCCTGAGCGTTTATTCATTGATTTCCTGCCATGTTTAAATTCAGCAGCCCACTTTTTTATTGTCGAATATGAAGGACAAGAATCCTTTAAGGTGGAATGTAATTATTTTTGTATGTCCGTGAGTGTTAAACCTTTTTAACAAAGTATTTTATGACAGCTCGAACTTCATTTTTTTTCCATTTTGAGAAAATGTCTAAACTTGTTTACTTTACTTTATCGCCCAGCAATAACCAATAAACTCACGCGTTTGAAACTCGGCAACATGCCATCTAGAGGATAATTCTTTACAAACATCATTGTCATTTGGTCATACTTGTCCCATCTCTGTGTCAGGCCGAGAACTTATCAGCCCACCCTCGTGTAGTTGTAACCATAAAGAATATTATCTGGCGATTTATCACCTGTTCCCGGTGAACGGAAAAATGCAATAAAATAAGTGTATTAACTTATAATTAATTTCTAAAAAAAAGTAAAATTTTGTATTGTCATCGGAAACACGTTTATGTACATAATTTTTATAATTCTAACTTATCAGAAAGTGAGGGGAAAAGTCAATTACAAAATTCCATCTTTACATAAAAGAAACCAAATTAAAGTTAAATAAAAGAGTGTACTATTTCGTTGAAACATCTAAAGGAAAATAATCCCAAAATGGGTTGTTATATCATCAAATATGTATTCTACTTTACTTACTTTCTACACTCCAGTTATTTTTTTATTCACGTTTCCCAGCTTAATATTGTTCTAATACCTTTAGGGAACTTAGATTCTGGCTAAAAGCCTTTGGTTAGTCGTCTGGGTTTGGTGATTTCAGTTCCAGTAAACTTGTAAGTCGGAATTGTGCAAATTTGTTAAAATAATTGTATCTCTCTATATTAAAACAAGAATGAAAAACCATGCGTCAAGAATAAATTATGAAACACTTTCCAACACATTCAGAACACTGTAACAAAAATTCATAGTTTACTAAGTAAACAATTTAGAAAACGCATAACATATTTGAAAACCCAATTTCAGAAATTACTACCGATAATCAAACAAAATATCCGAATTATTTTGTGTAGCCCTGTATATGATCTATAAATTTGTATGTATACTATGCAGTATGCTAAAATGTACTTCAGTTAGGAAATACATAACACAATTGAAAATGCCCCTTCAGTAAATTTCCGTTAATAAACGGAAATGTACGTGAGTTCTTTTGAGCAGCCCTGTATAGGATCTATAGAATTTATATGCACCAATTAATATGCAACAAATTACCACAACTGAAAATGAACTACCAGCAATTATTGTTCATTAGACAGTATTGTCACCAAATTATTTTGAGTTGTAAATGAACGATATATTTTATGTACACCCTATTCTACAGTAAGCACCTTGTAGTGCACCAACGTATCAATTTGAATATGTTTAAAATAGTGTAACATCATTAAAATACGCCGCAAATGATTTTTTTAAATAGACCATAATGTAAAGGAATTAATTTGAGTGTCCCTGTAAAAGGACATGTAAATGCTACACACTTCATTTTCTATACCAAACATGTCATAGTAAATCCCAATAACATATACCAATTTCAAGGCAATACGAGTATATTTACACGAAATAGAGCACGGACAGATACTTTTCAACTATGTTGGAAAGTGTTAAAAAATAATAATCCTCGCTGCTACCACTGACAATGAATTTCTTGTGTCCGGAGGTCTTTCTAGGCTAATATTAAGAAAACTATAAGCATATAACAGTAAAGAATTGGTAAGTTCTATAGAAAAATGTTTGATAAACATGCTGAAGCAGACAGTTTTTAAATCGAACGAATTTGTTTACTTAGCCATTTTATACAAGCTGATTTTTCAAATGTTTAATTGATGTTATTTAATCAATCTCGAAATCAGTTGTTAGCTGTTTATATATAGTCATCTTGTGGCAGGTGTACTAGAGTTTTCTATCTTTGGATTCCAGCAGATTAAATACAGTGTAAAATGTAATAAATTATTTGGCCACAAATAACATTGTTTAACCTTCATATTTAAAAGAAATGCGAATAATAAAAAAGTGGGTTTTTAAAGCTGAATTGTTTGAATAAAATTAAAATAACGTCATTTTTACTGCCTTTTCATTTTATATACCAGTTGCAACTATGTAACTCTTAACCTGGAAAAAATTTCGAAAACTGATTCTGATAGAAAAGTAATTCTCTACACTGTTAAAAAAAATCTGAAATTCACGGGTATTTTTTTCCTGAATTTCACAGAAAAAATCCTTTTTTGCGACAAAAGGGTATTTTCCGTTAAAAAACAGAAAATTTCCTCATATTTCCTGAAAACAACGGAACGGACGGAGACGAAAGGGGATAACGGAGATATTCCGTTATCTTATCTGCTGCATATTTATTTTCAATGTTTAAAAAACTGACATGTTGTTGCACAGAAAAACTAAAAATTTAATAAATTAAAATTTCAAGTTTATTAAAAAAAAATAAATAAAAAAAAAATAGTACTGTAACAATTTTCCCATTCTTTTAAAATTATTTGCAATTTATTTTTTAAAGTTATAAGAAAATATTCGCACTTAAATTATATTCTAAACAAGCAGATTAAAAAATATATATATAATAATAAAAAAATTTCGCCATTTTTCCTTAGTTAAATTATTCCAAATTCTTACACTTCTAAATTTTCCCTCTCTTTTAAAATATCTCTTAAATCTATTTTATATTTTATTCCATAACTTAATCAAAATATTCTTTTATTTATCATTCTAAAAATCTTAATCTGTTAAAAGCTACACCTATTTATTAAAACCTTATTCTCTTAAATTCCAACACTGCCTCTAAAACGCACCTGCCTAATTTCTTCTTTTGAGACATTGAATTTTTATTCTTTGGAACTTTTGTAATGCCATTTTTATTTCTATTTAATTATCATTCGGCATCCCAGGCTTCCTTGCGTCTTCGCGCCCAAAGTTTTTTACCTTTTTAAATTGCCGCTTCTGATAAAGAGTTTTGGTCATACGTCAGAGACACACCCTCGTGGCCTCATTTTTTTCATCCATTAGCGAGCAGGCCCGCCTTTTCTGCCCCCCTTGTTTCCCGCCGAACATGGCTGTCAGTGGGCTAGCATTTCGCGCGTTTGTAACTTTGAGCAGAAATCTCGGAATATTTATACTGTTACATTGGCTTCGGACACAGATTTTTGTACGTTTTCTTCTGTCAACTAAGCCCTGTCACTAGGGGGTCAAAATACGTATTCATCGGTAGAGAGTCTTCAAAAAACATAGCTTTGTGCTGTCATCTAATGTATTAAATATTTTCGAGTTTTTGATGAGATTTAGTGGAGTTGTTACATCAACGTCATCTAATAAACAGTTGTCTCGTCTATACCATTTGTCTTTCTTGAGTGGGAAACTGCCTGGATTCATTTACTTAGCCTGTTCTCCGGTTCATGCGACTGCCTCTAAGAAGTATAATTCGTCATCATATAGCATGGAACAGCGTTAGTAATTTGTGGCGGTGGAATAATAGTGCTATGATCTGGTGTAAATTTATAGAGATCGTGGCTGGCCTGTCAACGGTTGCTGGATCTAGAAATTTTTATATCATATATATACAATAGTTAAATTAAGTGAAAAAAAATCGATTTTACTCAAAAAAGCAACATATAAAAATAATGCTTTCAAATAAAAAGAAAATAATATTTTTCTCATTCCTTTAAAATTATTCGCAATTTAGTTTTTAAAGTAATAAAAAGCACTCGCACTGAAAATATATTCTAAGCGAACACATTTAAAAAATATATAATAGTTGGAAAAAAAAATCGCTTTTCTTAAACAAGCAAACATTTTTTATCGAATTTAATTCAAACATAATATTCATATTTTACATCTAACAATCAAACTAAGAATAACTTAAAACATCAACATCATCTCATAACGAAATCTCCCCGCAATTAACTTCAAAATTACCAAGCTTCTAAACCCCAAATTATGTCTGTTCTAAGCCGCCATTTTAAAATTTTCCAAATGATCCTTTCAAACTGCTATTCTAGCAAGCGCCCACTGGTCAAACCGGCAAGACGCTGGACTCGAGGCACTATAACCCCTGGTTCAAAACCCAATGTCGACCAGAAGCTGTTCTTGACGTATATCAGATAGTAAGTACTCCGCAATAGTCGATAGATGGCAGCACCAAGTGAGATGTAAAAATTTTTTTAAACCGAGTTTATCTAAAACGGAAAATTTCCTTTTCTGTCAGTTCTACGAGGAATATTTCCGTGATTTCTGAGAGCGTTAACGGAAAGTTACCGCTTCTGCAAACGGCGATTTTCCTTCTTTTATCTTTCAAAACGGAAAATCTACTAACGGAACGGAAAAAGTCCGGCAACTTCGCTGCCAGTAGTTTTACCGTGAATTTACGGATTTATTTTTAACAGTGTAGTTTGCATCCAATAAAATCTTCCTAATCTTCCGTAATCGGGTCCACAGCCAAGTTTGAAGTCAAACATTAGAAGTTTTTGCAACAATATGGTTACAGATGTACCAGAGTTAGTTACAAAGCGATGTTAATTATGCGCCAAACTACGTTCCATTAAATAATGTCAAAATGCTGTTCACTGAATTATAGATCTTTCATCAATAAAACTCCTTGAGAGTGATAAATAAAGTTAGTTATGCAAAATTTTTAGTAGTAATAATCTTTGTGGTGAATAATTGAACCGAAGATTTCTTGCATTTCTCTAATGAGCATAATAACATGCAGGAATAATTATGCTTGCTATTTCTTTTATTTTACAGATTATATTATTCACCAGTCTGTTATCTAAATAAACCCCATTATGCACATAATAGTTGTCACTAAGTTTAGCGGCTAGGGCTGTGCGTCTAACAGAATTGCTTTATAATGATCGAAATTTTATCTAATCTGAATTCCAGGTACTTTCTTTCTTATCTAAGCCGAAAGGATAAATCAGCAAATATTGTTTCTTGGCCACCATTGACATTTAAAATTTTTTTGTCGTATATTGCAAGTATTGCTTTTTTAGTGATAATAAAATAACTCAGATGAATAATATAATAGTAAATCTTCTTTTGACCGTTTGCTTCATAATGAAAACCCATAAATTTACTAATCGCTGAGTAACAAATTTCGTGTAATCTTCTGCAATCGGATTCACGTTCCAGAGATCTCTTCAAATATAAAAGAAATTTCCACCAATATAGTAAATACTTCAAATGGCGTGACCCGATTACAAAAAAACAGTTCAATATCTTTTAAAAACCTTCAAAAAGAAGATAATATATACAAAGAAAACTAAAATGAAATAAATGGGGATTTTTTTAAATGTGTGTTAATAATTTGCGTGTGGTAGACATTTACACTAAAATTTAAATATTTGACTCTTTTTATATAATATTAACTGTTATTTATATAATTTACATTTGTATAAAAAAAACACTCCAAAAATACTGTCGTACACTTGAAAAAACACATTTATTGCGAACATCGCTCGAACTAATGTCACGCTTATGCCTTTTTGGCTTAAAATCAAATTGTTTGGTGACAAAAGTAAAACCAAAATCGTAAATAAACAAATAACATGTAGCTCACTATTGCAGTCATTTTTAGGGTTTCGTTTATCTCACGAAACCCTATTACTCCCGCTCCGTCGTCTGTAAATCACAGAGCCATTCTCAGAAACTATGTAACTTACTGAGTTGAAACTTTGCGTATATATAGCTGAATACCAGCTATGAAGCTCAAAATATTAAAATTTGAAAAAATCCTATTATTTTAATAAATAGAGATAAAAAACCAAAATTCTAACAGCCTTTTCCTGTTAAATTTAAACATGTTTCGTTATAACAGTTGCCAAAAATTATAAATCCACAATGAAATTCTTTCTACAATAATTAATTTTGTATTGAACGATTTCCACGTGAAAAATGAAAAAGAAATAAAAAGTTTCACCAGTTGAAAAAAAGATTAATATGAAATAAAATTGATTGACGTCATAGTGGTAATAAAACGGAAATTTTCAAAGATTTCTCAATAGTAATACAAGGAGTATGAGTATGTGCATGTACACAAAGCAGATTAATATCACGTCATTAGAGAATTAAAAGGAAAATCTGACGTACTATTGGAAGTTTAACGAATTTACCATTCCTCCGTTTTTTATCAAAATTATTTTTGGTGTTTTTTTTTCTTCTTTTTCGGTTTCCGAACACAAATTTGAGGTATGATTTTTCAAAATTCAAAAAGGGGAAGAAATCGCTTTGTGTACGCCCTTCAAACTGTCTACCTGGCTTTCATCTTAACGGCCAGAAACCTTGAAAATTCGACAGGTTTCCACAGGTCGTTCATCCCACGAAACCCTATTCGTCCCGCTACGTTGTCTGTCCGTCACTGAGCCGGTTCTCAGAAACTATATAACATACAGATTTGAAATTTTGTGTACTTATAGCCGAATACCAAGCTCAAAATCCCAAAATTTTGAAAAAAATCTTTCTTTTTTTTAATATAGAGAGATAAAAAACCAATAATCTAACAGTCTTTTCCTATTAAATTTAAACATTTTTCGTTATAACAGTTGCCAACAATTAAAATTCCACAATAAAATTCTTTCTACAATAATTAATTTTCTATTGAAAGATTTCCACGTGAAAAATGAAAATGAAATAAAAAGTTTCACCAATTGAAAAAAAAGATTAATATGACGTCATATTGGTAATAAAACGGAAATTTTCAAACTTTTCTCAGTAATACAAGGAGTATGAGTTTGTGTAAGTACAGAAAGCAGGTTAATATGATGTCATTAGAGAATTAAAAAGAAAATTAATCTGACGTCATATTGGAAGTTTAACGGACTTTTTCAAATGTTTGAGAATAATACAAAGAGAGTATCAATGTGAGTAATAGAGAAAGCAAGTAGATATGACGTCAGCAAGTGATCATCATATGAGTTTGAGGAACATATTGAATCATTATAAAAACCCGAATATGGAAATATTGGCATATTTTAACCTTTTGAAGCAGTGGCGTAGCCAGGATTTCATTTCGGGAGGGGTCCAAAATTTTTTTCGGCAGGTTATATATATATATATATATAGTAAAACCTGCCAAGATAAAATTGCAAAGAGTGGTAAATAATTCTATTTTAGAGAGGTTTTCGTCTTAGCAGGTGTAATTTTATGGCAATCTTTTCTATGGGACAAAGGAATATTTCCGTTTAAATCAACATTCCGTCATAGGCAGTTTTCGTTTCCACAACTCATGCTGTATTTATACAAGTATGTATTGTAAAGCCTGTCAATATATAAACTTTCCATAACAGAATATTGTCTTAAACGGAAGCATTACACGTTTCTGATATGGATTACCACACAATTATATCTGCTGAAAAGCTGTCGGAAACGGGATTTTTTACAGCTCTTTTGTGATTTATATTCCGTCTTAACAAGTTTTTCTGTACTTATAAATAAAGTAAATCCTATCAAATCGGAACTTTCTACAACGGAATCTTACCGCAATCGGAAGAGTTTCGGGATCCCGACGAAACGAACAATACATCTTTTTGAGGTAGTGTATATAAGGGTATAATTAATAAAAGGTATAATTAATTACACTTCTTGGAACTGAAACCTGTCTAAAGTGAAACTTTTTTCCAGTACCTTGCGATCAAGTCTTGACTGTGTGTATGTGTACAATAGAAGTATTTCGAGTGACTTAAGAATTTATGTATATTGTATATCCTTCTCAATTTCTTAATATAAAAAATAGATTTTGTAAAATAAAGTAAGATCAATCTCTGTAATTGCAGCTAATAATACAATGAAGTTACATTAATAATTACCTAATAATTACCATTGAAAACGATTTTACAAACACTAAGATATAAAAAACCGAGCACTTACTGCACAGTTAAATATATTTATATTCAGTTTCATATAACATAAGCATTTGCTTGCCTTAAAGTTACGATCAAATAGTTAAGTTTATAACAGCAATTTTTATGTTTAACCCATTAAGGACCGAATTATTTTCTCAATAAAATACAAATATTGCGATTCATACCACTTTTATATTATAGCAACCTAAGAGTTACTTTATCATGGTGTTTCTTGCATCAAATAAAGCGAATTATCTTATTTATCTTAAAAACAAATTGGTGTTACCTTAAAACCTGGTGTCAGAAACATAAAGTTGCGAAAACACAACTTCATCCTTTAATGGGTTAATTTCCTGTCATTGAATTACGAACTTGTGCTGTAATAGAGTACCGGACATAATTGCCAATCCCATCAGTAGTTGATTCCTCATGGGAATTTCTGTGATATGGTTTTGATCTTTAAGAAAAAACATTTTTCAATTTCGGCTACAGAAACTATTAGTGTAACAAACACACGCAACAAATATAGTTGATGTTCTGAAAAACAGTTTTGTTACAGTGGTGTAAAACAGCCATAATTCTTCTGTGTTTCTCTGTTTAAAGTTGTGCCATATTTGATACCAAAGTAAACATTTGGCCTCCATAGTTGATTCTGATATCTGGTTTGGTTAAAACATGTTACATTTTTGTAAAAAAATTATTTATGATGGATTAGCACTTTTTTTGGAAGTATTAGATTGTGTAAAAAATAATGGTGGTTTCTATTATTTTACTTTTCAACCAATTTATTTTAAGTGTTTAGAAACAGTTTTAGAACATATTTCAAGATCAGCAGCAAGTTCTCGGAATTTGGTACGTGGATTATCTTCAACTTATGCTTTCATTTCTCATTTGTTAATGACAGAATGTCACCCACATCCTCGATATTCAAAACTCTCATTGCCAACATGGAATTTCTGAAAGCAATGTTAAATTATGCTTTCGCAAATAGTACTTGGGTCAAATGTAATATTGATTTCAGACATTTCTTTTCCGGGAGGGATTTCTGCGGAGGGAACCATTTTTCTTCGGAAGGCACACTAGAATTTCGGGGCACTTCTATACCATTAATAAACATAAAATCACAAATCTTCCGGGGTGGATTGCCCCCTCCCCCCCCTCTTTCCCTGAATTCGGCGCTGTAGCTAGATGATATAAAAGCCGCTTCTGCTGTTTTTTGTTTTGAATTAGTACAAACAATTGTACAAACTTTTCCACAGTTCTATAACTGCCTTAAATATCCCTGTACCCTGCCCTTCAAAATACTATACAACAACGTATTATTCCATTAAAAATTTATTAAAAATAGCTCTGGTTGAAAAGTTCAATACCAAAAATCGCCTGCATTTATTACAAATCCAAAATAACTTTAAAACCTTTCAACATCCCTCTGCTTTTTCTTTAACCCATACACAGGCGGTGGGAATATAATTCCCACTTAATTTTAATTTTTAAATGCCGAATCATACCAAATGTCGAATTTTTGATTAAATATTTTGCTTTTATAATGCACATGAAGAAAAGCAATTTTTATTTTCAAATCAATTTGTTCGTCGATTCTGGTGGCAGTCAATTATTTCAAATTTTCAGCAAAGAAATTAGTTTGTCCGTTCAAGAATAATATGTATTATCCCTCTTCATCTGATGGCCAACTTGACAAGGAATTTGTGTGGCTAATGAAAATTGTATCAAAGTTTTCTTTGGCGAAGGATTCTGCCCTCTTCAACAGGTCAAAAACCTGTTGAACACCAGTCTCCTGTTCCTTGCTAGCTGATTAATGTAAAGTTCATAAAGCTGAAAAATATCATCATCAGCATGTTTTACAACCGAAGACAAATTTGCACATTCAGAATTTTGCAGGTATTTTGAGAGTGGTAATGTAATATTGAATAAAAATTCACAAATAACCAGTCCAAGAATAAATTTACTTTTTAAAATTCCAGCCAGCATATTTAAAGTAAATGATATTATTGTTCGATATAAAACCATAAAATGAACAAGATAAGGATCACGAAACGCTGATGATTGTGCTGTTATTGCATTCATGTAAACTTTTTTTACCCGTAAGTGCTGGCAACACTTGGTCCCAGCGAAGTCACTGTTGAAGACTTTTTTACGTTTATCCTGATAAAAACAGTAAAATTTGTGAAAACGGAATCGCTAGGGATCGTTAACAAATTTCGTAGATGAAGGATTCCCGTCTCATCAGGTATACTTTATAGTTATCCTTCCGTCATCGGGCATGAAATGTTTCCGTTTACGAGAGGATTCGAAGTTCACAGAAGACCTACCAAAAAGGAATCACAACTGGAAAAAGTTCCATTGTATATAGATTTCAAATGTTAGCAAGTATAAATAGGGTTATTTTCGTAGAACCTTGAATTTTTTTCCCTTTAAGATCATCTTCACAGATGTTATTGTAATACATCTATGTTCTTCAGAGGTGTACTATAAAGTGGATACGTTTTAACAATTTTAGAGGATACCTGTCAAAACGGAACGTGTTTATAACAAAAACCTGTCGTTAACGGAAAAATTTTATACACCCGGAGAAAGACATACCTTAAAATTATACTTGCTAAGACGAACACTTGTCTAAAGCGGAATTTTTCATCTGTCCTTTGCGATTCTGCTTTAGCAGTTTTTAATATTGTTGTATCATGATTCAGTAAATCACTTGTTCGTTCGAGGGGGGGGGGGGGGTCCGGACCCCCTGGACCCCCCCCCCTTGGCTACGCCATTGTTTTGAAGGTCTCTATACAACATGTTTAGTTTTGAAATTGATTTTTTTTTATTATCGCAATTAGTCCACATGACAGATATTATTATGACAGAGTATAATAGCTGGCTTCGCCCCCTATGGGACCGGTTCAGATTTTCGAAAAAAACAAGAAAAATAGACCGGTAAATTTTTATTTTATAAAAAACATGACTTTTTTTTTTAGGAAAATGAAATTTATTTGGATTTATTAAAGAAAGGATAAAGTTTTTTGGAAGGAAAATTAAACGAAACCCTTTGTGCGATCTTCGATCACACTTACCCCTTGTTAGAAAATGTTCTCTCCGTGAGTCTGTCTGTCTTTATGCGACACTAATTTTGTGGGTGCTCTATCTCAAAAACTAATGCACGGAATTTATTAAAACTTCAGGTTAAATTATACCTCGACATAAATTGGTGCTGATTAGATTTGGGTGTAAATCGCCCAACAAGTGGCGCTCGCGCCATTTTTCACGATTCCCATGATAGCCACCCTGTTAGACCTTGACATAAATTGGTGCTGATAAGATTTTGGTGTAAATCGCTCGACAGGTGGTGCTGCTATGCTGCATTTTTTACGATTTCCACGCTAGTCATATCTCAAGAACTAATCCACATATTTCCATCAAAGTTTATATTATGTTGGACCTTAACATAAATAGAAACTTATTAGGTTTGGGTGTATACCGGCCAACAGATGTCGCTGCTATGCTCTGTTTTTCACGCGATAGCTATATCTCAGGAAAGAATGGATTGTCATTTAATTTTGGTTGCAGACTCTCTGATTTTTATTAGAAGAAACTTTTGTGATACAAGTTTTGAAGTGCCATGCTATTATTTGCTTCTTTTACGAAATTTCATTTTTACTTTCTCTCAGAAGAATTCAAGAGATTGAACGACGATGCTATGAACATGTTGTAAATAGTACGTCAAACGTTACAAATGTATTGTTATTATTTCTGTGAAATGAATTATATCGTCTGTTATTATGATGTGATTAATTTCCGTAATAAAATAAGTACATTTTAAGTTGACAACATTTTATCTTTTGTTGAGATTTACTGGAAATTCCAATGGCAAACTTAAGCCTAACTTTGAAAGATTCAGAACTTGAAATCATACTTAGACTCTTTTCCCATTTAATATCTATTTCTCCGGAAACATCTATCCAAAAAATTGCCGGTAAATTATAGGATTGCTATGATTAAACAATTTTAGTATACAATTTCGGTTTTTAAATTCAGTAATACGGAAATAATAGGACTCCATCTTAAATAGGACGTCATCACCATGGCAACCTAGAATCATTACCTATCATGGGATATCACTGAATTAATTACGTATGATAGGATTTGCTAGAATGAAGAATGTGACTATAACTTGGTCATAAAAGTTATAAAATGTCATATTTGACTATAACGTCATATTTGTCAGATAACTTGGAGATACATCTCGGTCGCTTGGCGATTAAACCTCGAAAACTGCAAAAACAAGGAAGTACCGATTTTTTAAAAATTCAAATTACTTAATAAATAATTTTATATATATAGTTTTAAGTTTTGATTCGATTTTCATAAAATTTGAAATGACTCGACAAAATTCTGCAACGATTATATAGATTAAATTTCAAACCCGTCGGTTGGGTAGTTTTAGCGCTGTTATATGCGGACAGACGAACAGACAAGACGACGACTATAAGGAGCTATGTATTTATATAATTACGAACGCACCAAAAAAATAAAGTCGTTGGACGTGCGTACGATTCATAATATAAATTTAAAAAATTGCTTTTCATTTCTCTTTATTGCTTGGGACACGAATCAAAATCTCTTTTCGACGTAACCTTTCTCTCCAATAAAAAAACATTTCAGACGAAAGGCAAAATAAAAGAAAACGCTATAAGTGGACATTTTTGATTTCCCACTTTTTCCCTTTACGGATATTTGCGTATTTCGAGGCCAACTTCGTGCTGTCACGCACCGATGGAATTTTCCGTTCCGAATCAAACTAATAATAATGAAAGAAGCAGAAAAAAAAATATAACAAGTGTTTTGATTAGAAATGATGCAGTTCCTCGCTAAATACTAATTTTATGCACTTGCCCTACATGCTAGAGATGTGTTTAGGCTCTTCTTTTAGAGCCTGAGCCCGATAAACGAAAGTAAACAGTAGAAAATTGGTAATGGCATTTTAAAAATTATTTCAAGATTAATTTTATCATTGAAAAATCTCTTCTTATGTACTAATTAATCCTATAATTACTCTTCCATGACGATGTTTTGTGATTTTCATGTCCTTAAAAATATTTTTAAAAAGGCAAAAATTGTTTTAAAAATGTTTCAAGATTAATTTTTCATTGAAAAATCTCTTCTTGCGTAGAAATAATAATTCATCCTAATTACTCTTCCATTAAGACATTTTTTGATTTTCATGTCCTTGAAAATCTTTTTAAAAAGGCAAAATTTGTTTTAAAATTGTTTCAAGATTAATTTTATCATTGAAAAATCTCTTCTTGCGTAGAAATAATAATTAATCCTAATTACTCTTCCATGAAGACATTTTTTGATTTTCATGTCCTTGAAAATCTTTTTAAAAAGGCAAAATTTGTTTTAAAATTATTTCAAGATTAATTTTACCATTGAAAAATCTCTTCTTGCGTAGAAATAATAATTAATCCCAATTACTCTTCCATGAAGACATTTTTTTTTATTTTCATGTCCTTGAAAATCTTTTTAAAAAGGCAAAATTTGTTTTAAAATTGTTTCAAGATTAATTTTATCATTGAAAAATCTCTTCTTGCGTAGAAATAATAATTAATCCCAATTACTCTTCCATGAAGACATTTTTTTTATTTTCATGTCCTTGAAAATCTTTTTAAAAAGGCAAAATTTGTTTTAAAATTATTTCAAGATTAATTTTATCATTGAAAAATCTCTTCTTGCGTAGAAATAATAATTAATCCCAATTACTCTTCCATGAAGACATTTTTTTTATTTTCATGTCCTTGAAAATCTTTTTAAAAAGGCAAAATTTGTTTTAAAATTATTTCAAGATTAATTTTATCATTGAAAAATCTCTTCTTGCGTAGAAATAATAATTCATCCTAATTACTCTTCCATTAAGACATTTTTTGATTTTCATGTCCTTGAAAATCTTTTTAAAAAGGCAAAATTTGTTTTAAAATTGTTTCAAGATTAATTTTATCATTGAAAAATCTCTTCTTGCGTAGAAATAATAATTAATCCTAATTACTCTTCCATGAAGACATTTTTTGATTTTCATGTCCTTGAAAATCTTTTTAAAAAGGCAAAATTTGTTTTAAAATTATTTCAAGATTAATTTTATCATTGAAAAATCTCTTCTTGCGTAGAAATAATAATTAATCCCAATTACTCTTCCATGAAGACATTTTTTTTTATTTTCATGTCCTTGAAAATCTTTTTAAAAAGGCAAAATTTGTTTTAAAATTGTTTCAAGATTAATTTTATCATTGAAAAATCTCTTCTTGCGTAGAAATAATAATTAATCCCAATTACTCTTCCATGAAGACATTTTTTTTTATTTTCATGTCCTTGAAAATCTTTTTAAAAAGGCAAAATTTGTTTTAAAATTATTTCAAGATTAATTTTATCATTGAAAAATCTCTTCTTGCGTAGAAATAATAATTAATCCCAATTACTCTTCCATGAAGACATTTTTTTTATTTTCATGTCCTTGAAAATCTTTTTAAAAAGGCAAAATTTGTTTTAAAATTATTTCAAGATTAATTTTATCATTGAAAAATCTCTTCTTGCGTAGAAATAATAATTAATCCTAATTACTCTTCCATGAAGACATTTTTTGATTTTCATGTCCTTAAAAATCTTTTTAAAAAGGCAAAATTTGTTTTAAAATTATTTCAAGATTAATTTTATAATTGAAAAATCTCTTCTTGCGTAGAAATAATAATTAATCCTAATTACTCTTCCATGAAGACATTTTTTTGATTTTCATGTCCTTGAAAATCTTTTTAAAAAGGCAAAATTTGTTTTAAAATTGTTTCAAGATTAATTTTATCATTGAAAAATCTTTTCTTGCGTAGAAATAATAATTAATCCTAATTACTCTTCCATGAAGACATTTTTTGATTTTCCTGTTCTTGAAGAGCTTTTTAAAAATGTAAAATTTGTTCCAATGAGAAAAATATGCCAAAAGTCACAAATCTTATTCTTTTTTAGGTGCGTTCCTAATTATATAAATACGTAGTACCTATAGCCGTCGTCTGGTCCATCCGTCTGTCATATAACAGCGCAAAAACTACCCAACCAAATGGTTTCAAATTTAATATATATAATCGTTGCAGAATTTTGTCGAGTCATTTCAATTTCTTCGAAAATCGAATAAAAACTTAAAAAGATATTAATAAAAATATTTATTAAGTAATTTGATTATTTTTTAAATCGGTATTTCCTTGCTATAGCAGCTTCCGAGAATTAATCGTCAAGCGACCGAAATGTATCTCCAAGTTGTCTGACATGTGTGACATTATAGTCATATATGACGTACATGGTATTTTATAACCTCTATGACCATGTTATAGTCACATTCTTCATTCTATGAAATCTTATATCATACGTAATTAATTCAATGATATCCCGTGATAGGTGATGATTGTAGGCTGCCGTGGTGATCACGTCCAACTAAGATGGAGTCCTATTATTCCCGTATGACTGAATTTAAAAACCGAATTTGTATACTAAAACTGTTTAATTATAAGAATCCTATAATCTACCGACAGTTTTTTGGATAGATGTTTCCGGAGAAATAGATATTAAATGGAAAAAGAATCGAAATATGGATTTCAAGTTCTGTAAATTTCAAGGGCAGACTTAAGTTTCCCCATAGAAATTTTCAGTAAATGTCAACAAAAGATAAAATGTTGCCAACTTAAAATGTACTGATTTTATTACGGAAATGAATCATATCATAATAACAGACAATATAATTCATTTCACTGAAACTAGGTATAGTACGAACGCACCTCATTTGTCACGTTTGACGTACAATTTCCAACTTGTCTAAAATATCAAATGTGGCCGAAAGACATGAGTTCTGTTTTGCAGTAATTCTGAAAAAGCGCTTCAAACAGAAAGGGGGGATAGACAAAGAATATAACACAACTTCTTTACGTTACAAAAACTAACCACGCCAAGACTTCAGAATCGGGTTGAATAATATTTCTCGTTTTATATCCCGTTAATAACAATCGAATTCCCTTTTGAACTGATTTTTAGATTTTTAGAAGATTGGAAAACACTTGAAGAAACATAAGACTACTTTCTTGTTTATCAAATAGCATCAAATTTGTGAATAAATAAAATTTGCACTTTGAACCCGAGCCCACCTGATCTCGAAGATTGGAATAAAAATCTAGGACCGAGTCAGTTTCGGGCCTGGGAGCGGGTTCAAGAGTTGAGCCCGTCTCATCTTTACTTCCGGAAATTATTGTTCATAGACAGCACTATAACTGAATTAGTTTGTGTGTCCCTGTAAATGAACGATGAAATGCTATGCACACCATATTCTGTACAGTAAGCATTTGTAGTGCACCTCAGCAAGGTACATCAACTTCATTACGTTTGAAATAGTCTAACATTTAAAAATACACTACAAATGAATTTTCCCCATGGGACATAATGTAATGTAATTCTTTTGTGTGTCCCTGTAAATGAATGATAAATGACCGGAATTCCATATTCTACAGACAGAATGTTGTATTGAACCTCAATAATGTATATACCAGTTTAAAATAAATAACATAACTAAAATATACCGCAAACGATTTTCCCCATAGACCGTAATGTAACGGAATTCTTTCGAGTGCACATGCAAATGAACTATAATTGTTACACACTTCATTTTCAATACCGAAGACGCCATAGCAAATCTCAATAACTTATATCAATTGCATGGAAATTAGAGTATATTTACGCGAGTTAGAGCATTGACAGATAGACATACAAACCGAATTCATAAACACTTTTCAACTGTGTTGGGAAGTGTTAAAAATCCAGCCCGTTTCATTTCTAAAGTACCACTACTGTAACTAAATCTTTATTTTCACTTATACTATCATTTATTTACTTTTGTAAGCTGTCTCCTTAGTAAGGATAATCCAGCCCGTTTCATCTCTAAAGTACCGCTGCTGTAACTAATTCTTTATTTTCACTTATACTATCGTTTATTACCTTTTGTAAGTTGTCTCCTTAGTAAGGATAATCCAGCCCGTCTCATCTTTAAAGTACCACTCCTGTAACTAATTCTTTTTTTTTTCACTTGTACATCATTTATTACCTTTCGTAAGCTGTCTCCTTAGTAAGAATTATTCAGCCTGTCTCATCTGTAAAGTACCACTACTGTAACTATTTTTTTTCACTTATACTATCATTTATTACCTTTTGTAAACTGTTTCCTTAGTAAGGATTATCCTGGCCGTCTCATCTCTAAAGTACCACTGCTGTAACTAATGCTTTTTTTTTTTTCACTTATACATCATTTATTAACTTTTTTGTAAGTTGCCTCTTTAGTCAGTATTATCCAGCCCGTCTCATCTCTAAAGTACCACTACTGTAACTAATTCTTTACGTTAACTTGTACCAACACTTATTAATTTTTTTGTAAGTTGCCTCTTTAATAAGGATTATCCCGCCCATCTCATGTCTAAAATAACATTGCTGTAACTAATTCTTTCTTTTTTTTTTCACTTATACATCATTTATTACTTTTCGTAAGCTGTCTCCTTAGTAAGGATAATTCAGCCCGTCTCATCTCTAAAGTGCACTACTGTAACTAATTCTTTATGTTAACGTGTACTATCATTTATTAATTTTTGTAAGTTGCCTCCTTAGTAAGGATTATCCTGCTCGTCTCATGTCTAAAGTAACTGCTGTAACTAATTCTCTATCTTCGATTATACTATCACTTATTACCTTTTATAAGATGCCTCCTTAGTAAGGATTATCCAGGACTAATATGTTAGCGGAGTTTCCGAAAAGAATGTCTCACGCTTCAGGTCACTCGTATGAATGATTCTGGAGCCACGGGTGCGTAGCATAAAGGTAGTTTAGTAAATAAATTGCTTGGATAAAAATAGAATAGAAAACTGGAAAGTTGTTTAATCTATTTAATTCTGTTACAATAACCAGAGGTCAATTCGGAATGCTTCCCGGGGTACAGAACATACACTGCCCGGTGTACGCGACGTATGTAAAAGCCATTTTTAACACTTTCCAACCTAGTTGAAAAGTGTTTATGACTTCGGTTTGTCTGGCCGTCTGGCCGTCTGGCCGTCTGGCCGTCTGGCCGTCTGCCGTCTGCCGTCTGCCGTCTGTCCGTGCTCTAACTCCCGTAAATATGCTCGGATTGCTCTGCA
Organism: Maratus michaelseni; assembly: GCA_963931845.1. Classification (NCBI taxonomy): domain Eukaryota; kingdom Metazoa; phylum Arthropoda; class Arachnida; order Araneae; family Salticidae; genus Maratus; species Maratus michaelseni. The sequence goes on from OZ007588.1 coordinate 74,498,831, forward strand.
ATTTTTATATGTTATAGTCGTTATCTATAGGATGTTCCCTATTTCAACGGAAGTGTGTAGCACTTATGGTTTTTTTACAGGGACACTCAAAAGAATTCCGTTACATTGCGGTCTATGGGGAAAAATCATTGACGGTTTATTTAAATAATGTTTCACTATTTTAAACGCATTGAAATTTATATATATCACTAAGGTGCATTAGAAGAAGCTTAATATGGAATAGGGTGTGCATAGCACTTATACTTACTTTACAGGGACAGTCAAAAGAATTCCGTTACATTACGTCTATGGAGAAAAATCGTCTGCGGTTTATTTAAATAATGTTTCACTATTTTAAACGCATTGAAATTTATATAAGGTTCATTACAAGAGACTTATTACAGAATATTGTGTGTATAGCAGTCATCGTTCATTTACAGGGACACACAAAATAATTCTCTACTGTATGTTAACAATAATTCCTGGAAGTGCGTTTTAAGTTACCGTAATTTCCAGCGTATAATCCGCAGCTCAAAGAGTCGTTTTTCGACCCAGAAATATTATTTTATAAAATGTAACTTAAAAGATCGCTGTAAATATTTAACTACAATTATTGAATAAAATTTCTGGTTCGAAAAACGACTCTTTGAGCTGCGGATTATACGCCGGAAATTACGGTACTAATCGCGATTTTAATTTTAACTCTCTTTTTGTCTATTATGTGGTGTGTATAAATTCTGTATATCCTATACAGGGAAGCACAAAAGTTCGCGAACACATTTCCGTATTATTTAACTCCAGACGGAGAATTTTAAACTGTGCTACGCGTTTCCTAACTGAACTAAAATTTAACATCCTATGTAGTATATATACAAATCTATAGATCCTATACAGGGCTGAATAAAAGTATTCGGATTACTTAGATGTTATCTTTTAGCTTATTAAACGGTATGATTTGTAAAATTATTTTGGAAGCGTTGGAAAGTGTTACATAATCTATGCTTGACGCATGATTTTTCGTTCTTGTTTTAATTGAAAAATCTAATAGATTAATAATAAAATCTAATTAATTAATAAATAATAAAATTGATAAAATAATGATATAATATTAAATAATATATAACAATAAATAATAAAATATAATAAGTAATAAATAATAATAAATAATAATATATAATAATTGTAATATATATAATTATTATTATATATTATATTATATATTATATAATATGTAATAATATTATTATATAATTATGTTACATAATTATATTATATAATTGATATAATATATATAACAGCTATTATAATACGTATAATAATATATAATAATAAATAATAATAAAATAATAAAATAAATAATGATAAAATATAATAAATTAATAATAATAATGCAAAATAATTACTATCCTTAGATTTACAGCAAATCTTATTATTTTTTTTCCATTTCGAATTTCGAGAGCTGCTTTTGATTTTTTTAAATTAAAAAGTGTTTTTCCAAAAAATAACCTGAAATGGATACGAACGTGTATTACGTGATAAGTCGACGAACACAAGGCCCTCTGTGTATAAAAGAAATTGGGGTATAGTCGCATTTGAATATATTTTAGAAGTGTTAGTTGTTTAGGTTAAATTTTTCACTAAAATTAACTTGAAATCATTTAATTTTCAAAACTGTAATATTGATAATTAATCTTTAGAAAAAAAATCTGTGTTTTCATTTAATATTTTAGTTAAAAAATGCCGAAAAGAAAGAAAGAAAAAAAAATAAAAGAAAAAAATAAACAGTTTTCCGAAAGATTTTTTCACGCTTCAGCGCATAAGCCACGAATGCATAGCTTAAAGACAGTTCAGTAAATAAATTGCCCGAATAAAAATAGAATTCGTAATGACAGTTCAATATGAGCATGTCTCTAATTATTCAGCCTTAATTTCTTTCCCTTTTTTTTCTGTCTTAATTACGCAGAAATTGAAGCTTAAATGATACAATTGCCTAATTTACTTTTCTTTTTATAAGAGAGGGAAATGGAAGTTATTTTAGTCTATAATCTTGAAATTATCGAGTGTATCGCTAGTATAGTGTTAAAAACATCATAATCGGTAAAAACAAAAAAATCTGTACTTTGAAAATAAAATCATATCAAACTCTTATATTAAAATTCTATTACATCTCAAACCTGTATCTTTTTAGGAATCGTTCGTATTTAGCACTTTATAGTTGTTGTCTGGTCTACCCGTCTGTCCGCATATATAACAGCACAAAAACTACGCAACCGAATGGTTTGAGATTTAATTCATATAATCGTTGCATAATTTTGTCGAGTCATTTCAAATTTTGTGAAAATCGAATCGAAACTTAAAAAGGTATTCATAAAAGTTTTGTTCATTCTGTTAAATACTATCATACGTAATTAATTTAATGATATCCCATGATAGGTAATGATTCTAGGTTGCCATGGTGATTACATCCTATTTAAGATGAAGTCATATTATTTCCGTATTACTGAACTTTACAACCGAATTTGTATATTAAAATTGCTTAATTAGCAATCCTATCATCTACTGACCGTTTTTTGGATAGATGTTTCCGGAGAAATAAATATTAAATGGAAAAAGAGTCTGAATATGGATTTCAAGTTCTGAAATTTTCAAAGCTAAGCTTAAGTTTCCCATTAGAATTTTCAGTCAATGTCAACACAAGATAAAATGTTGCCAACTTAAAATGTACTTATTTTATTGCGGAAATGAATCATATCATATAATAACAGACGACATAATTCATTCCACTGAAACTAATTATAGTACGAACATTTGTCACGCTTGACGTACAATTTCCAACTTGTTTTAATTAAAGTCCTTTTAATTTTTTTTTAATTAAAATACGATTCCGAGCATATTTTACTGCAACGCATATTTTAAACAATTTAACTTAACCCTCAACGAACGAATGCAGCCATATTCGCGACAACAATTTTTTAGCGTCCAAATGTGTTGTTTTCATTTGGACCCCGGTATTTTTGCACAGAAAATTTCGCCTTATCTAATCTCAAAATTTTAGCAATTAAATAATGCAAAAACAGTTTGCCAGGAAAAGTGGTTCTAAAACAATTATAATTGGGAACAACACATTTGGACAGTAAAAATTGGTTGTCCAGAATATGGCGTCATTTGTCCGCTAAAGGTTAATAAAAACGGCCAAGATTATGTTTGGCTTCATTCATTGTATCTCAACCTTCTAAGAGGCTTGCCCGTATTTTGCCGTTTCCCCAAAACAACTTAAGAACCTACATCACACTAGTCTCGGGAAGAAACGCGCAATCTAATGTTAAGTCTATGGGAAGGTTATTTTCAAATTTCTCGCTGGCATTTTATTTTTTATTTATTTATTTATTTATTTTTTGCTTAGGATAGCTGAGGTCAATCTCTAACGTTAATAGTTTTTATTTTTTCAATTTTTGTTGCATTTTTTTTTTTTTTTTTTTATAAGCGGGCATTTTCAATTTTGGAAACGGTTCTAAAAGTGAAAGTACCCTTATATATATAAAACACTGGAATCAAAATCGAAAAAGTAAAACCAGCAACGTTAAAAATCTGCCTCAGCTCTCCTATGAAAAAAAAACATTTAAAAATATTAAAATGCGAGCGAGAAATTTGAAAATAACCTTCCCATAGACTTAACATTAGCTTGAGCGTTTCTTCGCATGACTAGTGTAGGCTCTTAAATCGGCTGTAGACAAAAATATTTTTAAAATAATTGTATTTTAAGATATATGGAAAATAAAGAGATATGTAAAATAAAGAGATATGAAGTGTATTTTAGAAACAAACAGGGAAAGAAAATTTAAAGTAACATTGATTTTACAAACATTTTTATAAAAATGAAGGAAAGACCTCAGACGCTCAGAGAGTAAATTCATTCGGAGGTCTTTAAGGAAGATACGTATATATAAAAGTTTGTCACGTGGATTTAAACTTTAGCATCCTCAAACTTTCAACTATTCTAATTCTGTGTATATTTAAGGAGAGATACATAAACTGTAGTTTTTTCCAAGCTACTTTGATTCAATGAATTCAAATAAAATGTCAAAAGTGAATGTTATCATTTGAAAAATGAAAACTGGTGCGTTTTTAATATATAGACGATCTATGACGATAAAATTAATCACGTACAATTAATTATAAAGAAGTTTTCACGAATTAAAACCAAGCTTTATATATATATATATATACTCTTTCTTAATTAGAATTGAAGTTATAGCCATCATTCATCCTTTTTTTCTTTTTTTTTTCTTTTGTAAATAAGTTTTATGAAGAACCAATGTTGCCAGATTGAGGAATTTTATTTTCATTCAAAATATACACCAGTTTTCCAGATTCGCAAATCGTATAACTTAATTGATCGTATAACTTAATCGTATAACTTAATCGTATAACTAAACAGATTCGCATAACTTAAACACAGAATGTCTATTTTTACAATAAAGTGAAGATTTCTATTCTAAAATAGCGGAAAAGACTAAAAAAAAAAAACCTCTATCTGGAAACATTGTGAATAACGGAATTAGCCGATATACAAGGATTTGTAACATTACAACATTACTTAACCATCAAAGCAGCATGATTCTAATTTATAAAAGTACTTTTATCATTTATAACGGAATAATTTTAGATTTATACATGCGTGTCTACGCATAAGATAAGGGGGGCGGGGGGGGGGATCAAACTACGTAGTGTAAAAATGTAGATGGCAGCTGTTTATCCTAGAACTTGGTATACTACCAAACAAGCGTGACTCGCATCTGCCTATAAAAAGCCCAGTTGGTCTGTTGAATCACCGAGTGGTTGGAGTAAAAATGAACGATCAATATTCTAATAGCGTTACTACATCCATTGTTTTCACTTTTCCATCGAAAAAGCGAACTTTCCGAGGTGTTGATCTTCCAAAGAACGCTGAACTCGGATTGTACATTGAGTCTGAACGAAAGTGAGTCTTTTCTTTTACGTTACGCTATACAGTCATATTGGAAGGGCGGGATGTAATACATGGTAAATGACATTTTTTTATGTATTTTTCTGATTTTCATGTAACATTATTTCAGAAGTGCCAAGCTCCCACTAATCTTCCGTAATATGTGCTTTAACTTGACCCAGGCTTACTACATTTCGCACCAGAAATTTTTTAAAGAAATTAGATTAAATTAATTCCACGTAGAAACCTGAATTTAAATAAGTAAAGATTCATCAAATAAATTTTCTGGTTCGAAACGTTGTTAAACTGGGTCAAATTAATTCACATATTACGAAAGATTAGTGGGAGCTTAGCACCTCTGTTATTTAACTGCATCTTTACGTCCTTTCTAAAATATAAGATATTTTTATTACTCAATGCTAGGGGATTCACCCGGGCTCACCGGATTACAGACTATAGGTGAAAACATATTTTTAACACTTTCCAAGCTAGTTGAAAAGTGTTTATGAATTCGGTTTGTCTGTGCTATTATTATTTTATTTATTGCTGAAGTTTTAATTTTGTTCTGGAATATTAGCTGGAAGCTGGAAACAAATGCTGAACTATTTATATTTTTTAAGTGCACGTGATAGAGATAGATTTAAAAAAAAAAATGCTTGAAAATTATTTTAAAACCATTAAAAAAATCAGTGAATTGAGATATAGTTCTTAAACAAATTGCATTTGACAGTACATTTTTTGATATATTCAACATTGTAAAAATGGAAATTGTGCGCATGCACAGTTGCGTAATTGCGTAATACTGCTTATTTTACTGTTTATTACTGTTAATTTTACGTTATAATACTGGCTGCTGGGGTGCCACTATTATATTATAAAATAAACACTTCTTTCTTTTTTTTTTTTTTTTTTTTTTTTTTGCAGTGTGAAGTAAAAGTTACAGAAATGTCTGCCAACCCATTTTTTTACTATCTCGCGTAAATATACTCAGATTGTCATGCAATTGATATATGTTATTGAGGTTTACTATGGCATGTTCGGTATTGAAAATGAAGTGCTTATCTTCGTTTACAGAGCCACTCAAAAGACTGCGTTACATTTACGGCCTATGGCGAAAAATCGTTTGTGGCGTATTTTAATGTCGTTACATTATTTCAAACATAGTCAAATTGATACACATCACTGAAGTGCACTACAAGACGCTTACTGTAGAATATGGTATGTATAGAATGTATCGTTCATTTACATAGACACTCAAAATGAATTTGGTCACAGTACTCTATGAACAATAATTGTTGGTATCTCGCTTTCAGTTGTGGTACGCGTTTTTTAATGTAACTCATTTTTTGCATATTAATTGGTGCTAAATTCTGTAGATCATATACAGGGCTACTCAAAAGATCTCACATACATTTCCGTTTATTGACGGAAATTGCTGTAGCGAAATTTCTAATTGTGCTGTGTAATTCCTAACTGAAGTAAATTTTAGTATACCGTGTAGTATACATACAAAGCTATAAATCATATACAGGGCTGCACAAAAGAATTCGGATATTTTGTTTGGCTTCTGGGAGAAATTGCTGAAATTAGATTTTTTTTAATGTGCCATGCGTTTTCTAAATTATTTACTTATTAAATTGTGAAATTTTGTTAAAGTGTTCTGAATGTGTTGGAAAGTGTTTAATAATCTATGCTTGACGCATGGTTTTTCGTTCTTGTTTTATTTATTTGTTTATTTTTACAATTGAAAACTGTAATACATATTTTACATTTAATATATTTCTTTAGATTGACCACTGATAACACCAAAAAGCATTTTTATATGAAAAATATCAATAATGTATCCAAATAAAGTTTTGAAATTTATTAAAAGGGATACTTTCGTATTAGTCTCACGTCAGGAATTAATAGCTTCGAAGAAACCGCCAAAGGTTTTACTACTTACTGCAGCCTTTTCGATTCTGATAATTTCAGTGGTTTAAGCTCATAGTTTGATTACATGTCTGGTAAATCTGCGTTTGATTTATGTTAGATTATTATTTTGCTTATTTATTGATGAAGTCTTAATTTAGTTCTGGAATATCAGTTGGAAACAAATGCTGGAATAATATTTTTTTTAAGTGCAGTTAGGTTAACCTTTTGTAATCGGGCTGCACGCGATAGAGATAGATTTTAAAAAAATGCTTGATAATTATTTTAAAACAATAAAAAAAAATCAGTGAATTGGGATACAGTTTTCAAACAAATTGCATTTGACAGTACATTTTTTGTTATATTCGACAGTGTAAAAATCGAAATTGTGCGATGTTTAGAAGTTAAACAAATTGGAAATTGTACGTCAAACGTGACAAATGAGGTGCGTTCGTGCTATAACTAATTTTATAAATATTCAGATCTTGGTGCAATAGCTGCTTGCACTCTTATGGAAAAATGCATGAATACAAAATTTATTTTATGGGCAGATTTTCATGTTATAGATATTCATTTTATTTTATGAAATTAAGTTTCAATACACTTTTACAAACGATTCATTACATTTCTGTTACATTAAAATTATATTATGCGCAAATATCCAATACAAAACAATGTAAAAAATCATTGTTATTTTTTCAGTGAAATTAATTATACCGTCTGTTATTATGATATGATTCATTTAAGTAATAAAATAAGTACATTTTAAGTTGGCAACATTTTATATTTTGTTGACATTTACTGAAAATTCCAGATTTGAAAATTTCAGAACTTGAAATTCCTATTTATACACTTTTTCCATTTAATATCTATCCAAAAAACTGCCGGTGATTATTAGATTGCTATAATTAAACAATTTTAGTATACAAATTCGGTTTTTAAAATCAGTAATACGAAATAATATGACTCTATCTTAAATAGGACGTAATCACTATGGCCAACCTAAAATCATTACCTGTCATGGGATATCAACGTATGATAGAATTTAATAGAATGAAGAAAACTTTTATTAATATCTTTTTAAGTTTGATTCGATTTTCATAAAATTTTAAATGACTCGACAAAATTCTGCAACAATTATGTAGATATTAAATTTCAAACCATTCGGCTGGGTAGTTTTTGCGCTGTTATATGCGGACAGGCGGACGGACCAGACGACGATTATATAGGTGCTACGTGTTTTTATAATTACGAACACACCCAAAAAATTGCTGTAATAGTGAAATTTATGGATCAGATATATTATTATTATACTATTATTAGATAATTGCCACTGTCAAAATGACGTCATATTTACTCACAAACATGTTTTTTGCTTTATAATATAGATTTGTCATCATAATCAAAGATTAATATTGAATAAGTGAAAAGATTTTTTGTTTTATTAAAATTCAATAAGTCCAATAAAATAAAATAAAATCTATCACACAAAAAATGTTGCACACAAGTTAACTAAAGGTCCAAATCTTAACAAATCGGCTGTTTTAGAGGTAGCAATCGCAATAGTTTTGGTTGCAGTTTTCCTTAGAAAACATATATATATTGAATCTATAAAATTTGCATTTTATATTTTAGTTTTACATTCGAACCCTTCATTAATTGAAATTTGTTTATACACTGCAAAAAAAAAAAAAAAAAAAAAAAATGTTGATTTTACAGTATAATACTGGCATCCCAGCTGTCAGTATTATACCGTAAAATTAACAGTAATAAACATTAAAATAAGCAGTAATACGCTATCTCGGATGCGTGGTTTATATAAGTTAATTATAAGTTTCAATTTGCTTCTTGTCATTTTTTCACCGTATGCACATTGGATTTTTCCTTCATATAATATTATTTATTCTATTTATTTCATTTTGAGAATCTCTCATTTTTGGATATATTTATTTGTATATTATTATAATTATCGGTTCTTATATTGTCGATTATTTATGTGATTTTATGGTTATTATTTACAAAAGTTTTATTATATATATACCGGGTGAACCAAAAGTTCGTTAAAACTTTAAAAATTCATAAAAAAGGAAGAAATTATGATAAAGAAGTGCGGTTGCAAGAAAGAGCTCTCAAGGTAGTTGGATTTTTTTTTTTTTTTAGCAGCAAAAAATTTTTTAGTTAAAAATGTCACTAGTAGAGGGCGCTGACGATGCGAAACACAATAAACAGGACAACAGTACGCTTCATACATTTATTCTTACAATGACAATTGTTCAACATGACCTCCAGAACATTGTACGACACAACTAAGGCGACTCACAACGCCCGTTACAGCTGAATGCAACATGTCGAAATGAATCGAAGAAACTCTCCGTTCAAACTGAACAACTTCACCAACAACGCTCGATCGGGTAATGATAACATTCTGAAAGCGAATGAGAAATCCTCGTTTATCCCGGTCTTTTATTGCAGGATTAATTTGCATAATTCTGCTGAAACTCTCGCATGTTAGCGCCATCTACAGGTGACTTTTTTAACTAAACATTTTTTTGCTGCTAAAAAAATCTGATTACCTTATTTTTAAAATTTTAACGAACTTTTGATTTATCCGGTATATATATATATATATATATATATATATATATATATATATATATATATATATATATATATATTTGTTTTTATTTTTTGAACTTTAAGATTTTTTCACAGGTTTTTTTCTTTGTTATGATGTGGTAGTCCCAAAATCATATTCTTTAGCCAGGGGTCGGAAAAACTACTTTTTGTTTGTAGCGAACTACAACTACAACTACTTTATGAAAAATGTAGTTAACTACAACTACAACTACTTGTTTTAAAAAGTAGCGACTGCAAATTACTTTTCAAAAGTAGTCACTACTTCGCTACTTTTCGCTACTTTAGTTATCATCGCTAATTAAATGCACCGCAAACGATTTTTCCCCATAGACCATAATGTAACAGAATTCTTTTGAATGTCCCTGTAAGCGAGATATAAATGCTACACACTTCATTTTCAATACTGAACATTCAATGGTAAACTTCAATAACATATAAAACTTTCACTTTACTTCATTAACTTTCATTCTTTATTTATCGTCACTACAGAACACTGTTTAGAGCAGAATTTTATATATATATATATATAAATAAAAATAACTTAAAGATTTTATAAATATGTGTATTCTGGGGGGGGGGGGGGGCAGAAGAGTAAATTATGTGAGGTTAGGGGACAATTTAGATGATTATTTATCTATTATTATTAGGTAGAAACGAATGTGACAACTTTTTTTTTTTTTAAATAAGGAGTTTTAAATATTGGAAACTGTATGCTGGAGGAGGTGCAAAAAGGGAAGCGTAAATTTTGGGGACAAGGAAATAATTTTTATTTATTGTCATTAGAGAGCAATAAATAGAGTGGAAGATTTTATTTTTGTAAAAAAAAATAAAGATTTAAAAATATTTTAAAATCCTTTGTATGTTACTAGAGGGATTCGTGCATTTGAAAGGTTAGGGATAATTTAGATGATTTATGTTTTAAATGAATCCGTTCTTTTTCTTTCTTTTTTTTTTTTTTTTTTTTTAAATAAAGATTTTACATTTCTTTGCTAGTTGGGGGTGGGAGGCAAAAGGGAGAAGAAATTAGTCAAATAAAGACTTAGAACATTGCCAGACGACTATATTTTGGTAAAAACAATCGTTGCCGTATAAAAATACATTATATTGAGAAGATTTCTATGGATTTAAATGGCAATACACGAAGTTTCTGACACCCAAACTGTGAAAATGACCGCTAATTTGTGACCGTGCCCGTCGTCTGTGGAGAAATCTATGACACTGCAACTGAGATTTGTCGCTAACATTCGCAAATTGTTGCAGAGAACATATTTCGCACAAAAGAAACGAGTTATGATCACGTGATTTGAAGATTGGCACTTTTTTCCTCTCTCCTAAAGTAGCGTCAAAAGTAGCGTCGTTGCTCGCTACAAACTACTGATATTTTGTATCGCGCTACTCGCTACACTTCACTTTTTAAAATGTAGCGCGCTACACTACAAACTACTAGAAAAAGTAGCGGCTACTGTAGTTTCGCTACTTGTAGCGCGCTACTTCCGAGCTACTTCCGTGTCTTTAGCTATGTTATGGCTAATATGATGATGAAACCACACATTTTATTTGTGGTATTTTGGCATTTGGGACTTGAAAATTCTGCCTAAATTCCACAAATTTCATTCATTTAATTTTTAATTTAATTTCTTCTTCTTTTAAATAAGTATATGGTGTCTATATTCAGAGTGTTGGGGAACACTGTCAATTAATTATTACATATTAATTCATAATTTCATAGTTTTTGTTGGTATTACGGTAATGTTTCATTAATGGTTATATATTATATATATATATATATATATATATATATATTATTTACACAGCGTTATTTAAGCATCATGCACCAGTACTTGGACATAAACCTGTAAAAGTATGAAGAAAATATAATAACAAACTGAAAGAACTCTTTTCAAATAAATAACAAATTTCTTGTGGATAACGGGATTTATATATAATTATAAAGTACTAAAATAATTAATCTATACTAATAATAATAGCATGTTCATAAATCTAATTTTTGAGATTCATTACGCAACTGCGTAATTACGTAAGTCGCGTAATACTTAAGTTGATGGACACCTGTAAAATTAATTTTAATGTCTTATTCCTGCTGTTAATACCCCAGGTTTCTCTGTAAAACATACTTTGTTGAGCATGAAAATGTTTGCTTGAAATTGATAACATCCGAAAAACCTAAAGAAAGCTTATTAATACACTATAAAAACATCCTCGGAAACGTTTATGTTAGTTCGGGCATAAATATTAGGTTGTTCGGAAAGTTCCTTCCGTTTGGAAAAACCAATTCGTACCGGAAAATTCTGACCGTCAATCATTAGACAATGGAACAATGTAGTGAGCAGCTTGGAATATCTAGTATCTAGTTGCGTGCCAACTGAACTTCCAGGCTAGAGGTAATTTGACTTGCGAGGCAAAAGAGAGCCGTGAGAAGTTTAAAAAACATTAGCTATCGAAATTAATGTCTAACAATTAAATGGTAGAATTTTCCGGTACGAACCAACTTTCCCAAACAGAAAGAACTTTCCTAACATCCCAATAGATGCTGATTTAATTTTAACTTTGATCACTTAACAGGGATGTTTTTTGCTATGTCATTTTTTATGTGTTGCGACCATCTAAGGAGGGATGCGACATTCGATGATTTCTTCGAAATGTGCTATGCTTATATCACCAGTTTAAATGCACAGAATTCACCGGAACTTCACGCTTACTATCCTGAATATGGGCATACATTGTCATTCAAGTTTGGTTGCAGACATCTAAGAAGAGGTGCCTAAATTCAATGATTTTCTTGTAAATCATTTAACTGACTTGATTTATATAGAAGAAAGTTTTGTAATGGCCATAACATACTAGTTAGGTACGTTCGTAATTATATAAATACCTAGCACCTATAGTCGTCGTCTGGTCCGTCCGTCTGTCCACATATAACAGCGTAAAAACTACCCAACCGAATGATTTTAAATGTAATATATATAATTGTTGCACAGTTTTGTCGAATCATTTAAAATTTTATGAAAATTGAATCCAAAGTTTAAATGATATTAATAAAAGTTTTCGTCTTTCTATTATATCTTATCATACGTAATTAATTCAGTGATATCCCATGATAGGAATGATTCTAATATGCCATATAGTGATTTCGTCTTATTTAAGATGGAATTCTATTATTTCCATATTACTGAATTTAGAAACCGAATTTGTATACTAAAATTATTTAATTATAGCAATCCTATAATCTACCGACAGTTTTTTGGATGGAAGCTTCCTGAGAAATAGATATTAAATGGAAAAAGAGTCTAAATATGGATTTCAAGTTCTGAAATTTTCAAAGCTAAGCTTAAATTTCTCATTGGAATTTTCAGTAAATGTCAACAAAAGATAAAATGTTGCCAACTTATTTTATTACGGAAATCAATCATATCATAATAACAGACAATATAATTCATTTCACTGAAATAATAATGAAGATTATTTCACACTGTGTTGTATTGATATTTGCGCGTAGTATAATTTTAATGTAAAATAATTGTAATTAATTGTTTGTAAAAGTGTATTGAAACTTCATTTCATAAAATAAAATGAATATCTGTAATATGAAAATCTGCATATAAAATAAATTTTGCATTCATGCATTTTTGCATAAGAGTGCAACAGCTATTGCACCAAGATCTGAATATTTATAAAACTAGTTATAATACTAACGCACCTCATTTGTCACACTGTCATTTGACGTACACTTTCCAACTTGTTTTTCTGTATCCCCTTATATCTAAAATCACGAAATCTATATAAGCACGAATATCTAAAATAAGCTATTTCGAAACTTATCGGCTATCTCCGATTCTACTTTTCTGGTAACATTTTTCGCTTCAGAAAAGAGCATAGATAACCCAATATTATCATAAAATTCGTTGTTATTCGTGTTTTGGGGGTAATTGTCAATCAAGTCAAACAGCAATGCCAAATATCATGTTAAACACAAATGCTATGGGTCAAATAAGAAGCAGATAAATAATTTATAAGTCCAATATATTTTGTGCAGAAAATCTATATGATGGTGTTTGAATATTAACATATGTCTTTTTATTCACTTTCTATGATATAACATTTGATTATTGTATCAATTGGTTATATTTTTTGGCATTTTCCCCCTTAGATATAAAAGTGTCATTATCAGATCTATTTGTATTTAATATCTTACTTTGATTTCTTTTACAAGAGATTTTCAACGGATGTGATGCCGTAGAATTTTTTTAATGACCGTTGATTAAATTCCTTTCATTATGTCTCAAGGATCGATTTTTAAATATTGCATTAATAAATAGAAATATTTATTAAACTCTCAAAGTTATATTTAAAGGAAATATTTTTTTTTTCAAAAATGAAAATTCTTAAAATCTCATAATCGATCCAAGGAAGAATTCTCGATTTATATTAATCAAAATTACAGGGCGTCTCACTCCAATCCGAAGTCGCGTTTCCGTTCGTAAATTTAACAGTAGTGAAGATATTTTAACGAAAGCCTTACAATACGCTTACGATTCATACAAAGATGAGTCTGTTGCGAATTTCGTTAAAATAGCTTCACTACTGTTAAAGTTATGGACGAAAACGCGACATCGGATTGGAGTGAGACACCCTGTAATTTTGACTAAATAAATGAATTTTTGACCCTGATTTCCTATACAAAAATTGTTTGATACACAGTGCCCTGTACCAACCCTTAAAGTCTGTACCATGAATTTGGAGTCCCCCTGTATTGAAATATACAGTATGCCCACTAAAGTCCCTTGCCACCCTCTTAACTTCGGAACGGCTGCTGCTATATTCAGTGGTGTCTAGGTATAAGTGGTGACGGTGAGAAGTTTGAACATCTAAATTAAAGGTACATTATTATAACTAGTTGATCGTTTTGTCACGTCACTATAAGATCGTTTTGTCACGTCACTATAAGATCGTTTTGTCACGTCACTATAAGATCGTTTTGTCACGTCACAGTGTAGGGAATCACGAAAAAACAAATGCGCGTTTTAACCGTTCTATTCTTCGCATTAATGTCCACAAGGTGTATTTTCGTACTAAATCGATGATGCTCTACAACTTTGTAAATGACTTTTTTTCTCTATCTCTTGGTGTTTTCGAGATAGGAATGCTAACTCCGCAGCATTCCACCAGGTGGCGCCGTAGGTGGTTTCATTGAGTAGCGCATGGCTACTCTACTATACCTAGACACTACTTTTATCCATATAACTGCAGCCGTTCCGAAGTTAAGAGGGTGGCAAGGGACTTTAGTGGGCATACTGTATACAAAACAAAATTAGTTGCGGTATCCTTGCGTTAATGAACATATTAACAGCATTCTGCTTTAATGGAGTAATCCAGTAAGTAACAATAGTGTGATGAAAACATAAGATTATGCTATATGATACAGTGAGTAAAATCACTGTGTGGTGCGTGCGAGTGCGAATCAGTGTCTTAAGGTCTAAACTGTCCGGTTACAATTGAATGTCTGATCTAAAATCAATTCCACTCTACAAAGAAGTTAGAGTTGAATAAACAGCCATCTGCAAATACCCTGGAAATCCCAGTTATTGCAATTAATTCAGTAATCATTTAATTGAGCTGCGTGGGTCGAAAGATGAACTCAAGTTGATTGATGTTTCTATATAGATGAGATAATTACTTATTTTGAATAGATATTTCTAATGAGTTTTAAAATAGAAATTGGAGTATTATATCCATTAAACAGATTAATAGGGTTTTGAGTTGCAACTTTACTCATGTGTAACTTTGTTATCTATGCCATCTCAGGTATTTTATTTCTCTCTCCAAGGTTACAAGCCAACTTATCATAGTCAAATAGTACCTGCGTTTGTAGATTGTAGACCGGGGGGACCCTAACGTTCCAGATGACGAAATGAAGTGTTCAATATCTCGAGCTGTGTGGGTCCTGCACTGCTGTACAAAAAATTCTACATGATTCAATGTTATATCTTGAGTCAAATGACGGACTCTTCTTTTTTTCTCATAATTTTCAAAAATGAAATAAAATTTATTCTTTTCAAATGTTTTTAAATAATTACACACGTAGGTAAAAATGATTTTCCGACAGGGGTCTCTGTCTGTCTGACTCCTCCGTGTAAGACAATTTTTAGTTCTGTTTTTCTTTTTATGTTCATGTTCTATTTAAAAAAATAAATAAATAAACAAGGGTTCAGGGGACCTTATGAAGACTTCCTTGTGAAGAAAAGGAAATAAACTGAATTCTTCATTTAAAAAAAAAAAAACTATTCAGTTTAAAGATAACATTTATAATATTACATTAGATTGGAGAAAAAAAACTCTGATAAATATTTTTATAAACAAAAGTTATTTCGTAAACCAAAAAAAAAAAAAAAAAAAAAAAAAAAAAAAAGAAAGAAAGAAACCGGTCAACGAATTTTAAAACTACTGTTCTATCAACAGTAATTTTATGCTAATTAACAACAAACCAATCCATCATTATGATTTCGAATATACTGCCTCCTGATTAGCATATCAAATTTTGAAACTTTGTTCTGATATCTTTTACAGTACATGTACAATGACTGTTTCCAATTCAGTTCACAATAGAAAATTGAGGGGGTCGGGGCAAAAGAGTGCTAAGCCCCATTTTTGAACTTCTGAGATATTTCAATTTGAAAATTTGATCCAATACTCAAATCAAGATAGATAACCTAAAGCTTTTTCGCCAATGTCTTAGTAACATTTGAGATATTCTGAGTAACAATATGGCATTACTTTAATGATATTACTATTACGTTTTTTGTAAATTAGCTATCTTCCTTGGGGACATAAAAGCCTGGGGCAAAAACGAAACCTGGGACATATGCTGCCGCTACCACCAAGGGACATTAGAACAAATTATATGTAGGATATCCTAATTTACAATATTAAGCAACAGTGTTATATTTATTTCGCCAGGAATGTGGCTTGGCACTTTCTTGCCCGCACCCCGTCAATTGTTATTTACCTCAGCTGTGCAGTTATTAGTGTTTATTGTATCTTCTTCATCAGCAAATGACACAATCTTGAATAGTTTTAAAACATTACATAAATATGTTTTGAAGAATGTTATTTTTGAAACAGTATAATTGAAATATATAGTTTTTGATAAAATAAAATTCTGTTTTTTTTCTTTCTTAGGGACCTCCTGGAACATGATAAAGTATGATAGTCTGTGAGGAAAACTGCACATTGCAGTCATCAGCACCAATAGCTTGGAATGAGTCCGTTTTTGTCTTGGTGGCCAGCTGCACAACAACGGTTGCTGCTGCTCTCAATATTGGTCTTTTCGCTTCCATAATCATTGGAGGCGTGGCTTCAAAGCATCCGATCACTTTACAGCTTTGCGCATGCGCGGTGATAGCATGCGCTGCTTTGTCGTGTCAAATCCACCGAGTTTGGAATTTACAGCTAAGTCAAGAAACCGATTACACACCATGTAGAGCTTTGGGATTGGCGGCTTTGTTTTCGCACTGTGCTTTTGTGACATTACTCTTCATGGAGATAAGATTTTTTAATCGCCGTGCGATCATTCGACTACTCGCCGTCATCTCGTGGTGCGTAACTGCGATTGTCACGTTAGCTGCTGGTGTTAATTGTACTCCATCTTCAACGATGCTGGTGTTTTGCTTTTATGTTCTTCACATGCCTCTCATAGCTTTGATCATCGCCAACCAAATTCCGCCACGTTCGATATCACCACTTGGACTGGCTCCTCTGAAACCACTAGACATACGTCGAATGGTGCCTCAAGTGCTGTTGTTCTTCGCTGGAACTATGCCACAAGCGTTTATGACAGCCGTCGAGGCACTAGACTTAAAACCATTCCGTTCAGCTGACGCTTGGTGTTACTTGCTGACAGCCCTGTTTGGTGTGTTTCGGCCACTGATCGATGCATTCATTCAGCCAGAACTCGGGGATGTTACTACAGAACTCATTGCATTTATTTTTCGAAGAAAGAATTTTAATTCGATCTCACAAAATATAGATTTGCAGTAAAATTTGTTTAATCGAAATTTAGAATGTTTTTTATGAATCGTATTGCATTCGATAAAGTCTCTAAAACTGTTGCTATTTTACATGATGATCGCAATGACGAAAAAGTGTTCATTTTTGTACACCGACATACCAAACCCGGTTATAGTCATAATCATATTATAGCAATATATAATATAGTGATAATAATAGTAATAATATAGTATGATACATTCAAACAATAGTTATTAATGTTAACTATTTTCATGAAAGAGAAATATTAATAGATGTCCCGATTTTTTATTAATATACCTTGCTTTTGTACGGATATTTAACACACTATTTATAAACGGTTTTTACATATATCTTATGGTGTGTAGCTGCAACAGTTACTTTAGCTGCTGGTGTTAACTGCACTCCACCTTCAACGGTATTTTGTTTTTATATTTTTCACATGCTTCTCCTACATCTGATCATCTGCTAGCCAAATTCATCCACGCTAAAATGCCTCCTACTGGACTGGCTCCCACTAGAAACCACTGACATCAGTGTTGCAAACTTTTTTAAAACAATAAAACTCACATCTTACCAGAATTTTCGTATAATATTTTTTGCCTTTACGACAGACACCGTTTGATTGAATTAAACAAAAACTATTATACAGAAAGTTTTTTTTTTTTAAATATATAAATGAGGCTAAGTTGGCAACACTGCTAGACATCCGTCGTTTCTCGTATGTACTCTTCAAGTGCTGTTGTTCTTCGCTGGAACTGTGTCACAAGCATTCATAAAGGCTGTCGAAGCACTATACTTAAAATCATTCCGTTGAGTGAATGCTTTGGTGTTACTTGCTGACAGCTCTGTTTGGTGTGTTTCGGCCATTAATCGATACATTCATTCAGCAAGAACTCGGAGATGACAAGAACAGAAATCATTGCTTTTTTTTTTTTAAAAGAAAAATGTTTTAATTCGGATCTCACCCATTTTAGATTTTACAATGAAATTTTTTTGCATTGAAATTCAGAATTCCTTTATGAATTGTAGTGTATCTGCTATCGGCCAAAGTCAATCAAACCGTATTGACTTTACACAATAAAGGGAAAGAAACTAAAACTAACGCACCAACTTAGCTAGCACCAAAAAATAAAAATAATAAATCCAAATTTTATTAGCCTAAACATCTTCCGATTGGACAGAGTAAATTTATGAAATAATATGTGGTGATAGGCAAATGCTACACAGTACTATCAATTGCAATCTGAAATTATACGAAGAACCTTTAAATCTGACAATTCTAAACCACATTAAATCCAGTGAGATTCTGAGTTCTGATGTTATTTGATGAAAAAAATAATATGGATGTGGATATTGAATAATATAAATAACTTATATGCCCATTCTTGATTATGTAACAATTTACCAAGCCAAATAATATAATATCTGTATAGATTTAGACAAACAATATTAACTCTCCCATAACTGGTAAATATGTCAAAACGAGTAGAAGACTTTTCTACTGAGATACCCTGCTTTTGTACACTGTTAAAAATTTGCAGCAAACTGTCGAGTCATTTGAGCGTTTTTGTAGAAAACGGTTATATAACCGTAATTTAACTATATACTGACCGTATTATTGCTCATTGTATGGTCAGAATATAGTTAAATTACGGTTATCTAAACGTTTTCTAGAAAAACGGTCAAATGACTGGACAGTTTGCTGCAAATTTTTAACTGTGTACAGATATTTAATATGCTGCTCATAAAGAAAATGTATACTCGTATTTTTACTATTGTTATTATTATTACTATTAATATTTATACTATACTTTGTATGTTTTAACTTATAATTAGCTGAATATAACAACTGTGCATTATTTTTTTTTTTCAATTCCTACTATTAGCTCCCACTCTCTATATATGTATATATCTTGTTCAAATTTTCAATTGTTAATAAAATATTTTCTATTCATCCACTCAAGTTCAAATACATTTTTTTAAAATTTGTAGTGGATGACACTTGATGTTAATACAGTTTTTTCAAATATTAATTCATTAATTAAATTTAATTAATTAATTTTAGTTTTATATGGGAGAAAAAAATTCTCCCATTGTTTTCATAAATGAAATGAAAGATTTTCCTCAAATGAGTGATGCCACAAAAATAAAATACCGCAACGATGATTATAAAAAAAAAAATGTTCAATAAAGATAACGTGGGACATCTTTTATAGTATCATTTAAAAGATTTATGGCGTAGTTTCAGTCCTGCTGAAAATTTAATTGGAAATTCAAAATATAAGAATTACAAATTATTCAAATTATTTATTTTAACCTATCAAGTTTTAGTATAAAGCTATATCTTTGCACATCATAATTATCAGCTAGATGACTATGAAAGCCAAGGTTCTAAATCAGACAGTGCCTTATTACCAACGGGGCACTTGCCCAGGTCTCACAGATTTCAGAAGATCAAAAATTTCTTGGTTTGCAATAGTAAATTTATTGTAAAACATTTTAATGTGATAAGAAATAATTTTTTTTTTCATTACACGACTTATGTAAATTAAAATTGTCAATAATAATGCGTCTAAAATATTTCTGATTTCTTTGTATTTATATACGTTTTAAAATTTTCGAGTTTTAGAATTTTTGAGTTTTAAAATTTTAATTTTGTGACTATCTTATCTATAGAGTTGAATATTTTTTGACATTCATACGTTTTTCAAGTTAATGTAGCTTTAATTCATTTTTGTTTAACATCATATTTGACTGCTAAAATATTGTTTTATGAAAAAAAAATTCTATGATATTAATAGTACAACTTACTTTATGTTTATGTGCACAACGATTCTAATTTTTTTAATTTACATTTGTGCATTTAATAATGCGTAGTAATATTCAAAACACTTTTGATTTCCACAGTTACATAGCTGCCAGCTTTTGCACTTTTTTATTTTTTAACACTAAATTTAAATAGTAATTTTTGGCTTATTTAATCAAAAAAATTCGGCAATTAAAGCCAAAAATTATTTTCAAAAATAGTGGTAACAAAAAAGCGTAAATGTTGACAGCGCTGGAGTTACTCTTGAGTTTGGAAACAAACTATTGAATTCTATAATTAGTTTATTTCTTCCTTTGCTATCTCAATATCAATAGACATTTTAACGAATCTTATGACGACTATAATGTGACGAAGACGGAATGGGATCTGTCAGATGAACATTTCGTGAGTTTTTCATGTGGCTGATAAGAACATTGAAAAAAAAAAATGTTACATTGGATTCAGTTTCACTTAAAATTTTTTGTTTGTATCGAGTTTGTTGTAATCTGTAACAGTTCTACTTCCAAAATAATTCTAGTGAGACTTTTTTATATTCACTTAGTTTCCACAACCTCCTCTAAATAAATTAATAAACGGAGAATTTTAAATTCTAATACACTTTGTAAGTTAATTGAAGCACAATTATTATTATTTATAGTTTGTTTACAAAGTTTGTTTGGTTATAGATGGGTCATTCCACAGTATTCATGTGTTACGTTACGGGACATTTCACAGCAAATTTTTGAGATATTTGTACATTTTTCAGTATCAAAATATAAATGAGAAAGTTTGCAATTACTATTTTTAATGCATTATATATCACTTAAACTAGATTCTTACGAAATTTCTTTTTGTTTGAGCCAATACATATATATTTTTTAATTAATAAAGTTGTGTTACGTACGGGATATCACAAAAAATTATTTTAAAAGTATCTCTAGCAATTTGGATTTTGCTCTGAATTTATTTAATATTTTCACAAATAAATTTAATGAGTAGAAGCAGAAATATACATTTTATTAATTAACTTTAAAATTATTTTTTTTAAATCGCGTCATTAATTAATGAAAGCTAATTATTTCTGTTACAAATGGGAAACTATGACCAAATTTTTCTAAGTGGCTGCAAAAAAAATGCTCTAATTTTTATTTGGTTTGAAAAAAATAATAATATTTTGAATAAATTTTAATAGAAGAGATTTAAAGCTTTAAAATGATGTATTACACTTAACTTTTTATAAAACTTCTTTTTCAAACTTGTGAAGCCAAATACTGTGGAATGACCCAGTTGTAAAGGTCTGGGCTCGCTCTAACTCGTGTAAATACAGTCGGATCGCCATGTAATTGATATATGTTATTGAGGTTGACCCTAGCATGTTCGGAATGGAAAATGAAGTGTGTAGCATTTATTGTTAGATTACAGGGGTAATCAAAAGTATTCCGATACGTTACGGTCAATGGAGAAAATCGTTTTCAGTGCATTTTAACAATGTTGCACTATTTCAATCATAACAAAATTGATATGCGTCACTGAAGTAGACGATAACATGTTTTCTATAGAGTATAGAACAAGTAGAAATTATAATTTGTATACAAGGACACTCAAAAGTTCTGTTTCATTACGGTCAATAGGGGAAAAATAGTTTGGAGTTCATTTTAATAATGTTACACTGTTTCAAACATAAGGAAATTTATATGCGTCACTGAGGAGGCTGGCAGCATGATTTATATAGAGTATAGAGTAATTAGTATTTATAGTTCGTTTACAGGAACGCACAAAACGATTCCATTGCACTGATATCTATGGGGAAAAATCGTTTACAGTGTATTTTAATGAAATTGATATACATTACTGAGATGCACTAGAGCATGTTTTCTGTAGATTTATTAAGCGCGTAGACTATTTCGTTTATTTACAGAGACACTCAAAATATTTCGATTAGAGGACTGACTATGAGACATAACTGCTGGTTTCAAGCTGTGATATACATTCAAAATGTTTATTTTTAGAGTATTATGAGGTGTGTATTTCATATACAGGGTTGCACGATATAGAATTCGCGCCACATTACCGGCTATGGACAGCAATTCCTGAAAATGCATTTTTACTGTGTTGTGGTTATTATTATTTTTTTAAATATTTATTTAGATATCTCATTTCATTGTATGGACAAAAATGACATTTCTTAACACTATTCCGATAGTGTTGGAAAGTGTTTCATAATCTAAGCCGTGGCGCATGATTTTCCGTTAGAGGGGGACGCGACTGTATAGGACAGAAAAAATGCCATTCCTCTGTGACTAAAACGTACCGAATTATGATACTTTAAATTTTGTAAAATTTCTAGCTCTAACAAAAATCGTTTGCCCGTTTTTAATGCCGGAGAGCCCCTAAATTTCATATAATTGAAAGTATTTTTCAAACTCGATGAAATTTGTAATTGAACTGTAACTGAAACATTCCGCTACTTTAAATTTTGTAACATTTCTAGCTCTGAAAAAATCGTCTGCCCGTTTTCAGTGCCGGAGAGCTCCTAAATTTCATAAAATTCAAAGTATCATAACTCGATGAAATTTGATCGTAAAAGGATGCATTTTTAGGTGCGTTCGTAATAATATAAATACATAGCACCTATAGTCGTCATCTGGTCCGTCCGTCTGTCTGTCTGTCCGTCTGTCCACATATAACAGCGCAAAAACTACGCAATCGAATGGTTTGAAATTTAATATATAGAATCGTTGCAGAATTTTGTCGAGTCATTTCAAATTTTATGAAAACCGAATCAAAACTTTGAAAGATATTAATAAAAGTTTTCTTTATTCTATTAAATCCTAACATACTTAATCTATATAATAAAAACGCAACTCATGTGACTGGGGAAAACAAGGCTATTTTTATTCAAAGTTATTTTTTCGAATAAAATTGCGTAAAAGTTACATTTTTAGAAAGATCGTTCAAAAAAATTGTTTGCTTGAGAAATAAATTACATTAAAAATGTATAGATTCTGAGATAACTTCAGTGGAAATTAGGTTAACAGCCGAATATCTCAACCAGGGGTCGGAAAAACTACTTTTTGTTTGTAGCGAACTTCAACTACAACTACTTTATGAAAAATGTAGTTAACTACAACTACAACTACTTTTTTTTAAAAGTAGCGACTACAAAATACTTTTCAAAAGTAGTCACTACTTCGCTACTTTTCGCTACTTTAGTTATCATCGATAATTAAATACACCGCAAACGATTTTTCCCCATAAACCATAATGTAACAGAATTCTTTTAAATGTCCCTGTAAGCGAGATATAAATGCTACACATTTCATTTTGAATACTGAACATTCTAGGGTAAACTTCAATAACATATCAAACTTTCAGGGCAATCCGAGTATATTTACGAGAGTTAGAGCACAGACAGACAGACAACAGCGAATTCATAGACACTTTTTAATTATGTTGGAAAGTGTTAAAAAGAGGAAATTTGAAAACAAAAATTGTAATAATCTTACAAATTTATGAGAGTGATATAGCACAGTAGCGCTTAAGGTGGTTCTCAAATTCCTTGCTCAACAACGCGAAACTTTTTGATACATTATCTGACTCATTTTTAAACACAAAGGCATACAATTGGCAGGTCTGACTATTGAAGCGATTTGGAATCGAAATGAATTTTTCACCTTTTGATAAATAAATTACTTATCGGGTTATCAGCGATTCGTGTCACGTTTTTTTCCTTTCCCCCGCTGCGGCGTCGGAAATTCGGTTGAAAACGCCGACTTTGACAGTGTTTTCTGAAAAATCTTCTGTCTTTACTAAAAAATAAAATAAAATAAAGAATAATGGAAAACGTATTTCGGTTACAAAGTTTCTGAATAAGAACACCTGTATTTTCATGCGTTTCCGAACAAAAATGAATTAAAGAATATGTCAAAGTAGCCAGTTTGGATTTTAGAACAACCTTAAGAGCGTATAGCCCTTGGTAAATTTGAATATACGTTATTTTTTTAAAATAGAGCTAAATAGTCTTATTTCTTTACAATTTATATATAGTTCCTGAAAGCAATTTAAAAATTGAACAAGATCATATAGACTTGCATAAGTTAAATCGTAGCTTTTCTTTTCCTTTCTATCTCTTTTTGTTTGTTTCCCTTTGAAAACCCGAATTTCAACATACCGGGCTTTAGATTCATTCTGGAGACAAAGATAGAGATATTTCATTAAAACACCAAGCTAACCAATATCAAATCAAATATAAAACATTATAAATCAATTATTTTAGCGATAAAAAACCTGTGCAGCTAAAGTAAAAATAAATAGCCATAAAAATAAAATTAAGCATTCTTAGGCATTTTTTAAAATAATATATTCTTATTTCCAACCACCTTTGTTTTATCTATTGGAATCTTTAAAAGGAAATATGCAGTAAATTAATTTGTATGCATTGCATACATTGGACAAATATTTCACAACGATCAAAAGACGTATTAATAAAATATTTTTTTGCGATAATAAACAGTTCGATAAGAATATTTTCTGAATCAGGGATCTTAATTCGAAAATACTCTTTTTAATGATTTATGAATTTTAGTGAATAACGATTTAGATATTCGGTGCGAGATGCGATTCAGTAATTATTATTAATAACGAAAATGCTAACTCACCTCTATGTTCAACTTCAAGTTGTAAGCAGATGATTTTTATACTGATAACTTCTTATTAATTGGACAAAGTTTACATGTTACAGAATCATTACCAACACTCTTGTTGTTCTATAACTTCAAAATATTCATTACATGCCGACCAGGGCAGTTCTATACTATTTTTGTCTGTCATTCTATTACATTAATCTCAAAAGAAGCATCCTCACATTAAAACACAAGATCTAATAATGAGTAAGAAGACAAAGGATTGCCAGCAAGAAAATTAATTTTTTGATGAGTGAGTACTTTGCGGTTTTATTTGCAAATCCAGCGAATAATAGACCACGAGCATGCTGACACTTTACGTTTCAGCTGCTAGTTTGTTTGAAGGCAGAAATCATTCCTTCCTAGTGCACTTTTAATAATAAAATGGTGTACTTGTTCTTTTTCTGTGCTTTTTCAAGTGTATATATATTTTTAATTAGAGTTCTAACGATTTTAAACTGGCAGGAAGCGAGCAGAAATTTTGTTCGAAGGGGTTTATTTCAGATGATTGATTATTTATTTAATGTTACCAGATTGCAAAGAATACGGAACTTTAAAAAAAAGAAGAGTTTTAAATTTTGTATATGGGGAGATGGGGGAGATATTAGTGGAAGGGGGATAATTTATAATACTGATTATTTATCGTCACTAGAGAACACTATTTAGGGCAGAAGATTTTTTCTTTATATATATATAAATAAAAATAACTTAAAGATTTTAGATTTATTTGTATGCTGCGGGGGGTGGGGGGGGGAGAAAAGTAAATTATGGACAATTTAGATGGTTACTTATATATTATTATTAGGTAGGAACGAATGTGGCCCTTTTTTTAAAAAAAAAATATAGAGTTTTAAATATTTGAAACTGTATGCTGGAGGAGGTGCAAAAAGGGAAGCGTAAATTTTGGGGACAAGGGAATAATTTTTATTTATTGTCATTAGAGAGCAACAAATGGAATGAAAGATTTTATTTTTGTATAAAACTAAAGATTTAAAAATATTTTAAACCTTTGTATGGTACTAGGGGAAAACGTAAATTTGAGAGGTTAGGATAATTTAGATGATTTATGTTTAGATAAATACTTTCTTTTTTTTTTTTTTTTTTTTTTTTTTTTTTTTTTTTTCGTTTTTAATAAAGATTTTACATTTTTTTGCTTGCTGGGGGTGGGAGGCAAAAGGGAGAAGAAATTAGTCAGATAAAGATTTAACATAGCCAGACGACTATATTTTGGTAAAACCAATCGTAGTCGTATAAAAAAACATTATATTGAGAAGATTTCTATGGATTTAAATAACAATACACGAAGTTTCTGACACCCAAACTGTGAAAATGACAGTTAATTTGTGACCGTGCCCATCGTCTATGGAGAAATATATGACACTCCAACTGAGATTTGTAGCAAATTGTTGCAGAGAACATATTTCGCACAAAAGAAACGAGTTATGATCATGTGATTTAAAGATTGGCACTTTTTTCTTCCCTCCTAAAGTAGCGTCAAAAGTAGCGTCGATGCTCTCTACAAACCACTGATATTTTGTATCGAGCTACTCGCTACACTACACTTTTTTTAATGTAGCGCGCTACACTACAAACTACTGGAAAAAATAGCGGCTACTGTAGTTTCGCTACTTGTAGCGCGCTACTTCCGAGCCCTGATCTCAACCCATTAAAGTAAATAAACAAAAGATTCATTCATCGTGAGTCATAGAAATACTAACCATGGAGATCGCAAAGCAAGATATCCATGGTGAATTTACAGAGCTGTCTGGCGTCGAAAAAAAAATCGCATCTGTAAACATGGCATACGTAATAATAATAAAAAAGGCATCCTCATTTCGTTCATAGCAGACGATATAATTAATTTCACTGAAATAATAACGATGATTTTTTACATTGTAAAACTAGTTAGAGCACGTAACGAACGCACCTCATTCGTCACGTTTAACGTACAATTTCCAACTTGTTTACTGTTGTACTTGTCAAAAAGTTTTCTAAGTATAATATTATAGGATCTCAGGGACCGTATAAAAATGTAAAAAGTGTAACTTTTTGTAAACTAATGGCAGGACTATTTCATCAGAATTATGTTAAATGATAGAATCACGTAATTTTGAACACTTCTGCACGTTGCATTGCATATGGGTATCTCCAACAGGTAAAAAATTAAAGCGCGTTTCAATATTTTTGCAATACACTGTATAATCAGTTCGGTCGCTTTTGCTGCGTTTGGGTTCAATCGTTCGATCTAAATCTGACAATACTCTCATTGTTCGATAACCGAATCAAATTTTGCTGGAATTTTGACGTTTTAAAACTATACAGATAAGCGTGAATGCGATAAGTGATGAGCGAGAAGAGATATATATGCGTTATGCAAAACGAGTGAAACCATTTCGTGCGTGCTAGAACGAAGCCAGTGGGATAACAAGCGACACGCAGACCCCCGCGACTGCGGGAGGACGCAAGAAGTTAACAGGCACAGTATGAAAAAGCTTGAAAAAGTAATAATTTTAAAATATTTTGTAAATTTTATCCTATATTATTAACATTTTACAACATAATTGAAAAGCATTTATGAATTCAAATTCTCTGTCTGCCTGTCCATGCTCTAATAAGCATAAATATGCTCCAACTTCCATGCAATTGATATATGCTCTTGAGGTTTACTATGCCATGTTCGGTATTGCAAATGAAGTGTGTAGCATTTATAGTTCCTTTACAGGGACACTCAAAAGTATTCCGTTACATTACGGTCTATGGTGGAAAAATAGTTTGCTGTATATTTTAATGATGTTATCTTATTTCAAACATATCGAAATTAATATATATCACTGAGGTGTACTACAAGCCTCTTACTATAGAATATGGTGAGCATAGCATTCATCGTTCATTTACAGGGACACACAAAAGAAGTCGGTTACAGTATTGTCCATTAACAATATGCTGGAAGATCGTTTTCAGTTGAGGTACGCGATTTTAAATTAAACTAAATCTTGTCTATAACTTGGTGTAACAAATGTGCTATGCCTTTCTTAACTGAACTAAATTTTAACATACTATGTCATATATATACAAATCTACAGATCACATACAGGACTGTACAAAAGACTATTGATGGCAATTTTCTGAAATTGAGTTTACAAATTGTTTACTTAGACATTATCTTTCAACTTATTAAACGGTGAAGTTTTATTAAAGTGTTCTGTCAGTGTTGGAAAGTGTTTCATAATCTATGTGCGATGCATGATTTTTCTTACTTGTTTGTTTTCAAAAAGTGTACTTTAGGACCAAATTCTGTATTTTTTCATTCGTTTCTAAGTAGAGTAAAATACATGAATAAGATGCGCCCAAGCAAATTAGATAACGTACTTAATAGTTGTATTTGTATATGTCTTTGTTTTATCCTTCTGTGCGAGCAGGCCATTCTTTTTCTCTAATACTACATTTCTACTTTCTTCTGTCTTTACAAGAAGAAAGCATTGGATTCAGGAAAATTTTAGACTTCCGGTTTTCGACGGATTTATACGTTTTTGAAGGGCCTAAACACGATTTGACTGTTTTTTAGAAAATATCTGTCTGTGACACTGTGACTCTGTCTGTCTGTCTGTATGTGACAAAAATTTTCTGGCAGCTCTATCTTAAGAACTAAAGCACGGAATTTAATAAAGCTTTATATTCAGTAAGTCCTGATATAAATTGGTGCTGATTAGCACAGATCAATTTTCATGAGATTTAGTGTTATTATTAACAAAAAGATTTATTATATATATATATATAAAGTAACTTTTCACAAATGCGCAATAATCAAACATGCAGTATACACTCGTTAATTCGAATTCTCAGCGATCGAAAAGTTCGAATTAACCGATACTAAAAAAGAAAATGACTTTCTAAGCTACCAATTGAAGAAAATGTGTTTATCTAACATTAGAGAAAGATATCTCTTTTATAAATCAAATTGTTTTAAGCATATTAAATTTGAAAAAAAAAACTGCATTCTAAAATTTAAATTATTAGAAGCATGATCTAAAAAAATCTAAAATATTTTACTTTTACCGAAAATTCATAATATATCCATAAGCAGGGCTTCACAAATGCGGTCGACAGGTAGCCACTGGCGACCAGATTTTTCTATCTGACGACCAAGTTTTTAAATCTGGCTTTTTATTTGTTTTGTTTATTTATTTTAAATAAGCTGGTTTCCCTCCCCTCCCCCTCCCCTACTCGTCCGCGAAAAGCAGTGATTTTTCTCTTCTATCTTACTTTTAATAGAAGAGCCAAGTTTAAAAGGCATTTATTTTCCATTCCCATACACAGAAAACATCATTTTTTTCCGTTATGGCATGCCACGTGATTAGAATGTGGGAAGAGTGTGTGTGTGTGTGTGAGGGGGGGGGGTGCTCAATATAAAAGTAAGAAATCGTGATAATCTAGCCTCTGTGACGACATCTAAAATTGGATACAATGCTACAAAATGTTCAAGGTCTTTTTTTGTTTGAAATCAGATTTTTGTATTTCAGAATTAAAACTAATTAATCTATCATATTCATTTTAAAGAATAATAACATCTAAGTTAAGTGATTATAAGTAATTCATATGAAGTAAATCTATCAAACTTAATTAAAATTTGAAGAATAACTATTTTTAATAAAATTAAATAATATGTATTTTTTAAATATTTCTCCCTCGTGTAAAAAGCACGGCGCTTTTATTGTCTGCACACCGCATGCCCACATTGCACAATACGTAAGCGTCACTCTGGTTTGTAGACAATTGTCTAATGTCTAGTCTATATGACGTAAAAGATTGAAGGTACTACTTGTTTGTAGAGACTGGCGGTTTTTAAAAAGAAAATTAATAATTAAACAAATATTAAGTATCCCTTTTTTTTTTAACAGTTTATTTCGCTAATGAAATCTTTTGTGCTGCCTCGTCCCATGGAGCCCTAGAATCTTTTTGCATTTGAATCTTCGTTTTTTAAATTTTTATGTTATAATACTGCTGTCTGGAGAAGTATTTTTTATTATGAAGATTAAAAAAAAAAGAATATATATATTTAAAAAAAAAAAAAAAAAACGTCATCTGGAATTTATAAAAGTGATAATAAGGAATAAAATGGTGGCAAACAATCAAAACCAAATGAACCAGAACGCATCATTCATTGCATTTCAGAAGAGTAAGTTTTTATTTATATTATTATTATTTTATTTATCCTCCAATTTTTATCATACATTGTTGTGCCCAAATACCCCCCCCCCCCCTCCCCCAAGCCAGCTCATTTCGATGACGTAATACGAGCGTGAATAGTTTATTTTAGCAATGCATATTTTACATAATAACTTTTGAGTTATTTTGCAAACTTAATTAGTTTTGATATTTCTCATATATGGATTTTTTTTACAAGCACTTAAAGTTTTTTTTTATTATTCGAGCCGTTAGTATACAAAAAAGCTTTTTTTTTTTTTTTTTTTTTTTTTTACAATTGTAGTTGTTTACAATTTCTATCAAGAGCAGCATCTGTTGCTCATCTTAATCACAATCTTAACTTAAAATTCTAATAAGATGTTTCATTATAGATGTTGCAAAGTTCCAAAATATTAAGAAATTAATTTAGAAATTATATTCAAGCAAAAAACATTATTTCGAATTTGGCAAAAATAAGTTCACCAAATGTACATTTTAAAATAATAAAATCACTCAACTATCCAAACATTTGAAGCATTCGGCAATCAGCATTTTCCGAACCTATCGGTTAGTTCGGCCTTTACAGTATTTTAATTTTTTTGAAATATAATTTTGTTAAGTTTCATTAGAAAACTTGGCTTATATGTGTTAAATGTAAGTGTGTTCTTAGTTTATATGTTAGTTTAATTATGTACTGTTCTAAACTATGTAACTAATACTTCTAACCTGCTTGTTATTCTTTCTTTTTTTTAATCATTTTTAATTCATAGAAAACTTTTGTGTTTTTTTCAAAAACACAGGCGTGGGGCTCGGGGGTTGAAGGTAAATATCTTTTTACTGGCGACTAGAATTTTTTGCTGGTTACCAGATTTTATCAAATTTGTAAAGAGCCCTGTCCATAAGCATAATAGAAACAAACCAGAAGAAGAATTGATGTTTTTTAGCAAAGCTTTCAATTTTGAATAAATGTTTGAGTTCTTTATCTAGTTACTGAACACTGCATCTAACTGATTTTTGTTTGGAGCGCTTGTAAATAAGAAAATAAAAGCTGGTGATATAAAAACTCACTTTTTTTTTTTTTTTTTTAAATATTAAACTTTTTAGTTTGAATAAATCGATGTGATGAAAAAAAGATCAAGTTAATTAAAAAAAATTTAACAATTTATGAGTAGTTCGAATTATTCTGATATCACCTTGGACACATACGCATATACATAGATATAACTAAATCATTCTTTTATTATTTTTTCATACAAAACATAGTGAATATTTTTTAATCAAGCGTTCTTCTAACACAAACTATACAACTTCACTACACAAATTAAAAAAAAAAAATTCCTTGTTTCATATTTTATTACTAATATATTACTATATTATTAAAAATATATATTAATTTTTAAATTAATTGTTCGAAAATAAAAATATTAACTTTTTTTTTTTTTTTTTAAGTTTCTAGCTTTAATTTTATACTTTAAACCTAGATCGGATATTTGGACAAATTTTGCGGTTTGCGGTTTTTTATTGACTTAAACAATGGCATTTTTCGATTGATTAAAAATCAATGAGATAATGTTTAAAAGCATTTAAAATACACACTTAAAAGATTAGAAAAACAATGATATTGTTTTTAGATACACTCAAGGTCAAAGGACGATATACTAACTAAAGCCAAAGCTTAAAAGATAATTTTACATTTTAATTTTAGATAAGAACACTGAACCGTTCATTTCTATGTTTTATTTAATGAAATCATTTTCACCTGTACACCAATGAAATTTTCAAATGATATTTTATTCAGACTTTCAAGGTTAGGACGAAACATTGTTTCTCATTTTCCTGTAAAAACTACTCGTTGGGGGCCACTGTAATACTTACCCATCATGGATATGCCTAATATAAAATATGAAAATAAAACATGTGTAAACTATTTATAAAATGCATTGCAATTCGAATAAAATCGTGGCTTGATGACGTCATAATCTTTAAATGCTCTGTTAGTGAATTACGTAAAAGAAACATCTTTATAACTCCAAAAATGATAATCATATTAACTAACGGTTTACTGGGTCGGATTAAGCGTTTCATTTCCAATTAAAATATATATTTGGATTGAAATTTGAATGAAATACAGGGTCATGAAAAATCGAAGAGTGTGGAAAATAGGATTACAAATATCTCGGAAACTCATTATCCGAACGACTTCATTCTTTATGCAAAATTTATGGTTTTTTTATTGTCTTTTATATTCACTCCTTAAAATAAACAATTTAGAACATTTTTATATATCTTTTATCAGAACGAATATTTCGAGAGTTCGAACAAAATAGTTCCGGATAATCGAGGTTACTGAAATTCAATAAGCTTCTTCCCATTATTACATACTAAGTACATAGCATATTTCAAGTCTCTATCTCAATTTTTTCGAAAAGATAGAGCGTTTACAGACACACACACAGACAGACGGACGGCAAATGTTTTTTCCTAAAAATATGTTTTTCGGAATCGTGTAAATCCGTCAAAATTTTTTTTTCGATCTTCAAAACGATTACAAGACTTGCCTTAAACTACGTATGATAGGAAAGTAATAAAGAATCCTTTAAAAAATAATGTCATAGTTCATTCTAACAAAATTTCCAGGTTTAAAAAGCATGAAGAGATAGACATCAGTTCGCTATTCAATCTAATCAAAGATGTACCCATTGCAAAAAATACGGGGGTGATCGAAAGGTCGCGCAATCCTTGAAAAATATTTTGTTTACTAAAATACAAACACGATTCAAATTACAAACATAAACTAAATTGTAAGAATATAACAATACTGAGACACAAAACTGAGCGAAAATTAACATTGTCAAGGAAGATATTCAAAATGTGACCCTTTTTCTCGGATACAAAGACGCATGAGTTTTTTTTTTTTTTTTTCAAATTTGAGGCCACTCTTCTCAATGTTGGAACACTTTTTTTTTAATCTCATGTTCAATGTTTGTATTCTGATCAACGATGGAGTGTGGATTGCTCGCAAAAACATTCCACACTGCATCGTTGACCTTAAAGCAAACATTGAACACGAGATTAAAAAAATAAGTGTTCCAACATTGAGAAGAGTAGCCTCAAATTTGAAAAAACGCATGCGTCTTTGTATCCGAGAAAAAGGGTCACATTTTGAATATCTTTCGTAACAATTTTAATTTTCGCTCAGTTTTGTGTCTCAGTATTGTTACTCTTTGAATTTTATTGTTGTATCAAATTCATTTTATTGTTGTATCAAATTATAGTGTATAGTGTTGTATGGTGTGTATTATATTAGTGGTGTGTATGTTGTAGTGTATGTTATAGTGTATGTTGTAATGTGTGTATGTTGTATGTATATGTTATATCTATATGTTGTATGTATATGTTGTATGTATATGTTATATGTAATATGTGTATGTTGTATATGTATATTGTGTGTATGTTGTATGTATATGTTGTATGTATATGTTATATGTAATATGTGTATGTTGTATATGTATATTGTGTGTATGTTGTAGGGTATAGTGTGTAATGTATACTGTTGTAGCATTTTATTGTTGTATCAAATTCATTTACTCAATTTTATTGTTGTCAAATATTATTCTCAAAATATTTTTCAAGGGTTGTCCGACTTTTCAATCCCCCGTATTAGAATTCTAATTATAGGAAAATATTAAAATGTGTTTGATTGTCCGAAACTTTGACTTTTTTTCATGTATTTAAGGATGAAAATGATCTTGTAAATAAATAGGAAAGATTCATGTTGTCGATCGGGGCAGTTGAAAAATTTGGGAACACTGGGCAGATAATAAAGTTTTGTAGATCATTACAATGGCGAATCAAATTTTACATGAGTTTTTCAGGAAATTTTTCGGCGTTTTCATAAGATATAGATTTTACTGAATAATTGCCGAAACGTCAGTGAAGGCTCACTGTGAAGACGCGAAAAATTTTTGGTTTTTGTCTGTCTGTTCTGCGATAACTACCGTAAAAAACGTTCGATTAGGTTTATTTTTGGTGAGTATGTTGGTGAGGTACCCAGAATTAGCTGTATAGTTTTTAGTTACATTTGGTTCATTCGTTCGGAAAATATAGAACATTTCTTTTTAGGTCATAATGCTTTCCTATGGTGATGCAGACGATTTTTCAAATTTCATTTTTATCTGAAATGAAAATGCATATGGATTTGCATAATGGATTTAGACGTAAAATTGTGAATACTAAATTTTCGATATGGATTTCCAATAGTTTTAAAATTTTGCCGATAAATTTAATAGAATTTAGAAATTAATTGTTTAAAATATTTGAAAATGTTTTTTTTCATCTGTTCAGGAAATATAAACATCTTGAGCGCGTTCAGAAACCGAAACGCGGGTTACGCGTATAATTGGGGAAAGACGTCATCTGATTTTCTCAGGGTAAAGTTGGGTTAAAACGGCTGTGAACGCTTTTGGGTAAAGTTATGGGCAGGTTTACTATCAAACACTTCCGTCAACCAATGTACCATTACATTTGATTGTAGGAACATTGCAGAAACCATCCTAGCCAACGTTAGCCAATTATATAGCTCTATCGTGATATATATCCGATATTTATTTTCAAAATATCAAGGTTTTTGATATTTTCATATTATTTGATATTTATTTTCAAAATATCAAGATGTTTGTTATTTTCAATATTTGATATTTATTTTCAAAATATCCTTGTGCAAGATATTTTTGATATTTTAAGTCAAAACAAGTGTAAATGAAATTTTCAACTGATATTGACTGTTCCATTCTGTAGATAAAGAACATTTGTCTCTGGCAGTGACTTTTCTAGCTAAAGAAAAAAACAAAAATCTTATCCAAGCTTTGTTTGAAGTTTTTATTTTTAAATGTAGATTATATGGGACTCATAATTATGTGGGACATAACTAATTCAGGACAGATATAGAAAGATAAATTGTCTAATTTAGATAAGCAGTTCTATGCAACTTCATTAGAAAAGAATCAATTTCTGGTTTTGGTGAGCTTAAATTGTACAACATGTTAGGGAAAAAAATAAGCTGACATTTATGTTTAAATTTTTCAATTAAAAAAAACTATTTTGTATTTAATTTTTTGTTTTATAAATTTCTGATTTCTTGATAGTTGATACTGATTCTTATAGTTTTTTTTTTTTTTTTTTTTTGTAAATGTATAAAGGAAATTGTTTCTGTTTTGTTGATTAGTTGATCTTCAATTTTGTTCAAAGTGAAAAATAAAAGAAGAAAAGTGGGGAAAAAAGCAGTTTTAGTATATTGTTTGTTTTCATGTTAAGTGAACATATTTTAGTTTCTAATCTATATTATGCTTGAAAATATTTATTATCAGCAGTAAGTTGACTATTTTGAAAATATCGGATACATATCGAAAATATCGGATATATATCAAAATATCGGATATTTTTGATATTTTTGAAAATATCATGATATTTACGAACCCTGGTTGTACTAGAACATAAAGGACTTTTTTGTTTATTAACATTAAATTTAGTTCACATCAGTATGTATCACAAGGGGGGGGGGAAGGTTTGAGTTGCAGTGTTTTTGTACCCTCTGTTACAAAAATATTGTAACAGGAGGAGTTACAAAGAAATAACAGCGATTTTATAACATATATTGCACGTAGTAGAGGTTACATTTAAGAAAAAGTTTTAAAATCTTCAAAAATTCTATAAAAATAAATAAATTTGTTGTTTATATAAACTTTTTAAACTTATTGTTATAAATTTTAAACTGAAATTTAACTTTAAAACAATATTTAAAAATAAAATTGGAGTTAGAGAAGGTACCAACAGGAAACACATCTTAGAACATGAAATGCTACTTTACATTCGAAACATATTATGAACAGTTCCAAAATGATGTTAGATTTCTTTTCTAGAATCTATTTTCTGCAATATAGTCTATTCTGGTGGACGCTTTTCAAAATGTTTATTATAGTAAATGTAAATGTAATAACAAAAGTTACAAAGGTTAAAAACAAAAGTTTAATATATTCAATTAAAAAAATATATATATTTTAATTAATCCGAACAAATTCATTAACTATTAACATTGTTGATTAGTTAAAAATAAATAGACAGGGTGTTCCAAAAACTTTAACCTCGGCTTTTATTCCCTAAAGATTGATCATAGACATATATTATAAATTACAAAGTTACGTAAAAAGAGGTACAGAATTTTATGAAATCGATGAAAATTATCAGGGGGTTAAATATGAAGAAAAACAATATTTAAATGTTTATACTGTCCCCGTACAAAAAATTTCCCAATGAGTAAAATGTGCCCTATATACACTAATAAGGTCATGTACAAAATTTCAGCATTTCATCATAAAAAGTCGCAGACATATGTTTAAGCGAAGTTGGGGAGGGGTTAATCCTAAATTAAAATGTAAATGTTTAAAGCTAGAGTGCAGATGACGCGACGCAGAAATTCATCAAAAGGAAATAAAATATGTCTCTTATCTTTAGTTTTATTTACAAATTTACAAAACTATGCTTCCAGAAAAATACCTTAAAAGTAATGGATATGTAGTAATGGAATCCATACAAAAAGAAATGTTGGTGTTTAAAGCAAAGTACTAAATTAAATAAAACACCAAACTTTAAGATAAAAATATACTAAATTAAAAATTTTGCAATGGGCTTTCAGGTTACATTAAATTTAGGCGACAGCATAACAATAAAATGAAAGCCAGCCTTAGTCCATGTCATCATTTGAGGTAAGTATTGTACAATTATAGCATAAAAAGTCACCAGTATGAGTTTTGTGAATTATTTAAGATATTTATGTATAAGGAATTATTAAAGATAAAAGATATAAGAAAAAGCGGAAGAAATTGTTGAAGAGGAATGGTTTAACCGTACAACGTAACTAAAACGAACAATTTACGGGGAAAACATACAACCTGGCAACCCTACGACAGAGACGATAAATATAGATTCTATCAATGAACTGAGTATTTACTTCATAAGAAACTCAAAAATAAATATATATATCAGTTACCTTCATTTTATCTATACTAATAATTATAAAGTAGTAAAGATTGTTTTTTGTTTGTTTGTTTGTAGGGGGTAATCTCTGGAACAACTGAAGCGATTTCAAAAGTGATGGTGGCAAATTGATGGTGACAATCCCTGCTCCAACATAGGCTATATTTTATGTCGGTGCCACTACCCCCCCGGGGAGTGCAAAAGCGAAAAACGTTCTAAAATTTGGATTTTTTTTATACTGAAGGAGCTAGAAACATGAAATTTGGCATAGTTGTTACTTATAAGATGTAAATGCTCTCTAAGAACAAATTCTAAAAAAATTCGAAATTTAAAAGGGTGAGATGAGCGAAAAACTTTCTAAAAACACTCTAAATTACAATTTCCATGGAATCTCTGGAACTACAGAACCGTTTTTAAAAGTGATGGTGGCAAATTGATGGTGACAGTATCTGCTCCAACATAGACGATATTTTATGTCGGTGCCACTACTCCCACGGGGGTGCAGGAGAGAAAAACATTCTAAAATTTCGATTTTTTATACTGAAGGTGTTAGAAATATGAAATTTGGCATGGTAGTTACTTACAAGATGTAAATGCTCTCTAAGAACAAATTCTAAAAAAATTCGAAATTTAGAAGAGTGAGATGAGCAAAAAGCGTTCTAAAAACATTCTAAATTACAATTTCTATGGAATCTCTGTAACTACAGAACCATTTTCAAAAGTGATGGTAGCATTCCCTGCTGTAACATAGGCTATATTTTATATCGGTGACACTACCACAGGGGGGGGGAGGGAGGTAAAAGAGCAAAAAACGTTCTAAAATTTCGAATTTTGTTCGATATTAGTGTGGTTTAATTAGTAATTTCTGAATTATCTGTGGCAGTAAAATTTCCTCTAATGAAAAAAGGCCAACGAATACCACTTGGCATTTTTCAAGAATTATGCGAGCAAAGCCGCGGGTTTTGCTAGTAGGAAATAATCAACCTGTTATATTTACAGCAAGTTTTCGCTTTGTTGAATTACTAAGACGAGTAGTCGGAGAAACTAATCAGAAAAGTAGTAATTAGCAATTTGTTTTTAAGTGTCCGATGAAGCTAAAAATTTCAGCAA
Organism: Maratus michaelseni; assembly: GCA_963931845.1. Taxonomy (NCBI): domain Eukaryota; kingdom Metazoa; phylum Arthropoda; class Arachnida; order Araneae; family Salticidae; genus Maratus; species Maratus michaelseni. Next base: position 74,537,184 of record OZ007588.1, read on the forward strand.
AATATAATGAGGACATATAAGGCCAGTTAACAACTTTCTGTTAGAGTTCAACAAATTCTCGGGAAATTATGAAGGTTTTTAAAAAAATCTCAGGTATCGCTGTATACAGCTGAGTCAGTGCCATAGAACCAAGAAGCGTTTTGGATAGACTTGGAATTCAGTTATATTAATTAAAATATTTTGATCAATATATAATTGCATGTAAAATTTAGATTCATTCTTTTTAAACGCATGCTTATGATTGTAAATTGATTAGAAGGTTCATATTTCTGTCTCTCTAATTTGCTCTCTTTTTAGGTGCGCTCGTAATTATATAAATACGTAGCATCTATTGTCGTCGTCTGGTCCGTCCGTCTGTCTGTCTGTCTGTCTGTCCGTCCGTCCGCATATAACAACGCAAAAACTACCCAATCGAACGGTTTGAAATTTGAGATATATTATCTTTGCAGAATTTTGTCGAGACATTTCAAATTTTATTAAAATCGAATCAAAACTTTAGAAGATATTAATAAAAATATTTATTCAGAAATTTGAATTTTTTAAAAAGAAATCGGTGCTTTCTTGTTATAGGAGCTTCCGAGGTTTAACCGTCAAGCGACCGAGATACTTATTTTATGACAGAAATTAATCTACAGACGATATAATTCATTTTACAGAATTAAAAATCCTCAAGATCTGAATATTTATAGAACTAGCTATAGTACGAACGCACTTCATTTGTCACGTTTGACGTACAATTTCCAACTTCTTAAATCTTGGCATTCCTTCTATATACAGATTTATATTGTAATAAACTTTTGATAAATTTGATTTAATCAATATTTCATATAATGCTTCATTTTCTTAATATATATATATTTTTTTCTTTTCAGCAACTGCCATTATTCTAATCGAATTGCTTAGAATTAATTGTTTAATAATTTGAAATGGTCGACGAATACGAACTAAATCTGATGCAGAGGAATGGCATATTCATTGACCAGCTGCCTTTAGGGTATAAAGAGGAAGCTCTGAAACATTACCCATGTAAGTACTGCTGTAATGTTTATGACGAGGAGGGCAAAGGACTTCATATTTATTTTCATGACGATAAGCAGACTCTAGAATATGCTCGCAGTCGTATAATTTGGATAAAAGAAAAGTTTTTTACGGTTTCTTTATCTGCAACAAATTTGACAGTTCATGGCATTTCAGCTTCGGTCCAAGAAATCCTGTCCCTCATGAAGTTTAATGGGTATGAAGATATAGTCCGTGTGTATCCAGTTGGAGATCAAACAGAATTCAACACACATGCACCAATTATCAAGAATAGCGACTACCGCATCGTCTTGAAAATTCCTGAAATAAATGCAATGCTCATCACTCCAATAACATGTCAGAAACTGGGGTGTCCCGCTCAAACCTTTAGTGTCACCTTTTTCTGCCGATTCTGTCGTCAAGATGGTCATAAGTCATTTGATTGCAGACTATTCTCCCAATCAGAGTCGTTTACTGGTAAACACGTTGAAAGACAAATGTATTTACCATCAGACATAAGAAACTTAAATTTAGAACAGTTTCATAGGCAGGGTGGTATAACTGTTGATGAGACCTTTTCTATTTCCCAAGACGCCGGTCCTCATTCCAGCAACACTTCAGATGTCTTTAATCCTCCTGCCTCGACGTCTGAAGCCTGCCTGAATATGATGGATCCACTTGAACATACCAGTAAGTCTCTAATTTTATTAAGCTTCAGTGCACAGATATTTGGTCTGAAAAATATGCTTTTTCTTGCGAAGGAATGTCAGGGGGAGAGGGTGATCTTGTATCATATATTTGAAGTCAATGTAAAAAATATATAACAAATACGAGGGAAAGTCATTATGTAAGTCACAAAAGATAATTAAATAATAACTTACAAGGATATTCAGTTCAAAACTATTTTTATGTCTCAACATATTCTCCACCAATATTTATGCACTTATATCACCGTTTTATCAGTGCCCCAACACCAGCTGCATAACATTCTTTGGGTTGCTATCTCACCCACATTAGGACATCAAGTTGAACCTTTTCATCGTCTGTGAACATCATCTTGCAACTTCTTCAACCTCCACCATACAGCTTCGACTTAGCCCCAAGCGATTTTCATCTCTTTAATCCATTAAAAAGCCACCTTGGAAGCAAGATGATGTTCTCAAATGATGAAAAGGTTCAACTTGAAGTCCTATTGTGGCTGAGGCAACCCAAAGAATGTTATGCAGCTGGTGTTGGGGCACTGATAAAACGGTGATATAAGTGCATAAATATTGGTGGAGTGGAGAATATGTTGAGAAATAAAAATAGTTTTGAAGTAAATATCATTGTAAGTTATTATTTAATTATCTTTTGTGACTTACTTAATGACTTTCCCTCGTACATAATCAATGGCTAAAAAATATATATATATGTGTATAATAAATGACTAAGATATTGTTTTATTTTATTTTAGGAGAAATATCTGAACCTGAGACCAACAATCCAGAAGCTAGTCAGCAAATGATAGCAAGTCTAAGTGAAGGGATAAGAAATGCTATATTCCTAACTAAGGGAGCAGTGTTAACTCCCCATTCTTTAATCAGATTCTTATACCACGCGCGAGGCCGACGAGCCAAAACAGTAATGGAAATAGCACTTACTTTTACCACAGAAATTGATAAACTAATACATCAACTAATGTTGGTGAACAAGAACTACTTTCACCGGGTCGAGACAAGAACCAAAAATGAAGATCGAGATCGTACATTCCTAAAAGATCTTGGAGAAAAATTGCAAAAACAAATGGACATGCAAGGAGAAAGGAGAGGCACAATCTTGTAAAGAACAAGCAGCTCAAGGTAGCAGCTCAAGGAGGTTCATGGACGAAAGTTTATAATACATATTAGAGGTTCTCATTGGCCTTAAAGATACTATCTCTGATTCTAACTGAAAAGAAAAGACTTTTTGTACTATATTTTTTAGCGTAGTTAATCTCGCCATTCCTTCAAAAGTCTAAATTTAAAATGTGTGGTCTCAACTCGTTCAGTAGTTCACTGTAAAAAAATTGGTGCAAAGTTCCTGAGAAAAACCTGTCGCAGCTATTCTGTCACAGGTTTTCCCAGAAATTTCACCTAAGAAATGCCAGGAAACTTACACAAGTCAGTTACACACAAAACATATGGAACTTTACACAGATCACCGATAATTTCTCTTTTACAATAATTCCGAAAAGTTACACAAAAGTTCAAAAGTACACCTGAGAGAACTAAGGAATGTTACACACAAAACTTATGGAACGTTTCACAGTTGATCAGTAAATTCCACTTTCTCAAGTATTCCGAAAAGTTACATAACATTGTGGAAGATGTTATTCCAGATTTCTCGGTATTCTTGGATCAGCAGAAATAATCCAAGAAAATCCAGGGACGTTACACAGATTTTTCACAGTGTTTTAGCTATAAATTCTTTCAAACTTGAAAAGGGTTTTTATAACCCCACTGTATATTCAATTCTGAATCAGCAGAGTTACACGATGCTATCACAATTATTGTATACTACAATATAGTTATAGCTGTGCAAGTATAAATACTATTCAGTTATTATTATACAATGCATATGCAATTTCTATTACATGTTTCAAGCCTACCATATTGTACGGAAAGTCTTATGTAGCGATACTACTAATACGAGCACATAATATATTTGTAATAATATCGTTGTTAGTTTGTGACAATTACATCGGTACATAGCTGATGCTATAAGGAATTCAATTACTGGTTTAAAAATATTGTTACACAAAATGAATTCTAATATTGTTTTAAAGAATGCTTATGCAAATAAATACGCTGTTATAGTATACGATGATATAAATTGTAATAAAATATGCAAACTAGAGTCTGATACCATGCTATGCAAATACATTAAACAATGTTATTACAAATTCCTTCAACACTCATATGATGCTCATCATACAATATTGTTGGGTAAAAAAAGTGCCATATTTTAAACACAATTTTACAATGTAATGCACATTTCCACATATATCTTATTATCAACATTATCATTAAAAAAAAAAGAAAGAAAGAAAAAACAGACATTTATCCTTTCGAAACAGTTATGTTGAATGACATCGAAATATTTTAAAAAATAAGGTGGGGGTGGGCAAAAATCATTGTTTATGTATTATTGCTTGTATGTAGAAGGAATATTTTGGAAGTTTCATTGTTATGTCTCTAAATTTGGGGTATTTTAACACAATTTAAAATTAACTTTTATTATTTGTATTTTCTATTTAATTCTTGTTTAAAGCAGTTTTATTACATATTAGCGCGAAATTTACAAATAATTTTATTGGAAAAATACAGGAAATTGTAATTCATAGATTTGCCTTGAGTTTAACTATATTTATGGGAAATATTTTCTGTTCAGATTTTATGTACCTAATAGATGAATGGATTGGAAATGCATGACAGTTTTTGTAACTCGATCTTCCTAGATTGAATTTAGCGCGCAATTCAGATTAGAAATTTTTAGATGTGTGAAAAATAAATTGTATTCAATTTTGTTTACCAATTTATATAAGTAATTGATCAGATAATCTTATATTAACTAAATTCAGCTAAAAAAGGTCAGTAATACTTATTGCCGAAACGTCAGTTGAGGCTCACTGTGGATACTCGAAAAGTTTTTGGTTTCTGTTTGTCTGTCTGTTTGTTTGTCTGTACCGCGATAACGGCCGCAAAAATAGTCTGATTAGGTTGATTTTTGGTAGGTATGTTGGTGAGGTAGTTGGAGATGGAGATGAATGGGACATTTTCACAAAAATATTTATTTTAAATATTTTATATAAGTTATTATCAGTATTATATATCACACGTCATACATTAAGTGTTTGGCTACATCTTATGCACAATATTTGTTCAAGATTATTATTATACAGATACATAAATTAAATTTAAAAAAACGTTCTTCTATGTCCCAATCATCCCCACAGCAGGGATGAATGGAACAGTAATAGGGATGAATGGGACACAAATATTTTCCTACCTGTATTCAATGTTAAGGACTAAAAGCTGAACAAAAATGCTGCCTTGGCAAAAGCTGAGAGATTATAAATTGTAATATGATCTCCAGGATTATTTGTTAGTCAATGATCTTGGACTCATCTCAGCTTTGCCTTAAAAGGCCCATAAACGGTGGACTGAAGACTATGGCTACAAAGAGGATGAAATGTTAAAAGAATAATTACCATAAAGTATTAATTTGTCAACCTATATAATATTATTTAGTTAATAAAAAATTTTCAGTATACCCTAGGGAAGAATGAAGCAGTCCCATTCATCCCCATTTGAAATGTCCCAATCATCCCCATGATGCATATATTCGATTGTCAGCTATTTTGTCTCAGAAATTATTTTGTCACAGTGGTTAATATGCATTCATTTTAATTACCAATATTGAGCCTTGAAATAAAAAAACTACAACATATCTTAATTGTTTATATTGCATAAGATATTTAAGTAACTTCAAATGTAAAAAAAAAATTACTTTTAAGCAGAGTTTTCAGGAAATGCAAATTTGAAGGAAACTGAAAACAGCCATGTGCTCTTGCTTTTGGTTCTGAAGCACACTATAGTAGTGAAATCTATGAGGATAGGAAGCAACTAAAAAAAAAAGTTTAATGCCTGAAATATTGAGAATGTCCCATTCATCCCCATCTCCCCTACCCGGAATTAACTGTATAGTTTTTCGTTAAATTTGGTTCATTCGCTCGAAAAATATAGACCATTTTCTTTTAAGTCATAATGCTTTTCAATGGGAAGTCAAGCGATTTTTAAATTTTAACATTCTTTGACTGTAAAAAAATTTCCGGAAAGTTCCGGAAAAAAGTGGTGGCATTAAGATGCCACGGCTTTTTGCTGTTGCGTTTCACGACAAAGTAGTGCAACATTCCAATTTTAAATAATCAATGTACTTTTTTTATTCCGTGTCTTATTTAAGCAATTAAATTTTAAAGTTTCGTATTACAGATAAAATGAAAATTCAAATAATAAAGCATAAAAAGATTTAAATTAGCTAACTTTATCGGTTGATATACAAACAAAGAATGACATTTGTTCAGATTGCATTTGTCTCTAAGTACCCATCAGGCAGCTGTATTTTATTCTTCTTTAGTTATCAAAATGGCAAATGGAACATAAAACATGAAGCACGCATGCGCAGAATGTAGTTTACTGAAAAGTTGAAACCTCTCAAAAATATTACACGCATTATTGCCGTAATCGACGTGGGACATAAAGAAATTCGAAATTCCGGTAAAATATGCGAAATGTTTCAGGATAATTTCCTGAAACCCTCCGGAATTTTTTTACAGTGTTGGGATAAATGACATGTTAAATTATAGATGCTAAATTTTCGAAATAGAGATCTTAAATTAATACGATCGCTTTAAAATTTGCCAATAATTTCTTAGAATTTCAAAATTAATTGTATAAATTATTGGTAAATTTTACGCATCAATTGCAGAGATATAAAATAATTTTAATTTCTCATTTTTTACAAAAATGTCCCATGCATTTCTTTTTTTCCTTTCTTTCATTAAATGGTTGCCGCGCAACGTATTTCAGTATTTCAAAGAATATATATATATATATATAAGAAAATTCGAGTAAATCGTATTACTTTAATGCAAAATTTTATTATCAAAATAGCTGATTTTCGAGTGATTTTAGTTTTTAATATGCTATTTCTAATGACATAGATAAGGATTTATTTTAACTACTAAAGAAAGAAGATCAAATCGGTTTTCCAAACAAAAATTATAAAAACGTTGAATGTGTAAATAGAATATATGAATCATAAAAGGAATTTATATTTGTATAAGTATGTTAGCACACGAAATTGTATCAATTTTAGCAATATATGAAGGGGTTAGAATGACAGTGTAGTAAGTCAAAATTTAGCTATTTGAGAAATGTTTTTTGATACTTATTATATTGCCGTTGCATTGAGTGGCCCAACTTGTTTTGTCCTCGAGCGACTCCCTAAGTGAACTATGACTTATTTGACTATCACATTGAACAGAAATTAATATACGTTCAGTGAAAATATGGTTATCTCGATTTTCAAAATTTTTGACTTACTCCACTGTTATTCTAACCCCCTCGTGTGGTGATGCTTAGTGGTTTCAAAATAAGTGTTCATTTATGGATAGGATACAATATCTAAGGAAATATAAGGAAATTACGACAGTAAATGCATTCAGACATATACTTGAATAATGAAATAGCACAATTACTGGAAATTGAGAACATAAAATTAAAGCGACAACGGGGGCTTCAGGAAGGCCCCCCTTTGAAGGAATGTATTCTTATTCTGAAAAAAATACGATAATAAGTAGTTTATCATATCATTGCATAAAATTTTGATCTGATACTTCTAAAATTTCAGGAAGTTTCGATAAATCTTATATGCTTATAAATGTATAAATAACTTAACAAAATTGAATTTTACGATATCAAATATTATGCAGATTATAACAAATTAGTGAGATTAATGAACAATGATTTGTAGGTCTGACGTTGAGGCCTCTGATCTGTTAGATTTACTAGTTTTAAGTTAATTTGTGATGTTACCAGGCAGAAAATGATTTTTCAAACAAATTTTGGATCTGTGAAAAATGTAACTGTAAATTAAAATTTCCCATTCTTCCAGGCAAGTTACGTTTTAGTTGAAATTTTAATTAATACTTTGAATATTAAATTTTACCAGGCAAATCACGTGTTTAAATTTTATTTCTCGAATTTTGACTCAAGAAAAATTTTCTGTTACCAGGCAGAATATTCTATTTTATTTTTATTTTTGGGTTATATCTCTTAGATACAATGTCAGCAAATTCGTAAGTGTTTTTATTCAAACTTTTCAGCTGTATTTATTATTATTATTATTATTATTCCAGTTATAATTCAGCTCTTCGGTATGGTGAACTTCCATTATTCGTAATTTCTATTTGATTCCTGTTTAAAGCAAATAAACAAAGTTAATTTTAAATTATGTTAAAATACCCCAAATTCAAAGACATAACATTATGAAGAGAGAGAGAGAAAGACATATCAAATTTTTAGTATCCCATAAGAAAAATCGTGAAACAGTTTTTCTCGAACATCAGATTTCGTTTCTTCATATTAATAAAATGTATAGACAATAACCGCTTGACATTATATAACTAGTATGTTGTGGCCATTACAAAAATTTCTTCTATATAAATCAAATCGTCTGCCACAAAAATTAAATGACATACGTTTTTTCAGATATAGCTATCACGGAAGCCGCAAAACACATAGCATAGCTGCGACACCTGTTAGGTGGTATACACCCTAACCTAATAAGGATCTATTTTTGTTAAGGTCTAACAGAATATGAAGTTTGATCAAATTCAGTGCATTAGTTCTTGAGGTATAGCTAAATTGAAAATCATAAAATATGCAGCATAGCAGCGCCACCTGTTGGTCTATTTACACCAAAACGTAATCAGCGTCTATTTATGTCAAGGTCTAACAGAATCTGAAGTTTGATGAAATTCAGTGCATTAGTTCTTGATATGTAGCTAAAGAGAAAATAATGAAACATGCAGCATAGCAGCGCCACTTGTTGGGCAATTTACATCCAAACCTAACCAGCAACAATTTATGTCAACGTCTAACTGAATCTGAAGTTTAATGAAAATCCGTGCATTAGTTCTTGAGATATAGCTATCGTGAAAATCATGAAAAATGCACCATGGCAGCGCCACCTGTTGGGTGATTTACACCAAAATCTAATCAGCACCAATTTATATCAAGGTCTAACCGAATCAAAAGTATTATTAAGTTCCGTGCATTAGTTCTTGAGATAGAGTGTCCACAAAATTTTTGTCAAATACAGACAATGACAGACAGACATTTTTTAAAATATTCAAATCGTGTTCAGTACCTTCTAAAACATATAAATCCTTCGGAAAATGGAAATTGAGGTTTTTCGAGAATCCAGTACTTTTTTCTTGTAAAGATAGAAAAAAGTATACTGAGAAAATGAAACGTTAGGTATAGTTTAGCACAAATATTTCATTTAAAATCAATTCATATTTTTACACTCTTTTATTTAGGTTAACTTGGTTTTCGTATTACAAATGGAATGTTGTAATCGATTTTTCACTCACTTCCAGATAGACTAGAACTAAAAAAAAATTATGTACGTAAGTGATCTCCTGCTGACAAATACGGCATTTTAATATTTTTAGAACTTAATTATAAAATAATAAATTGCTTTTAAGGCATTTTTCTGTTAGCTGGTGGAAGGTGATAAATCACCAAATATCCACTGTGGTTACATCTCTACACGAGTTACAAAAGCAATAGATTTATTGATGCGCTAAACCACGCTCGCTAAAATAGGCCAATTGGCAGTTAAACTGCAACAACGAGATATTTTAAACAAAATATACGCTTATATTATAAAAAATATAATATATTATATTATAAAAAATATATATAATATTATATAATATAAAATTATATTATAAAAAATATATAATATTATATAATATAAAATTATATTATAAAATATATATAATATTAATATTTTAAAATTTTAATACTAATATTTAAAAAAATATACGCTTTAATTAATACGCTTTAATACGTATTATTACTTATAACTTATTATTTAATTATTATTATTATTTTATTAATTATTATTTATTTATTTATTATTATTATTTTATTAATTATTTTATTATTATTACTTATTATTATTATTATTATTATTATTATTATTATTATTATTATGCTTTAATACGCTTATATTATAAAAAAATATTATATATTATATTATAAAAAATATATAATATTATATAATATAAAATTATATTATAAAAATATATAATATTAATATTTTAAAATTTTGATACTAATATTTTAAATAATATACGCTTTAATCAATTAATAGTTTAATATTAATTAAATTATGATTATACGTTCAGAAAACAATTTAGAAATCCTGAAGAGTTAGTTTAAAAGAATTTTCTCTTTCTTGTTGCCATATCATAAAATAAAACACAAGAAAAAAAAATATTTTTTTTAATAAATTGATTAATTTGATCTTTCTACAAAGTGGTGAAATTTCTATAATCGGGACCCACGTTGATTTAAGATATTGTAGAGAATTTTGTTTCAAACAACATGAATTGCAATTACGAAAATGTTTTTTTTTTCTCAAGTAAACATTGCATGCTTATAAAAGAGTGTTTTAAAAAATCTATTTTTACTTTTATTTATTTTGTTTAGAAAAATCACCGTAATATACTTACCCATCATGGATATGCATAACAAATAAAATATGAAAATAAAACATGTGTAAACTATTTATAAAATGCATTGCAATTCGAATAAAATCGTAGCTTGATGGCATCATGAACTTTAAATGTCTTATTACTGAATTGCGTAAAAAAAACATCTTTATAACCAGGGCTTTACAAATTTGATAAAATCTGGCAGCCAACAAAAATTTCCAGTCGCCAGTAAAAAATGTTTACCCACTACTCTCCTCTATCATTAATTTTCAAAAATGACAAAAGTTTTTTTTATGAATTAATTGAAAAAAAAATAATAAACATAGTTTAGAATTATTAGTTATATATGAGATAGAATCTTCTCAACTGGGCGAAAATGTCCGGGTCAGGAATCGAACCCGGGATCTCTTTGCTGAAGTTGCCAATGTTCTACCAACTAAGCAATCCCGGACGAATATGGCTGAACTTATTCACTTAGTTAACCTTAATGATCATAACAGCTTCAGCCAAGGGATACCGGGTTCGAATCCTGGCCCGGACTTTTTCGCCCAGTTGGGTAGATTACATCTCATATGATTTCTTTGCTAATTAGAATAATTGTGTCAAAATTAATGTAGTATTAGTTATATAGTTAAGAATAGTACATAATTTAGTAAGATAATATAAACTAAATTTTCTAATGAACTTATCAAAATTATATATCTCTGAGAAAAAGAAAGAAAGAAATGCTGTAAAGGAATATTTAAAGCGAATGTGATAGATTAGTCAGTTTTAATTCTGAGCACAAAAATCTGATTTGAAACTTACATAAAATTGAGCATTTTTTATCATTGTAACCAATTTTAGATGCCACAGGGCGGAACTGACACTATTTCTTTACTGTTTTACTGAAAATCCCCCCCCCCCTTACATTCTAATCACGTGGCATGCTAGGTGGCTAAAGCGGAAAATAATGGTGTTTTTTTTACATAAGATGGAAAATGTCCTTTAAATTTGGTTCTTCCATTAAAAGTACGAGAGAAGAGGAAGATCACTGCTTACTGTGCACAAGAGAATAAAAGCTGTTTGTACTTATTTCTTAGGTCAATTTTTGTACAGAAAAAAACCCCGCCAGATTAAATAACTCGGTTGCCACATAAGAAAACTTGATCGCCAGTGGCGATCTGGCGACCCCATTTGTGAAGCCCTGCTTATAACTCCAAAATTAATAATCATACTAGCTAACGGTTTACTGCCTCGAATTAAGCGTCTCATTTTCAATTAAAATATATCTTTGAATTAAAATTTGAATGAAATAAAGGGTCATGAAAAATCGAAGAGTGTGGTAAATAGGATTACAAATATCTCGGCAACTCATTATCCGATCGACTTTTATTCTTTATGCAAAATTTATGTTTTTTTATTGTCTTTTATATTCACTCCTTAAAATAAACAATTTCGAAAATTTTATATACCTTTTATCAGAACGATTATTTCGAGTGTTCGAAAAAAATAGTGCAGGATAATCGAGGTTACTGAAATTCAATAAGCTTCTTTCCATTATTACATACTAAGTACATACCAACTTTCAAGTTTCTATCTCAATTTGTTCTGGAGATAGAGCGTTTATAGACACACACACTGACAGACGGACGGCATTTTTTTTTCTAAAAATATGTTTTTCGGAATCTCTAGTGTCTGAAACGTGTAAATCTGTCAAAAACAAAAAATTCGATTTTCAAAACGATTACAAGATTTACCCTATACTACTTATGATGGGTAAGTAAAAACTGACATCTCCTAAGTTTAAAAATATGGTTCTACAAATTACACTTCCAAATTCAGAAAAAAATAATAATAGAATCAAAATTTCTAAAAAATTGCCGCTGTTATTTACTAAAATAGCTATAAAATTGGGTGGGACTGTTAAAAGTGGTTAAAGTTGGTGAACGAATTTCCCTTAGTAATACAAATAGGAAAACACTGTTTAACACACGATTACTATACCATTGTATCTGTGAAATACACAGAGATCTGGAGGCACGGCAGTGCCTCCACCATGCCGAGAAAACAGAGCCATAAGCATCCTTTTCTGGAAGCAACTCAGGGCACTTTTGACACCCCCCCCCCCCTTCCTATCTTTGCGCTGGAGTTTTCCAAAAACCTGAAACTTCGTTTATCTAGAAGTACGTTGCAAAAGGAACGAAAATTTCAAATTTCACGTTTCTATGTTTGCTAGTTCCGAAGATATATGAACTCAAATTTTCCATTTTTTGATACTCTCTCACCGATTATCAAAAAGATAAGATACATCCCGTAGCCATTAGAAATTTGAAATCTGGAATAAAGGTAGTGTTTAAGGATACAAAATAAGTAAATATTAAAAATTTCGAAAAAAAAAAAATAAAAAATTCGAAAAAAATCTCGAAAAATCGAAAATATTTCGATTTGTTGGAATTTTTCGGAATGTCTAATTTTTACTTATTTTGTATCCTAAACAATAGTTTTATGCCAAATATCAAGCTATAGTTCTTGCTATAGATAAATTGTATAGCAATTGTATCTAGGGCTGCGAGTAATAACTCTGATCGATAGCACCTTTCCTGGAAGCAATTGAGAGTATTTTTGACTCCTACCCCCCCCCCCCCCTCATAACATAGTGCTTGCCTAGGAATCTGAAACTTTTTTTATTTATTTATCTAACAAGGAAGGTCTCCTTAAAGCGCATACTCAGAAAATTTTGAAAAAAAAAAATGCTAAAGAAGCTAACTTATATAAAGGAACAGTGAAATTTAGCTGCGGAATCCCAGTAGAAAATCTGCAAAAAAATAAAATATTTTCGGGTATCTGGCGTTAAGGAAAGAGTTGAAGGAGAGTTTTATTAAGGAGTGAAAATATTCCTTGACTTTATTTTGAGGAGTAAAATTAGACTTATTAAAAGTTTAAGAACAAAGATAAACATGAAAACAGTGCCATAAAAAAGTTTTATGGTTGAATTTGGAGGGGAAATATACTATTCTAAATTGTACTTTTTAACATATTCAACCATAAAATGTGGGGGTATCAAGTTAAAAAATAGAAAATGGCCGATTTAATAATAAATATAATTTTTCATAGTAAAAATATGAACCTCATAATATGCACTAAAATATCCCTCACCTTACAATATTTATAAGATGGGAGAATCTCCCTTAATGGAATTATTTGTGTAAATAATTAAAACAAATTTCTAATAGACATTGAAAGTTCATTTTTTCCTGACATTTGAAATTGTTGTTGGTGATGAAAATGCACATACAGTTATTTTAAAAATCTGAATATATTATGTATGTAAATATCTACAAAAACAACTTTTCAAAAGTAAAAAAAGCCAAGCGTAAAAAAAAGAAAGAAAGTTGTGGCTAAAAAATGGTGTGATATCAAATTTCCAAGCTATTATATTGCTTATTTAACTTTTTCCCATTAAATAAGTTATCATATATATAAGTCGAGTGCCTACGTATATGTTAATAGAAATCGTTTTCTCCTGTACTAAATACATCCTAACGAGTTTCTGAAAATTCAATTTTTTTCAAATTATGCATGATGGGCTTGGTTAATCTATGGGCAGAGCGACCGCTCTGCTTGATTAATTATGCAAAATTTTGTAAAGAATAACTTTTTGAAGAATGGTGATTTTTGTTTAAAAAATAAATAAATAAACAGGAATAAATAATTGTACACAGGGCTTCTACATATCTGTATATGAATAATCATACAACACTTTATGAAGACTAACTATTCCTTCTTGATAAATTAAAATTTGTTGATGAAAAAAAGTATGCAACATTTCTAAAAAACTGCACATTAATTATACAAATCTTTATGAAAAATAACTTCATTTCTAAAAAATGAAAAGTTGTTTTAAAATAACAAAGCATAAATTGACTAATTTTGTCCCCGCAACCAATTGACATAATTATTTTTTTTTTCCTTTCAGCGACTGATTTTGCGAAAATTCGCATGATTTTGTGGAATTCGCAATTTTTATCAACGACTGCTTCACGAATTTTTCGACTTTTTTTCATGATCGATTGAGAAAATTTGTAATTTTTTCAAATTACCAATGATGAAATTCACGATTTTTTCCCTTCGACAAACGGCGACCGATTGACGAAATTTGTGATTTTCCTTGCAACTGATGGACTTATTTCGCAATTTTTTTCTGCGACATATTGACAAAATTTGCAACTTTACTCCTTGAGCGATTGAGGAAATTAGTGATTTTTTTCCAGGAGCAAATTCGCGATTTCCCCCCCCCCTCCCATCTTTTCCTGCAACAAATTGACAAAACATTCGAATTTTCCGCGCCTGATCGACGAAATTCATGATGTTTTTCTGCTTTTTTAGCACTTTCCAACCTAGTTGAAAAGTGCTTATGACTTCGGTTTGTCTGGCCGTCTGTCCGTGCTCTAACTCCCGTAAATATGCTCGGATTGCTCTGCAATTTTTATATGTTATTGTCGTTATCTATGGCACGTTCCCTATTTCAACTGAAGTGTGTAGCACTTATAGTTTTCTTACAGGGACACTCAAAAGAATTCCGTTACATTGCTGTCTATGGGGGAAAATCATTTGCGGTTTATTTTAAAAATGTTTCACTATTGTAAACGCATTGAAATTTATATAGATCACTAAGATGCATTAGAAGAAGCTTAATATGGAATAGTAGGTGTATAGCACTTAGAGTTACTTTACAGGGACAGTCAAAATAATTCCGTTACATTACGTCTATGGAGAAAAATCGTCTGCGGCTTATTTAAATAATGTTCCACTATTTTAAACGCATTGAAGTTTATATATATTACTAAGGTGCATTACAAGAGGCTTACTACAGAATAGTGTGTGTATAGCAGTCATCGTTCATTTACAGGGGCACACAAAAGAATTCTCTACTGTCTGTTAACAATAATTCCTGGAAGTGCGTTTTAAGTTACTGAACGCGATTTTAATCTTAACTAGCTTTTTGTCTATTACGTGGTGTGTATAAATTCTGTAGATCCTATACAGGGCAGCACAAAAGTTCGCGAACACATTTCCGTTTATTGACAGAAACTCCAGAAGGAGAATTTAAACTGTGCTACGCGTTTCCTAACTAAACTAAAATTTAGCATCCTATGTATATATACAAATCTGTAGATCATATACAGGGCTACATAAAAGTATTCGGATATTTTTCCGAATATTGTATATATTGAAAATTCCTGAAATTACGTTTTTAAATATGTTATGCGTTTTCCAAATTGTTTACTTAGATGTCATCTTTCAGCTTATTAAACGGTAATGATTTGTAAAATTATTTTAGAAGCGTTGGAAAGTGCTACATAATCTATGCTTGACGCATGATTTTTCGTTCTTTTTTTTCGTTAGTGAATGACGAAATTCACGATTTTTCTTCGTGAGTGACTGAGGAAATTCTCGATTCTTTTCCATGACCAATCGTCGAAAATCGCGACTTTTACGAGCCTGATCGTTGAAATTCACGATTTTTACGCGTCCGATCGACGAAATTCATGATTTTTACTCGCCCGATCAACGAAATTAATGATGTTTTTCTGTTTTTTTTTTCGTTAGTGAATGACGAAATTCACGATTTTTCTTCGTGAGTGACTGAAGAAATTCTCGATTCTTTTCCATGACTAATCGACGAAGTTCGCGATTTTTAACTTCTATGTGTTCATGAAATTCGCGATCCCCCCCCCCCCCCTCTTTTCCTGCAACAAATTGACAAAACATTCGAATTTTCCGCGCCTGATCGACGAAATTAGTCATTTTTTCTGCGACCAGTGGATGAAATTTGCGATTTTCCCCACCCGTTCTTCGAAATTCACGATTTTTATGCATCTGAAGACGTAATTCATGATTTTTACTCGCCCGATCGACGAAATTCATGATGTTTTTCTGCGACTAATTGGCGAAATTCTCAATTTCTGGAGATGTTGGCATCTAGGGTCTCCGCGGGCTACCAGTTAATCCATCGCGGGCCACAGGTTGTGCATCTCTAATATCTAATGCAAGCATTTTAATAGTTATTAAAGCTGATGTGAAAATTTAAAAATTCTTATTTTAGTACATGTTACAACAAAAATCTCTTCCTAGATCTATTTTTTTTAAATAAAAATATTTTCTATTAAAAAAAAAGGTCAAACTTCTCGGAATATAACCAGTTTTGTTAAGAAAATTATAATAACGGATTTTTTCACTCGGTGTTTAAAACGTAATGTACAAAAAAGTATACGAAATTATACAATAAAAAACAAGTTAATCTTTGTAAACAATCTTCCATAAACATAAAATTATCAAACAAACAGGATATTAAGTAGTTTTAAATTGATTTTAATCGAAATTTACGCAGCGCTTTTTAGAATGCATCGCTATGCGTGATTCAATGTTTTGGGAGGATGAGTGGGCGTGGCAGGTTTCACCCGACTTAGCGAAACGTTGGCGTCTCTACAGTTAAAGTACAGCGTTTAGTTAAAGCTCATGGAAGAAGAATCCTTGTTCGATGTTAATAAAAGCTCCTTGCAAAAAGCTTTACATGGATACAGGTGAAGGTTTCGTCACCTGATCAAGGTTCTAAATTACAAGACCAATTCCTTTCTCTCCTTTAATTTTTGCTTTTTTAAAATCTGCCAATTCAACAAAGTTAAATAGAAACATTGAACCGGCAAACAAAGAAAACTGTAGCAAACCACTAGAGAGCAAGCACTGCAGCGATGACAGCAAAACAATAGTCAGATGGATCACAGCCATGCTGTGATCAGGCGAATATCGCCCCGCGCCCAGGCGCTAACTTGTCAAACTTGGCACCCATGCCGGGCAGATAGGGGCCTGGCTGGTTAGCAGTATATAAAAAATTTCTTTGATGTAAGCAGACATTGTAAAGCAAGAGCATGCGCGAGGGGATGCGCAGATCAATTTTTGAAAAATTATGAGGCGGAAGCATGGAGCTAAGAAGATCATCGAACTAGGAAACTACTGGAAGTAGCATAAGAAGTTACTTTCGTTCTCATTTTGGCCGGGAATTCTGGGATCGGGATTCTAGTAAACCTAAAGTGCTTGGCTAAGTTTTGGCGTTTTTTTTTCCCTTGTTCGATTTTTTTTTCAACCACGATTAGTTCTGTAAGCCTTCTTTTAAGCACGAGCTCCACAGGTGTCTTTTAAGCCTTTCAGCTTTCAAGTTTTCTTATTTATCATAATTTAAAATTTCTATTTATAAAAATTTAAAATTGATGTATTTAAAGCGAAAAAGAGTGAAAGTTCTGCAAGCAGGGGGAGGGGGGACTTCTAAATTATTCTTCACTGTGCCACTGCTTATCAAAAAAACATAGTATAAAACATCACCGTTTTTTTCTGAATACACGTTTATGTAAGTATTAAAAAAAAGGATAAATGTATCAACAATGGCATAAAATCTTTTCTAATTTAGCTGAAAAGCTAAGTAAACAAATTTAATTTTTAATTGCACTTACCAGAATGTAATATGAACAAAATTTTTATATATACTTGGTTTTAATTAATTTCCTAAAATTGAACCAGATTAATTTGTCTTCAAAGCACTGCCTTACATATTTTCTAATCAACAAATCAAATTCACCACATATATGTAAATTGCGTAGCTTGTTATTTCTACATAGTCTGTGATACAACAATAGGGTCAGCCACAAACGGGTGTGGCAGGTGTCCAGTGTGAGAAAAAATATTTTTTAAACACTGCTATTAAAAAGGTTTGCACTATGGCAACATTGCTGGGCTATAACTTATTGTTGCATTGGGTGCTTTTCTGTATTGTAGCAAAAATGTACTCAATTTTTGTTGTATACTTCCTTCATAAGTCTGCATAGCTCGCAGCGACTGTTTTACTATATGCACATAACGTTCAGCTTCTCCATTACCTGATGGTTTAAATGGTGCGCTAGTTTTGTGCTTGATACCGTTCCTTCGCATGAATCTCTGAAATTCATTAGATGATATTTGTGGCCTGTTGTCACTGACCAGGACTAATGGCAATCCAAATCGCGCAAAACTGTCTCGTAGACATTCAATTGTTTTCTTCGCTGTAGTCACCTTCATTGGATAAACTTCTAACCACTTCGAGAGAGCATCAACAGTCATCAAAAACATATATTCAAATATAAGACCGGCAAAATCAACATGTATACGTTCCCAAGGCATGCTGGGATATTCCCAATAATGAACTTTTGCCTTTGTAGGATCTGATTTGTGTCTGGCACAGTCAGTGCAGTTCCTGGCTGCTTCTTCTATATCATTATCAATCCCTTTCCAATAGACGAATGATCTTGCGATTGCTTTCATTTTAACCATACCCCAGTGCCCTTCATGCAGTTCTTCCAGAACACTTTTTTGATATTTCTTCGGAATACACATTCTTTGTCCGTACATATGCATCCATATTCAATAGTATATTGTGCTTATCTTCCATGCAAATTCTGACCTTTTCGTATGGCTTCTAAAAGTGAACCTAATTCTTTATCTCTCCACGCTTTTTGCCGTAATTCCTTTGAAGTAACTAGTAGTGTTTCAATTTGTGATATCTTGAATACTGTAATGTCATCTTTTACTTCCAATTCTTCAGAAGTTTTAGGCAATCTTGACAAAAAGTCTGCATTTCCATGATCATTAGTTTTTCGGAACACTAGGTCAAATTGGAATGATTGTAAAATCAATGCATAATGTAGTAAGCTTGTAGATGCTAATGCTGGTAACCCTTGTTTTGATCCAAAAATCGCTACTAGAGTTTTGTGGTCAGTTAATAAAGTAAGCCTTCTTCCCTTTAGGTATAAGTAAAACTTTTTTACTGCCCATACTATTGCTAAGATATCTTTGTCGATTTGACAATATTTCTGCTCTGTCTTGGTTAAGGTTTTGGATGCAAAAGCTATTAGCCGTTCAGAACCATCTGGATATCGATGAAATAAGACACAACCAACACCAACTGGAGATGCATCACTTTCCAGGATTAAGGGAAGTTTCGGATTATAATGAACTAAGACTTTTTCTGAACAAATTTCTTGTTTCATTTTCTCAAAGGCAACTCGACAATTCTTTGACCATTTAAATTTCACATCTTTTCTTGTCAAACTATTTAGAGGATTTGCAATAGTTGCTAAATTTTTACAAAATTTACCATAAAACGTTACTAATCCAAGGAAATTCTTTATTTCTTGTACACTTTTAGGTACAGGAGTATTTAAAATCGTTGAAACCTTCTCGTCAGTTTTATGTATACCATTTGCATCAATTTTATGCCCTAGAAAATTTATTTCATTTTGAAAAAATTGACTCTTACTTAAATTAAGTTTCAGACCATGCCCTTTACACGTTTTGAGAAACTACTCTAAAGATGTGACATTTCGTCATTTCCTGTTATTCTAGCATCATCCATAAACACTTTCACCTATTCCATACCTTGGAATAATCCATCAACGTACCGCTGCCAAATTGCAGGCGCTCCGTTTAACCCAAACATAAGCCTCTTGCAAATATGGAGTCCCTTATGAGTATTTATTGTCAACAGTTTCTGACATTCAGCATATATTTTCATTTGCAAATACGCATGTTTGAAATATAATTTTGAAAATTGTTTTCCCCATTTAAACAGTGGCGTAGGAACTTTGTACAAATGGGGGGAGCCGGGGCATATTGTGGAAAGCTAGTGGCGAGGATCATTTCATTCATAATTTCATTCATTTCGGAGGATTCCTTCACAGTGTTGCACTTTTCACAAATCCTATCCTAATCCTAATAATATTATAAATCTGATTGTGTGCAAATGTTAGGCTGAAGCCAGCGTCAAAATGGAGCATTTAATGATCCTGTATCTTTGCATATAGATTGATTATAATCCTCGAATGAACATAGGCTGGTTTTTGTTTATTTTATTCAAATATTTTTCTTAATAATTCAAAATTTCGTTATTTTCATAGAGAATAAATGGGCATATTTTCGTATAATATTTTAAAATGGTTAAATTTACTTTACCGTTGCTAATACTTTATCGTTGCCAAAAACTAAATCAAAACCCGGAATAGTAACTTTTACTCAACAATTTAGTTTCAATTGAAAAAATTTCACGTGAAAAAGGAAAATGAAAAAAAAATTAAAGAATTGAAGATTAAATAATATTAGAAATAAAACGTACTTTTTTTAGTTTTTGATAATAATACAAGGTTTCAATATGCGTAACCATAGAAAACAGGCGAATATGATGTCATACATAAAAAATTAAGCGAATATGCTTTGATGGTGAAATAAAATGATCTTGGGTTTTTTTTCTTTACTTTTTTTCTTTTTTTTTCTTTTGTATGGGAACAATACTTGGCGTTTTACCGTCTGCGCACGGCTAATATAACTATATCGTATTTTTTATTTAAATTTTAAAAAAGTAAAAAGACGTTTGAAAAGAAAATGGTTAGCAAATGTCAACAATGTGCTCCGCAAAATTTTCCATGTCGAAAATGATGTCATGGATAGCGAGAAATAGATATTTTCATTCTTAAAACTAAAAGAAATAACTCGATTACCTAAAAAAAAATGACGAATGTTAATAGTTCCATTTTTGTTGATAAAACCTAAAGATTTAATATTATTTCGTTAAATTAACATAATTTGCCCTATGCCAGTATTAAAATTAATTTCCTGGGAAATAAAATTAACAAGAATTATGTCATTAAAGGCTAATTCCATGCATGAATGTAGTGTAAGTCACATAACCGCAAAAGTTTATTGTTCTTTGTCACCGGTATTTTTAAAAAAAATTCTTCACTGTATTTAATTGTAGATATATGGGATTGAATAAGTCAAATTTACCTTTACTATAACACTGGTAGTCAAACATCACAGCCATTTACATCTCTGTGACTGACACTACATCCACGCATGGAATTAGCCTAAAAAGAAATTTCTCAGGGAAAAAATAGACGTCATATTTGAAATAAAACGGGAATTTTCCAATATGTTTTAAAATGAGTGTGAATCAATTCCTTACATTAATAATATAAGGATCAGTAAGTATAGAAAGTAGATGAGTTTCACGCCATATTTATAACGAAATATTTAAATGTTTTTTATGTAGACTGATTATTAAGCATGAGTATCCGTTATATACAGATGAGAGTTTTCGGCTAAAAATCCCATCATAATTTTAAAAAAAGGAAAATGAACACGAATCTATTATACTAAAATCTGACCGTGTGCTTGTGTTTCGCAACTACTCCTAGACTATCGAACGCAACGTAATTTACTTAATACCGGTTATCATTGATCCGAGGATATCACACAAACTATCAGAATTTAAAAAATTAAATTACATGCCAAGATTTTTTTGTAAATTTTAACGAAGTTTCTCTAAAAACAGGAAAGTAAATTACTCCATATTTGTTTATAAAAAAATCCCTGACGGCTCGGCCTACAGGCACAGGTAGATTTCGAAGACGCAGACCGTGGGGCGCCTGTTTGTCGGGAATTGCGGAAGAAATGACCTTTTTTACGATGATGCGGCAGTTTGAACCGCCTACTTCGAAACCTAACTTGTTTGCAGGCGGATCCGGCAGGGATTTTTTTGTTTTTAATTTTTTTTTTTTTTTTTTTTTTTGGTATAACGGTTGGTCCTATAAAAAACTTGTCAATATAAAAGTTTTAGATAATATTAAGAGGATTTATAATAAATTTAAGCGGATTTGAAATCTTGGGAATTGACGAAGTTATGAATTTTTTTCTTCTAAAACCCCCCTTCCCCCCCTCTTAAGGCAATTTTTAATTATATCAAAAATCTGTCATACATAAATTTTCGTCCCTTCTCCTAGAAGTAATAATAACTTCAAACGGATTCGATACGTATCATAATTAAGAAATTATGGTTTTTTTCTGTTTTCACAAAAAGGCCCCCCCATCCCCCCCCCTGGTTCGATTTTGCCCATTAACGAACTCGACCGAGATTTTATGCCTCTTGACTTTATGTATCAGTTTCGAACAGATGCGGGAGTTGGAACCGCTTACTTCGAAAAATAACTTGTTTGCAGGCGGAGCCGGCAGGGGTTTTTTTGTTTTTAATTTTTTTTGCTATAACGGTTGGTCCTATAAAAAACTTGTCAATATAAAAGTTTTAGATAATATTAAGAGGATTTATAATAAATTTAAGCGAATTTGAAATCTTGGTAATTGATGAAGTTATGAATTTTTTTCTTCTAACCCCCCCCTTCCCCCGCTTAAGGCAATTTTTAATTATATCAAAAATCTGTCATACATAAATTTTCGGCCCTTCTCCTAGAAGTAATAATAACGTCAAACGGATTCGATACGTATCATAATTAAGAAATTGTTTTTTTTTCTGTTTTCACAAAAAGCCCCCCCCCCCCCATCCCCCCCCCCCTTGGTTCGATTTTGCCCATTAACGAACTTGACCGAGATTTTATGCCCCTTGATTTTATGTATCAGTTTCGAAAAGATGCGGGAGTTGGAACTGCCTACTTCGAAAAGTAACTTGTTTGCAGGCGGAACCGGCAGGGATTTTTTTTTGTTTTTAATTTTTTTTTGCTATAACGGTTGGTCCTATAAAAAACTTGTAAATATGAAAGTTTTAGATAATAAGAAGAAGATTAATAATAAATTTACGCGGATTTGATATCTTGTGAATTGACGAAGCTATGATTTTTTTTCTTCTAAACCCCCCCCCCTTTCCCCCCCCCTTGGAGCCATTTTTAATTATATCAAAAATCTGTCATACATAAATTTTCGGCCCTTCTCCTAGAAGTATTAATAACTTTAAATGGATTCGATACGTATAATAATTAAGAAATTATGGGGTTTTTTCTGTTTTCACAAAAAGCCCCCCCCACCCTCCCCCCCTTGGTTCGATTTTGCCCATTAACGAACTTGACCGAGATTTTATGCCCCTTGATTTTATGTATCAGTTTGTAAAAGATTAATGCCGAATTTTTCAAGTTATCGTGGTCAGAAAAAAGTGACATAGATAGATAGATAGATAGATAGATAGATAGATAGATAGATAGATAGATATATAAAGTTTTGAACTGGGGGTGGTTTTGGGTTCTGGGAGTCATGATCGGCGTAGATCTGCAAAAATTTTTCAAAATTTCCAACTTAGGTGAGAATGTAATAGGTAGTATTTCTTACGAAATCTACCTAAAAGGAGAAATAAAACAGATCAGTTTTTTTACACCATTTTCTCATTAAAACTGAAAAACAGAATTGATTTTCACTTTGAATAGATGGTGGAAACAAAATCTTGGTTTCAGTGAATTATTCGAAAAATAAAAACATATTTTCACATATTCAAACTTCATGAATCACTTTATTCTGGAGATCAAAAATTGCCTGTCAACATACTGTCATTTAGAAAACAAGATTTGTTTCAGCTATACATTAAAACAAGGAGGCAGAATTGAATTTAAAGAAAAAAGTATATACTATTTCCAATTAATGTTTTTTTGAAGGATGGCTGTTAAAATGTTTCACAAAGGCGTTAAAAGTAAAATTGTTTATCAGGTAAAAATTGACATTTGTTTTTACCCAATTCATCTATTTCCACTATTTTATTTGGCCCTCCTTTTTGCATTAGTTGCAATTTCATTTTCTCGGTTATTTGGCACAAAATTTCACTTTTTTAAGACTGAGTTATGTTAAGGTCCCTATAACAATAAATACCGTATTGTCTCCTATGAAATGTGATAAATAGTTAGTTAATTAGTAACGTTTTTAATTATCGGGAGTGCAATATTTTGCTTAATTAATGTATTTATTCTTCTTTTAATGTTGCGTGAACGAAGTCACGGGTAACAGCTAGTAGAAGTATAAAATAGAAGCAAGTCAAAAGATCACCAACTCTTTAATCCAGTTAAAATAATTTTTATTAGATATACTTGATACATATAAACTTAATTTATGGACAATCCCGAATACAATATTCAAATTTAAGGCTTCTGGCACTCCCATTTACCAAAAGTTAGTTCTTTCTGTTGTTTTGCTTACAAATTCTTTACAAATCTCTTCCAAATCAATTTAAAAAGCCTCCTCTTTATAAATATGTAGTAGCATAAAGTGGTTGAGTCTCTGTTGACCCATTGTTGTTCGGAGGTGTGTTTGAAGCCAGAGAAGAGCGCTGAAAGATCTCTCATCTGTCGCTACTGATGTCAGAATTGCCAAAATAAATTCTACCAAAAGGTAAACTTCAGAAAATAATTTCTTCACTAACTCCTCCGATGACATAATTTTAATTGCGATCGGCAACGCATTCCTGTCAGTTCCATCCGAGATTAGTGTTCGTAGAAGCGTCAACTGAGCAGAAAGGTTTGTCAAGTCAAAATCATCAGCATGTATTCCTAGCTTTTGTTTCAGATCTTCTGAAGTGGTTGAAGCAGTGTCCGTGAATATGGATTTGATCGTTATGAGAGAATCAAAGGTGTTTTGATTAAATCGTTTTTTTTATTCATTGGCAATAAGGTACAGTGCTTCTCTGAAATTTACACGCAATTTTTCTTCTTGTCCAAGTTGTGCTGGAGCGAGGGATGGCTTGTCTGCTCATATCTTACTGAAACTATCTTTCGTCTGGAGACGCTTGTCATTTTCATTTCCAAATTTAATGTGAACGCTTTTCTCTCCCATTTCTTGTAGAGAGTTTCGAAATGGCTATCCTCTCTCATACGTTGTATGGTTTCTTCTAACGTTGAAACGGCGTTCTTGACGCTTGTGGCAGAAAATTCAGTTGTTTGCAGAACTTTCGCCAAGATTTCGCAAGGACCAAAAAGTTCCTTTGCCATGTTCATGCCAACAAATGTCTTGATTTTTTTCAAGCTTCGTATGAAACCTTTAACTTCAGCCTTTTTTTCACGACGTACTGCTGTTGGATCTTTCAATAATGCATCAAGAGTCTCTAAACCTCTTGGATAATTTTCCACGAACCTCGATATTGCAGCAAATCGAACTGCCCATCTGGTCGGGCAGAGAGGAAGCAATTGCTTTGGTTTTAACTTTATATTGCTTTCTTCTTCATTGTTAGTTGGGCAAAGAACGATGTTCTTGTAGACATCTCCCCGTTTAGACGATTCTCTAATCAGATTCGATATCATCTTGATCAAACTTAAGGCATCTGCAATTAATCTATGGACCTTACCCACGAGTGGCAACAACCCCACCTCTGAGGGTAATTTCCTTCGAAAAAAGACTGTTTATTGGACGAAGGGAAAGCTGTGTTAAAATATTCTTCACGCCTATTGGTGTTTTTCTTCTCTTTACCCACAGATGACGTGATATGGGTAAAGTCCATTGGAACGCGCCACCTCTTGCAGTGCAAGGTCCACTCCCGTCGGGCAAATCTTGGCACCGCTCTTGTGCAGCTGTGAAATTGCACTCTCAGTGGCAGTTACCAGAACCTTAGTTAGCTCCAAAGTCAAATACATGACGAATGTTGGAGTTAAAAGCAATAATTAAAACAGCATGAGAAACTCTCCATTTAATGACAGCAAGTCTCTTTAATAAAATATTTAAGTGCATTTCACCACATTGTCTACTGTCGTACCAAATTGTTCTTTCTCATTTAACTTAGAGTCCAAAATAAGTAGCCTGATGAGATCGCATCAAGTTATGATCTCAAAAGAAGAGATTAATATCAATATGGTTCATGCTTAAGGTAAGAAGCTCGATGATTGTTTTGTCAGTATTTAAACTCATTTCGATATCCAGGTATGCAGCAACTCAAGAACAGAGTTAAATTTACTTTCTAATGAAGGAATTTTAATTATTTTATTGAATGCAGAATTTTCGCACCGAAGCAATGCAAATATGTCAACACTATCAAATAATTTTGATAATATTACAATGTGTAAACAATTGAAGAATAAATACAAAGCTTATAAAATAACAGTTGTAATACTAAAAAAGATAAATTAATATGGAATTTTGTAATTCTAAAGTAAAACAATATTGCAACTAGTCCAACACAACAATCCAATCAGACCGGCCCCGTAAGGAGGGAAAGAGGAAGAATCGGTTGTAATGCTTATATTAGAAAAATAATATTTTGTTAATATGATTGGAAATAATAAATAATTTATCATATAAAATGTATTTATTATACAATATTATATACAAGTATCTGAAATATTAAACATTTCTTTTAGTATTCACAATAAATACACGATACACGTTCATAAATTAACAAAAGCTTACAGCATCCTTAAATAATAAAATTTTATACGAGTTTCACTGTGCATAGTAATCCATTTAAAGATCAGGTGTTTTAATATCCAATTATCTACTGAGGAGTTCAGTATCAATTTTTCTCTCGTGCATTCATGCGTAATAATACGTGGGCCTGGTGCACCAAAGAACCTCACTAGAGGTTGATGGGTGTAACTCACTGCAACGATTCGCTTCAGGACAACCTGTGAGTAATTGTGAGATGAAGTTCGATTTTCAAGTGTGTTCTAATTTTTGGAACCCATAGTGCAAGTAATGACTCATCCGTGATAAGTGATTTCAATGCTAAAATATTCTCAAAATACAACTAAAAACGTAAAAATTCATACACAGTATAGGTTATGTACAATGGAGAATATACTGATAAACCTATTTCAAACAAATATGGCGGTGATGTGGCAAGATGAAGAGAATGACAATGATATGGAAGATTATGACACTAAAGACTGCATTGGGATCATTTCTGGTTCCAATGATGTTTCAACAGTATAAAGAGTGCATTATCTGTGAGGAACAAGGTAAGGATCAATTCTAGTTCCACTACTTCATGTGCAAATCTTGGGCTGATTCTTATTGTTCTGGTTGGGATGTAGATCAAACAAGACACTGGCGGTGCAATTTTTGCTTTTAAATTTTTTATTTACAACCTGTTTTAAATAAATAATGGATGTTGTAAAAGGTGTTGATTAAAGTTTAAATAAGTACCCTGATAAACATTGTTATATGTTCGTCATCTAACTTCCTATGGGGAGCAAGATGACAAATATGACTTTTCTTCAGAAAACTTATTGAGGGCAGATGAAAACATTTAAAATATTTTCTGATTGTAAGACGTGCTCATATCAATTACAGTTTTTTTAAGCTGCTTACCTAGTTCAGGAAAAATCTCGGAAGCTTAAACTTTAGTGGTTTAACTGCAATCAAATTTTCATTTCTTTAAATACAAAAAATAAATACTTTTGCTGTAATCTTTACATGCTGTACATGTACGTTTTTCATGTTTCCACCAATTCAAGAATAGATTTTTCAGTTTTGATTATTTATTTATTTGAAAGATATAAAAAAAACCTTTCAACTGTCATATTCCTTTTTTCATTTTTTGTAATGCTTTGTTTCACTGTGATGACTAACATTAAATTTTAAAAACCATGGGATAAATGCTATTTTAGCATTTGTGTTAGCATTGTGTAGCAAATGTAGTTATTGTTATGTCATAGAAATGGTGTGAAAAGGCACAAACTGTTTTATCAATGTACATGTTCGTCTGTATCATCTATTGAAAAGATTGTTCTGATGTAGCCGCAGAAGCTTCTTCCGTCATAAAACTTAAGTCTGTGTTCGACCTGGACGAAGAAGAATTTCGAGTTGACGGAACGGTTAAGTGTTGTTTCTGACCTCCTGCTACTTGGTAGGATAAAGATGGCACCTCATCAGAGGGACTTGCTTGGAATCGCACCACAGGGATAGGCTACAAAATGATAAAGATATAAGTTTTACTATATAAGGTGGTCCAAAGTTACCCAATTTTGTCATCTACTTTAGCATGAAAAAAGAAAGACATTAACAATTATTTAAAAAATTTTCATTACTAAAGTTTCAATCACACTTACTATCATAAGGTCTGAAATATATTCTAAATTGTCTAAATTGTCTAAAGTGGTTTATTCATTCTGCAAGTAGGGTTATTTTGAAGACTAAATGAAACGAGTCAATGTAAGCAACACACGGAACATTTGGCGAATAATCGCTTTTAAGTATTTTTTAAAAATGTATAACGTCCAAAAACTAAGAACAACTATTTTTAAAGCGCTCTGATTAATGAAATTCGAGCTCATATCTATTTTTGTATACTGTAGGAGATACAAATAGCGATAAGTTCATCCTTGACAAATTTATGAGAGGTAAACTATCAACCGATACGTTTTCAACTGTATTCCTCCCGAAAAATCCGTTTATGAAGAAATAGCTCATATTGTCTATGTAGGATAGTACGTGTGATTGCAACTTTAAGCATAGATTAATTGTATAGCTATTTTTTGGATAAACAAAAATTACAATTATAGATTTAAAATAAATTTATATATATATTTCTTTAAATAAAAGAACGGAAGGACAGGAATGAGTGCAAACAATATAGCTGTTTGACCCTTTCATTAATCATAAAAATTTAAAAATAATAATCTTACAGATATTTTAAGAAGTATGTGTGTGTGTGGGGGGGGGGGGGGGCGACTCGATGTCGCTGAGGAAAACAACGTGGGACAAGAGCTTAGGGCAGGGGGGGAAAATCCTTTTTTGGGTAGATAGATCACTCTAAGAATCATCCAAAATAAAAATTTGGAATTATTTTTATTAGAAATTTATTTTTACATTATTATTATTAGAAATTGTGCATTTAAGAGCGTTGTCAACATCTATCTATATGACATATGATGCAATATAAATTTATTTTAGAAATTAAGAAGAATCGTTTTGGCAATTTCCTTCTTTTAAATGACTTTAAAAGATTTATAAAGTAATCACGTTTTTTTTTTCATCTTAATTGGATATGAATGGTAAAAATTATAAATAAAATCTATATAGTTTTGATATTGAATAAAAAATGTTAAGTTTCATATGCGAATTAAATAAAAAAAAATTCTTTCGACACGTGTATAATTTATAAAATTTAAAGAAAATGCAATTTTTCAAAAATTAACAAAAGTTTAATGTTTTTAAAAAATTATAATGAACGACTATTAACAGCAAAACAATCACGGTTCAATTTCAGTAAATAAAAATTTCTTACCTGGCCGTTCACGCATTGTCCCACTCTGGCAATGTAAAGCTGATATTGAGATGCCACACAAATTATGCAATAAACCTATATTAGATTAAATAACCATTACTGTGTGATAATAACTTCCTTTCTACAACGTATTAAATATTAAAAAAAATGTATGAATGTCGATAATAGTAATGGAACAATTTTGGAAATACATAACATATGGGCTGATAAGTTCCCGGTCTAATAAAGAAAACACAACTTTTTAACATAACTTTATAACTGTATAACTTTAATAAATAACATAACTTTAATAATAAATAATAATAATTTAATAATAATAATAATAATAATAATTTAATAATAATTTAATAAATAAATAATAATAATTTAATAATAATTTAATAAATAAATAATAATAATAATTTAATAAATAAATAATAATAATAATTTAATAATAATTTAATAAATAAATAATAATAATAATTTAATAATAAATAACAATTTTTAAAACGAAAAAGCTCCAAACAGTGCTCAGAATCATCGACTCGTTGTTGTTTTTGGTCAAAAGTCAACACGCGCGGCACCCACTTTGACAACAGCTTTTTCATAGACAAATGTTCATTCAAAATAAAACCTACACGTTCCTTGGATATCTTCAGCGTCTGAGCTATCTTCTGCAACTTCACTTTACGATTCCCCAAAACGATTTTGAGGACTTTTTTTACTTAGCCATCAAACGTAGTATAGGGTAAGTCTTGTAATCGTTTTGAAAATCGAAAAAATTTTTTTTGACGGATTTACACGTTTCAGACACTGGAGATTCCGAAAAACATATTTTTAGAAAAAAAAATTTGCCGTCCGTCTGTGTGTCTGTGTGTGTGTGTGTCTGTAAACGCTCTATATCTCCCGAAAAAATTGAGATGGAGACTTGCAATTTGGTATGTACTTAGTATGTAATAATGGGAAGAAGCCTATTTCATTTCAATAACCTCGATTAACCGGAACTATTTTTTTCGGACTCTCGAAATATTCGTTCTGATAAAAGGTATATAAAAAATTTCGAAATTGGTTATTTTAAGAAATGAATATAAAAGACAACATAAATTGTGCATAAAGCATGAAGTCGATCGGATTATTAGTTGCCAAGATATTTGGAATCCTATTTTCCAAAATCTTCGATTTTTCATGACCCTGTATTTCATCCAAATTTCACTTCAAAGATATATTTTAATTGGAAATTTGACGTTTAATCAGATGCAATAAACCGCTATTTAATAGGATTATTATTTTTGGAGTTATAAGAATGTTTCTTTCAAGCAATTCAGTAATCGAGCCTTTAAAGTTTGTGACGTCATCAAGCCACGATTTTATTTGAATTGCAATGCATTTTATAAGTAGTTTACACATTTTTATTTTAATATTTTACACTATACATATCCATGATGGGTAAGTATTACGGTGGCCCCCAACGACTAGTTTATGTTTTCCGGAGTAACCACCTCTTTTGCGTGGTGCATCACTGGTGTCCGTACGACCACATTTAAATTCAGCAAACCAGTCAATAATGTTTGATTTACCTGGTGCAGTGTCCCGATAACGCTTATTAAGCCCAGCTTTTGTTTGAACGGTGTTTTTTCCCATCAAATAAAATTCTTGTTTATGCATTTTTTTTTGTTTATCAACAAAGTCGTTCAACTAAAACCACTCTAACGTTTTATCCACACGGCGAATCGTCATGACATTTTTCCTGCTACCTATTAAAGGTAAGTATTTACTAAAAAAGCACCGGTTCGGCGATTGCAAAGCCATTTGTGTAGCAGATTGTATGCCATTTGTGTACCATTTGTGTTATCAGCCGATGTGTTATAGGAGCAGAAAGATTGTCAAACGTATAAATAAACATAACTTTCTTAGGAAATCATTTATTCTAACAAAGCTTACAATATTTTACTCAAAAAACTTTAATGTACGAAATGTGCGATCGTTTATTTTGTAATATTTTCAAATACGGGCTGGGGTGTAATCGTCTTTTCACACCAGTTAAGAAAGAATCCACAAGATAAAAGGTCATATTGTCCCATAAAATTCTTAACAATTAATTTCCATTCGATAATCCTGGTTGAATCATCTGTAGACAGAGTTTGTTTCACTGATGAAATTTGCTTAGTTTCAGCAGGACTGAAGTCTGGGACGTTTAGGAACCAAATAAAACAATGTTGAATTCTATGATCCCCAAGAAATTTTACAATTTGTTATTTTAGGGGGATCCATTAAAAATAACCATCATCTTTGTAAATTCTACTAATACGAAAGACTAAAGCATTGTGTTTGCATTGATTTTCAGGCTGTATTTTAGATGAAAAAGCACCAAATTGCACCAGACGACGTCGATCATTAGTGAAAAATTGTTCTTCCGTCGTGATTAGAGTCCTGCATCGGGTCAGGTTGGCGCTATATTTTTTCGTGGCGGTTCGGGTTCGGGTTGAGTTTTGATTTTTGCGGGTCGGGTTCGGGTTGACCCGCTTTTCCAGAAAAATGTCCACAATATTTTTTCATATTAAATATATATATACAATAAGACCTCCATAAAGCGCGACACCTCTATTTAGCGAATAGTTTTTCAATTCCTGACACTTATATATTTGTATGCTTATACCTTGGAACAATGGGTACCTCCAAATCTACAAACACGTAGCATGTGTATGCGTGCATAAACTATCACAATTGTGATAGGTTCCAAAATCCAATTTGGTTCCAAAAACACATGTACCGTATTTAAATACGGTACATGTGTTTTTGTGTGTATCATAGACGAAATGTTGGTAATGTTTCTCACATTCTGAGAAAATAAAAAATGGTTCTTAACTGCGCTGTAAAGAAAGAGTAATATCTGATTACATTTCTTATGTACATTTATTTTTTCTCATGAAGTAAATTGAATATATATACACATTCATATTCAAAAACGTATATATTTTCATCTGAAACATGGTTCTGTTCAAACTTTTTGTGAAAATCCCCACAATCCGACTTGCAAAAACCTAATGACCAGGATGTATTATTCTAGGGTAAAACACCCGACACGCAGAAATAAAATTGGAGTCATCCCGATCCGAAAAAAAAAGACTCGATGGAGGACTCTATTCAACGATTTCGAGGTGTCCGCTATTCAGGGGTTTCACTATATTTCGAATATTAAATAATATAGATTTGTCCATTTTTCTATATAAAATATAAAATTGTTATTAGAGATATAATTGTACATTACTTTTCATAATAGCATTAAAACATGATTTATTGTCCTTTCATTGCGGGTTGAAGTATTCCGGGTTCGGGTCGGGTTGCGGGTCGCCTAAAATTATTTTTGCGGGTTCGAGTCGGGTTGCGGCTCGAGGAAATATTTTTTTGTTGTGTTCGGGTCGGGTTGCGGGTTGACTTCAAGTGGAATTTGCGGGTTCGGGTCGGGTACAACCCGACCCGTGCAGGACTGTAGTCGTGATATACGAGCAACTAAATGCCTTCACCCTATTCAAAAATTTTCTTCACTCGATTACGTGTTTTAAGGAATGTGATGTCCCAATTTTCAAATTAGCCTTTTTCTGCACTCAGACCAAGTCCAAGAATATGCTTGCTTAGAATTGGAGTCTGTTTCGGATTTATATTTTCATATTATTTTAAGTGTAATTATATCCGCATAACAAAAATCCTATCTTTACGAAAATAAAATTACTTTATGCTGTTATAAAGTAGGCTTAGGTAGTGTGTTTCAAAATGTGTTAAAAGCAAAATTTCAACTGCAATATTTATTTACATTTTTAGATTTTTCTATGGCAATCATTTTTGCCTCCCCCACCTTTTCCCCCCTCCCTACTCTTTACATCGTGCTACATAAAGCAATAACACTTGAAAGTGGAAAATAATCGCTATAATCCTTGTCAATTTTTTACTCCAATTATTAAATGACAATTACGTTATTAGAGGATCTTCGGGTGTTATGGAATACTGTTTACATTTGGAGCAATACAACTCAACATCCCGGTATTGTTTAAAAACCGAATCCAACTACAAACTTCAACTCTCTGCGAATAGTTTTTATAGAAATAAACTATTTCAAGAACTTTCATCACTTGCGAATAAATAATAATAATAATCGTATTGTGAGATAGTCGGGAAATATGGAATAGGGGTTGAAAATGAAGAAAACGAACAAAATTTGGTAAAAAACAGATGTAATGGCATCAAGAGAGCATGATCAAAATATAGTCAAAGAAATTGAACCGTATATTGATATAGTCTCTAGGTAGTCAGCGAATATACTCCAGATTTGCCCACATATAAGGATCTGCCTTTGCGCCATCATAATCATGAAATATTATGAGATACTGGTATTCTACATATATAACCCGATATCGGCGGTTTAGGAAAAAATACTCTATGTTTATTGGTGTAGATCGCGAGCTAAAAAACGAGCATTACATCATAAACTGTTAGTATTTCGGTGTACATTAGGCTTAATTTCAATGTAAAAATATTACTTCTAATAATGAATAAAAAATATTGAAAGATTATCTCCTGAAACTTTCCAAACACGGAAAACAAGTATTTATTCACACGACACGATTTGTACCATACCATCTATACTAATAAAATAAAGTTTCACTCTGTGTGTGTGTTGGCGATGGCTAGGAAAATCTAGCCCACCTAGAAGTCTGAAAATTTAGGTGTGAATAGTCCAAGGTCTGACCATGTGCACTGTGCACTCGAGTCTTAGAATTTTAATATTTACTCAAGATATTAATTAGAATATCATTAAACATCGCATCGAAAATGCCTCTTTTAAATGAAAATGGCTAAAGAAAAGGACTGCTGTTGTGGATTTGCAAGAAGAAATAAATTAATTCGAAATTATTTTACTAATTAGCGAATTTTAAGAAAACTAATTGAGATATCAATTTGAAAATTTCTGAGCATTTGTAAAAAAATATTCTGTATCTGACTATGTGATTTTCGAAAAATTCGGTCGGTAATTTTTCTTAATTTATGCAAAAAACTGCCAAATCTGCCGGCGCCAGTGAAAAAAATCCGAGAAATTTTCAGACAGGGATCTGCTTTCATTAAAAACTGAACTACAAAGACATCTGTTTCTCTGGCTGATCCCTCCATTTAGTTTACGAAAATGAAGGAAATAATTGCCAATTTTTACTAATGAACAAAAATTTAGATAACTACAGTAAAACCCGCTTAAGAAGTTTTCCAAGGGAATGGAAGGCAAAAACGTTTTAAACGGGAAAACTTCTTAAACGGGAAATTAAGAATGTTTGAAACAATCATAAGTTTTCATAGTCAGGAGAGGTCTTTTACATTGTTAAAATAATACATAAATTTATATAAAGTTGAGTTTTACTTAAGAAATTTAAACTGATTTGCACATCTTAAAAAATCTGTCAATCAAGTAAAAATGCATAATTACCTTAGAAACTCTTTATTTAATCCAATGTTTGAAGATAGAAAGGGGACATTTCTCTTTAAGCATCATTTGATATGCTTTTACAGAAAAAATCGGTTATAGATTTTTGTTTATGTTTTTTCTCGGCAATTTTTAGTTGATAACAGTCAAGTTGTCTTAAATTTTTAAAAATTTCCTCAGGCACATTTTCAACACTTTCGATAAAACGGCGAAATGTTTCTAGTCCTTTCACAGCATCCGAAACTAGTCGTTGGGGGCCACCGTAATACTTACCCATCATGGATATGCATAATGTAAAATATTAAAACAAAAATGTGTAAACTACTTATAAAATGCATAGCAATTCAAATAAAATCGTGGCTTGATGACGTCATAACTTTATAGGCTCGATTACTGAATTGCTTGAAAGAGGTTTTTCCTTATAACTCCAAAAATAATAATCCTATTAACTAGCGGTTTATTGCATCTGATTAAGCGTCAAATTTCCAATTAAAATATATCTTTGAAGTGAAATTTGGATGAAATACAGGGTCATGAAAAATCGAAGAGTGTGGAAAATAGGATTACAAATATCTCAGCAACTAATTATCCGATCGACTTCATGCTTTATGCAAAATTTATGTTTTTTTATTGTCTTTTATATTCATTTCTTAAAATAAACAATTTCGAAAATTTTTATATACCTTTTATCAGAACGAATATTTCGAGAGTCCGAAAAAAATAGATCCGGTTAATCGAGGTTATTGAAATGAAATAGGCTTCTTCCCATTATTACATACTAAGTACATACCAAATTGCAAGTGTCTATCTCAATTTTTTCGGGAGATAGAGCGTTTACAGACACACACAGAGACACACAGACGGACGGCAAAATTTTTTTTCTAAAAATATGTTTTTTGGAATCTCCAATGTCTAAAACGTGTAAATCCGTCAAAAAAAAAATTTTCGATTTTCAAAACGATTACAAGACTTACCCTATACTACGTATGATGGCTAAGTAAAAAAAGTCCTCAAAATCGTTTTGGGGAATCGTAAAGTGAAGTTGCAGAAGATAGCTCAGACGCTGAAGATATCCAAGGAACGTGTAGGTTTTATTTTGAATGAACATTTGTCTATGAAAAAGCTGTTGTCAAAGTGGGTGCCGCGCGTGTTGACTTTTGACCAAAAACAACAACGAGTCGATGATTCTGAGCACTGTTTGGAGCTTTTTCGTTTTAAAAATTGTTATTTATTATTAAATTATTATTATTATTATTTATTAAATTATTATTAAATTATTATTATTATTTATTTATTAAATTATTATTAAATTATTATTATTATTTATTTATTAAATTATTATTAAATTATAATCCACGTGCTCTTCCTCAGTGTCACTCATTTCTTCATCTTCTGTAACCTCACAAATATCATCTACTATAAGCATTTCACATGGCAATATCTCGTCATCTACTGACACATACTCTTCAAACGATGCTGTGAAATCCACCCTTCTTTGTAACGTCTTCCAATCATCTTCAATGTCCAATTCATATTCTTCTGTTGATTCTCCTCCGAAAAATCCTGCTTTCTGGAAACAATTGGCAATTACAGATGGCGTTATTAACTTCCATGCAGATAAAATAAAATGAATAGATTGCAAAACGTTCACTTTTCCTATATCTCCAGTATTGTCCAGTTTTCAATCATCCAATTCACAAGCCGTTTTCTATAGTGCTGCTTAAACACTTTAATAACTCCCTGATCCATCGGTTGCAAAACCGAAGTCGAGTTCGGTGGTAGGAAATGCACTTTTATGTTAGTAAAGTTACTCGTGTCTTTGGAATGGGCGGCGCAATTGTCTACAAAGATGATGATGTTCCGTTTAGCTCTCCTCATTTTAACATTTAATCTTTTCAAATAGGCTTCATAAATTGTAATCGTCATCCACACAGTTTTGTTATTTTCATAATCACAAGGCAGTGATTTCACATTTTGAAAACATCTGGGTTTCTTGGATTTCCTAACAACCAAAATTGGCAATTTCTCAGAACCGTCCATGTTTGCACCCAACGAAACTGTAAGTCGGTTCCTTATTTTTTTTACCTCCGTGACAATTTTCACCTTTATATGCATACGTTTTATCCGGTGAAAGATTATAGAAAAGTCCACACTCATCCATGTTAAAGACATCTTTAGGATGATAGCCGGTTATCAAATCTGGTAAGATTTGTTTCCATTCTTCGATTTCTTGTGGATCGACACTTTTACTCTCACCTTTTATAGAATTGTAACAAATTCAATCTCCATTTTTTTGGCAATTTCCTCAGCCTTTTCTCTAAGAATAGGTCCACTTATAGGAATATTGGCGGATCTAGCTTGCTTGAACCAAAGTAATAATTTTTCTTCCATAGCTTCATATTTTCCTTTTTTCACTTTTTTAATTTTTCGAGATTTATCAGAGGAGTCGTTTAATATAAGATTGCGTTTTTCTACAATTCCATTCATAGTAGTCACCGGCATATTCAATCTCTTAGCAATTTCAACTCTTGTTAGGTTTGGTTTGCTATCAACTTCTTTCAAAATTTTGATTTTGTCTTCAGTTGACAAGGCCTTTCTTTTAATTCCCTTGTCCGACATTTTGAAGAGGAAAAAATAAATAAGAATTTTTTTCGTGAATTTTCCAAGAGAGATTTGACGCTTACAGTCACTCAAATACAGATTGAATGAGCCAAACTGAACACAGCTTTGGTTTGGAATGAACCAAACATAGCTTTGGTTCATTCCATTCCTGGAAAGGGGTGAAAGAGACTCTATTCTAAGAGAAAGCAACTGGTCAACTTAAAGAACTACCCCTGAGTAGGAGCAAACCATTTCTCTTTAATCCCTTATCAGTCACTTTTGTTACAGCCATAAGGGACTCGGACTTACCCTCTCTCTACATTTCATCAGACAAACTGATATGAAGGTGAAATAAAGGTGACGACAATCCTTTTCAATCTTAAATGTGCCCTTTTGTATAGCGAAGAATATAGAGAAATGCTTTTCCAGTACAGAATGGGGGGAAAAAATCCCTCAAAAGACTGAAGTAAACGTGTTTTGAAAGTAAAATTAAGGGGAGAAAAAACTTCTTAAGCGGGAAAAAGTTTGGAACTAAACTGTTTAAACGGGTTATTTTAACTTTGTAAGAATAGGAAAAAAATGGGAATCGAAAATATAAACTTCTTAAACGGGTTTT
Organism: Maratus michaelseni; assembly: GCA_963931845.1. NCBI lineage: Eukaryota > Metazoa > Arthropoda > Arachnida > Araneae > Salticidae > Maratus > Maratus michaelseni. The sequence goes on from OZ007588.1 coordinate 74,575,213, forward strand.
ACTGTAATTCATAGCTGCCAACTTTTACGCTTCTTTGTTACCACTAAAATTTAATAGAAATTTTTTCATTATGTAATCACACTGACTTCGAACAAAATTTGCCGATGTACCAGTGGCCAAATGCCACACACCCCCAGGACATAACAATGTTGAGAGACATAACGAAGAGAACATAACATTGAGAGAATTCTGAAGCAACTGGAAAGGACGGTAAAAGGCCAAAGGCCTACAAGAAAAGAAAAAAGGCCCGTTCAGGCACCATATAAGTATAAAAGTTAAGGTAGTTTAAAAACGCATGCGCCCCGCCGGTGAGGAGGAGGAGTCAGGATCTTAAAAGCCAATAGGAAAATTGCAGAGAACCAGACGGTCTTAAGTCTTTTCAGTCACATTTTTTAAAGTGCTGATTTTGGTTTCTATTAAATTATGAATAGGTATGTTTAATTTTGAAGATAGTTTACTGATATTTTCGAGAAGGTCATTAAGAATTTTAAGTTTTTCTATAATTGGGTATAAATTTTTGAATAAGTCTGTATAATTTAATTTAGCGAACCCATTGGAACTGATTTGTGAATTAGCATTGTCTATAGGATTAGTGTTGGTTTTGGAGGGGAGGGCAGGGTAATTTACTGCATCTAGTATTAGGGGGTCTATTTCTTTTGGGCCACTGGTCCAGTTTTTAGGGATTTTATTGCCTTTTGTGGCAGTTTGAATATTTTGGTTTTTGGGGCGCTTAGGGCACCCCGAATAATTTGCGGTGTGATTTCCGCCACAATTTGCGCAGCAGAAGAGGACAATCTTTAGGTTTATGAGAGCCGATGCATTTAAGGCAGACGGGGCTGTATTTGCAGGTAAAAGATGAGTGATTAAAATTTTGACAATTATAGCATTGTTTCGTGCCGTGGAACCGATAGGGCTCAACACGGACACGAAAACCTGAGAAATTTTGAATATCGAAAATAGTTTTATAGATTTCATTACGGATTAAGTTTAACATAAAGATGGGTAGAGGAACTTTTGTTTTGAGATTTTTGAATTGCGTAACAGAGTGTACAATGAAACCTAGTTTAGTAAGTTCGATCTGAATTTCAGAAATTTTTGTGTCGCAGGGGATTCCCTTGACAACAATTTTTACGGGCCTCTCCGATCTATGGGGGAGGCCGAAATATTCAAGATTTGATTCGGAGAGAAGATTTGTGATTGTTTTGTGATATTCAATTGAGCCAGGAAAGATTTTTACTGAGTCCTTAAAAATGCTTTTTTCTACTTTAAGAGTAGTGTTTTGATCAATTTTTTGGAGAATTTCCCTCCATTTAGGAGTAATTTTGATGGTTATAGGCATGGGTTTGTCGTTAATCTGTTAATTTTAGGGGGTGATACGATATGATCCAGAGTGTCCATATCGTTGGAGTTAGAAAGTGGCCCAAAAGAGTTGTGAGTCTCAAATTTGGAATAAGTGGTAGTATCATCTCCAGTGGGCTCTTTGGCAATTTTACGCTTGACTTCGTCTTCAATTTCAGGGTGTTTATGGACCGAATTAATTTGGTTGGAAGTGGAAGTTTTAGCCTGTTTATTAGAATTTTCCTGGGTGGCATTTTTAAGATTACTTAATAGAGCATCGTCACTGATGGTTTCCTTCGCCTCCATATTAATAGCATATTCAGCATGGGATGGTTGAGGATTATTGCAGTACGCCTCCTTATGGTCATAATTAGTTTTGGACTGTTGGTCAGCAATATACTTGAGATATTTTTCGTAATCTGGATGCCAGGGATCCCTCCAATCCATGATGAGTCAGAAAAGTTACCGAGAGGTGGTTCGACACAGTCCTGAAAAGGACACCTACACCACCCGTATTACGGTAAATTTTCCCCTGTAGTCGACTATCGAGACAAGCGTCTGGGGAGAGAACGACTGCTAATGGTACGACTTAGAAAATTTCGGCTTCTGATTAACTAGTTTTTGCGCATGCGTCAGCAGAGGCGAAAAGGGAAAAAATGCTTTGATTTCTTCCCTTGAGTGTACCGTACTGAGATATGGATCTTCCCTTTTCGTTGTGTATTTGTTTATGAGGTGTTTGAAAAAGTTAAAGGGAAGTACATTTCAGCGTTTATGTGATTTAAACTTTAAGCTTTTATGCGATATAAACTCAATCACAATGCAAAAACATCAAATGGTTTTAAAAGTTTATATATACGTATATATATATTCTGGTTGTATGGTTAGCGCTCTTTAACACAAATTACAAATAAAAACAACACTAAACATGGACAAGATTGGAAGACAATTAATAAACAGTTATTTGCATTTTGTTATAATGTGCTTTATTTACGCAGCTCTTCTGAAATATTATTAAATACAAAATTTTAAGTGTTATAAATGACTGAATCTGTAATTAAAAAAATATATATATGTATATGTGTTGAGCTATTTATAATTTATTTAGAGAATTTAAAAGTTTTAAAAAAGAGATACATTTCCATTAGCATCAGTTAAGTAATAAATTGTTACCAGTAATCAGAAATAAAAGGATTTCGAGGTTAACACCTCCCCCCCCAGAGCATTTAAAAACTGATTAAATATATACGAAACTCCTTGTGATAAAATTAAAATATGATGTGTAAAAACGATGGTGAAGAAAAATATAAGAAGCATAAAATGTTTACCATTCATCTGTTTCAAGACCTCATAATAGGAACCTCTATTTCAACATAAAATTAAAGACAAAATGAGAAGCAATAGTAGCAAAATAATACATTTATGTTACTGCTACTGTTCTTTCTTATGTTTTTCTTTGAAAATTGAAGAAGATTCTCTTTTATGAACCTTTTAACACCTAAATGCTAATTTTGTAATGGTTGTATGTACTTTTCATTACGTCAGTCTTATATTTACTAAACACTGTTTTATGGGCATGTAACACAACAAAATTGTTCACCTAATGAATAACAATCACAAACCCTCCCAGATGAAGATTCTGGCTGCACCACTGAGTCAGATATTTAAAAAACTTATTGAATAATTTAATTGAATTTAAAGTGATTTCTCTCTATTGTGATAAATAGTTCACATTTTCTTCTTTTTATATTATGTGTTTTTAGAGGGGATTAAAAAGAAATTTTATCTTTAAAATTGTTAATCATAAAAGTCAACACAGATAAAAATGGCTGTTATGAATACTTTTTTTTTCTCTTGTCTGTAAAAGATTTAACTGTAACTAATGTGTTTAAATGGATTAATATAAATTGATGTCTTAAATAATCTAAATTGATGTTTTAACTGTAATGTAACTGTTAGAGCATATTTTAATTCAGTTGGAAAAATTAGGCTCCAAAATAGAGAATATCCATGGTCAAAGTTATAATAATGGAGCAAATATAAATAAAACGAAAATTATAAAAGATATTTTCTTTTGCCCTGTTGATGCTATTCATTGAATTTAGTTATAAATAATGCTACAAAACAATTCAATGTTTTTTTTATTTTTTTTATTCTAAAACTTTTTTTTAATGTCTGTTTTTACACTGGATACTCAGAGTTATACCAGCACATAACTTCTTTAACTTTAAAACATATTAATATGATTTGATTAGGAAGTTGAGTTTACACTCTCTAAAGCTTCTCATGTATGATTTACCCACTATACATGGACCATTAGGCGTAATCAAAATTTCTTAGACAGGTTAAGAGAAATTTGGGGCGTATAATAAATCACTAGATAAGAAAACAACAAAATTTGTTTACATATAAGTACTATGACATAAAAATTTTTATAAAACCTAATCTAGTGTTATAAATTTTAGGAAACCTGAACACCAGATTAAATTACAATTTTAGACTGTCAATATCTTTTTACAAACTTTCGCATTAAAGGCTTACAACATATCTCGATTTTCAAAAAACAAGTTATGAGCAATGTGAAAATAAATTTGAGCTTTGTAAGAATTAAGACAAAGTTGCATCGTATCGTTTGCTAAAGAAGAAATAGATATTGACATCAATGACCTATTAAAAACAAAAACTGATTTTTTTTTTTTTTAATTATCTATGTACATATAAAAGAGTTTTTCCTCATATGTTTCATGCGTTCTGACTCATACTCAATGCACAGTCCAAACTACTGAACATAGAAGAAATAAAATTGGGGAGCAAATACTTCTTTTGACATAAGCATGCACTAAGACAGGATTTTTGAAAATTCTCCACCCTAAGAGGGTTAAAAAGGAAGTCAAAAATTTTAGAACACCTCACCATATCTCATCAGCCATTTTAGGTAGAAGCATGAAATTCCAGAAAATAAATCTACAGAAAAAATAATCAAATACAGTAGACTCCTTTAAATTCGCTTAGCTTAAAACCGAAGGTTATGCAGATTTTAGAATTTGTGGATTTCTGGTCACTGTTTTGTTTACATTTTTTAAACAATAATTTGAATTTAATAATGCATTCGAAATTATAATGAATGCTTATAATAAAGTAAAATTAAAAAAAAATTAAGAAAATTTAAAAAACATTTAAATTATTAAAAGTAAAGGTCAAATAAATAATGGATATATAACTAAATATGTATAATCATGAGAAATGTTTCCTTGAATTATTCAGTAAAACTCGCCTAATAAATATACACTAATAATTCACATCAAAATATTAAAATAACAAAGTTTTCTTTCATGTTTATCTGTACTTAACCAAAAAAGCTTGATCAATACATAAATTATTTGGTAAAAATATTGCTTTCGTCACTGATATCAGCACTATCTAGAATTTTTTCAGAAATAAATTTATACTTGCTTCATGAGAAAACATGAGTTGAATCATATCAAACAGAATTACATATTAAAATGTGTACAGAATGATATAAAAAAACTTACAGTTAAGATGTAGGTGTAAAATTTAAGTTTCATTGTTTACATCGGAAACGATGTGTGGATTTTAGGGTGGCAGATTTGTGGCAGTCTACTGTATGTATTCCAGTGATTTTACAAAATCCTTCCCTAAGGGGATTAAAAGGGGGTCAAAAATTTTAGGACATTTCACCATATCTCTGCAGTAGTTTTAGGTAGAAGCGTTAAATTCAAGTTAACAAATCTATTAAGAAAATAGTTAAACACAGGTAGTTCAGTGATTTTAGAACTATTCTGTCGCCAAAATCAACTTTGAACTGGATAATGTAAGATTGTACGAATAAGACGACAGATATATAAGACAACAATTTATTTGGTTATATGTTAAGTTTTTTTTTTTTTTTTTTTTTTTTTTTTTTTTTAATTTCATCTTTACTAGATATATTTTGTTTGATTCAAGATTCTTTAATAGAAACCGACCGGCGTAGCAGGCAAAGACTGCTAGTATTGTATATTGTGTCAGAATTCTATCACTAATTGATTTAAACAATTAAATGATCTTATATTTTAGAATTTTTGTATGATATCTCTTGTAGGGATGGGCATTTCAACTTATTTTGCAATGCTGACACACTTGATGACTTGAAATAAAAATGTATGAGTTTTTCAGGAGAAAATATATAAATTTTCAGCTGAGGAGAAAGCTAAAATTTCAAGACGAGTGGTCATAACTTGGATGATTGAATATTAATCTATATATATTTAAAATTCAATGTGGATCTGGTAAGATAATTTCAGCTGATCTGAGTATGCACAATGAGCACTTTAGGGTTTTATTCTGTTGAGCATAGTGAGAAACCAGTTTTGAATTTTCACATATTATTAGGCTTTTGATAAATCGGTTCAATAGTATATATATTTTTTTTTTTTTCAGTAGAAAAAGTTATGGAATTTTTTTTTCTTAATTATTATTACAAAAATTTTTACCATCCTTAATATTTTCTTTAATTACCGTAAAATCCCGATTGTAAGACCCCCCTTTTTCAAAATAAAAAAAGGTTAAATTTGGGAGGGGTTCTTATAATCGGGATAAAAAAAAAAAAAAAACATTTAAAAACCTGTTTTTATTATTAATTTAGAAGTAAAAAAGGGGCGAGAATCTTCCATATTTCGGCAGATTAAGAAAAAATAAAAATAAATCCCCAACCCTAAATTCCTGCCGCCCCCCCCCAAAAATAAATATTTTTTATTTTATTGTTTGTATAATATTTATATAATAACAGTATTTTATTGTTTTATGTATTTTTTATTTTTTGTAACAATAACTAATCAATCATCTAAATCTGCTCTCAAAATTTGCCCCTTGCCCCCCCCCCCCCTCTGGTACCAAAAATGCATAGTTTAACCTTTATAACTTTTTTATTTTAAACTTAATTCAGACTTATTAAATACTCTACATTAAAAATTAATAAATCCAACCTACCACCTAAATTAACTCCCCTTCCTAAAATCTCGGCTTCTCTCCCCCGGCTCCCCAACCTTATCTAATGAAGATCCTCCCCCTCCAAATGCATCTCGTAAAATTTAAAATATGTAAAATTGTAAAATTAAAAAAAAAAAAGGACGAGAATCTTCCGTATTTCGGCAGATTAAAAAATAAATAAATTAAATAAATTAAAAATAAATTCCCCATCCTAAAATCCTGCCCCCTCCCCCCCCCAAATAACAATAATAATAATAATAATAATAATAGTAATAAATAAATAAATTAAATAAAATAAAATAATTTAAAAATCATTTTTTAAGTATTTTTTTATTTCTTATTTTAATGTAACAATAAATAATCAATAATCTAAATCTGATCTGAAAATTAGTTTCCCCTCTTTGCCCCCCTCTGGTACCACACACTTGTGGTGCGTAATCTCATCCATCGTTGACGAAAGCAAACACACAAAAATCAGAATACAGAATTATAAAAAATTCTCAAAATAATTTAAAACATGTGCTGCACGATGCACGAATATTGAAGCAATATGAATAATACAAACCCAAACACAGTTGCTAGCAATGGTAAGCAGTGTTGCTAGCTTACCATTTTGTAAAGTTTTTTCCCTTTTCTTCCCAATTTTCCCTAGGCTTGTAGCTAATCACGCATGCGTAGAACATACTTAATCCGAAGCAAAATTTTTCTAAGTCGTATCATTAGAAGTCGTTCTCTCCCCAGACGCTTGTTATCGAGCGGAGCTGCCCTCACGGGCGACGGAACCGCTCATGTTGGAAGCTCATGACCAAGTCTATGTATATCTGTAATCACACGATTTTGTCGATTTAATAAGATAAAATTTACTATCAAATTTTAGTGGTAGGAAAAAAGCGTAAAAGTTGGCAGTTATGCTAATTAAGATATAGATCTGAAATTGGGGATGGGAAGTGTTGTCATCTGCCGGCTATTTTAGCGTAGCGTCTTTGTTATGTTCTAATTATCAGAAAAATTAAATTTTTATTTTAATGATCGCGTTAATGTAGGTGAAGGTGGTTTTCTTGAACCAACACGCCTTGCTCTGAGATTGTAATTATCTCGGCCCTGGGCAACGCCGGCCAGATAGCTAGCCCATAATAAATCAGTAAATGTAACGAGGAACTTACTACCGTAATGGTGCTCACTCGTTTCATGTACATGAATCTAGCTTTAGATAAAATAGTTCCATGAAGCATGTTTAAATAATTTATATTCTTATTAAATAATTTTACTGGTGTGAGTGCAATATAATTTTAATCGTAGCTTTTTTTTTTGTCTTTTCTTTCTAATCTTATCTCTTTTGAAAAATAATAATATAACAGCATCCTGTATCATTTATTTAATAAATCTTTTTTTTTTTTTGTATATATAAGTGCTTTCTTTTAACAGAAACAATAACAGAAGATAAAAATTTATTTCAATTACTGTCGTTTCATTTTGCGATAATTTTAAAGTAATTTTTTTCCTGAATTTTTGTACACGAGTTTAAAATATATATATATATTAATAAACATACAATAATATAAATAAAATATAACAAAATATAAATGGTACGTGCAAGACAGACTCTTTCAATACGTATTTGAAACACAAAATTAGTTTAAAACATTCAATTTCCATTAATCATAAGGGGAAAGTTAATGTTGGTTAAATACTGTTATAAAAATAATTGAAAATTAGTTGATTACCATCAGATTTGATTTAAACAAAAATATTATGTGTTAAAATTCGTTCATCTCTAATAATTGTGTTAAATTAATTCACACTACTCATACATATGTAAAATGGAGATTGATATTTTTAAAACACAAGTAGAAGCCTGTAAATCTGAATTTATTTATTTAAACATCATATATGATGCAGTTGATTAAAGAACAAATTATTTGAGGCATAAATACAATTTAATAAGACATTACTAGTTAACACTAGCCATTACACGTCGGCGAATAAGAGTCAGCGAATATGAAAATGTTAATTATGAAGAAGGCTCAAAGAATAAATTTTCACTTGCAATTACATTATTGAGTGTCTTGAATGCACTATAAGCTTTTAATAATTCGTTAATATATTTTTTTACAGCTTTTAACGCTCCGCTCCCTCTATTTTAATTAGTAAAAAATAATAAAAAAAAAAATGAGTCCGCAAATCGAACTCCGAAATATTTTCCTGGCTACGGCCTTGTTCTCAACGGCAGAAGAAAAATCGATAATAATTACTGTTGTATTTGGAATTATTGGAATGAGCTACTCTAAACACCCCAGGTAGCACAGATTTATCGGCCATTATCCACGGCAATATTGGTCAATATTTCGAAAGTCGCTGAATGTCGAACGTCAAATTTACAACATCTGCCGATATTCACAGACATAACTTAAAATTAGTTTTAAAAAGAAAGCATTCAAAAGAGTTTTTTGCATTACTTATGACATCATAGTACAGAAATAGTGTTCTATACAGTAAAATTGAATAATTTTGCCATTTTAAAAAAACTTGACTTTTTAATGCCTTATTTTTAATATTTGGTTACATTGGCCAATGTTGTAAAAATGATATTACTACTACAACATTCAGGGATATTTATCGGCATTCGTAAAAAACAATATCATTTTTTGGACATTTCAAGATATCTGTCGACATTCAGCATATCTGACAAAGTTTGTAATCTTGACCGAAAGACCGAAGTGAACGGAAAGTTCTAAAGGACCGCCCATTTGTGTAGTTTTTGTCAATGTGCATTTGACGGAGGCATCGGGCGTGAAATTTGCACCGAAAGAAAAAGCCTACATAATAATTTTCTGTAGGAATATATAGCTATTTTTATATATATAAGAAAAGCATGTGAAAATTTGTGTTTTATAAAAGAAAACTAAAGATGCTTTTATACGATTTTTAAAAATTGTTTTTACAAGAAAAAAATTCAATTTATGTAATTTTAAAATGGTTGCTTGTTTATCTTTTTAAAATGCTTTCGAATTTCCGACTTTTAAAATAATTTTATTTTTTATTATTGAAAGAATACAAGTTTAGTTTCAAAAGTAGGTAATTGATTTTTTTAATTAGACAATATTAATAATATATATTTTATATAATTCTTCTGAGTAATTATTATTATTATTATATAATAATAAGCTTTTAGTGCTAATTTATGTGAAAAAATGTTAATTTATGTAATTTTTAAATGGATGCTTGTTTATCTTTTTAAAATCCCTTCGAATTTACGACTTTTAAAATAATTTTATTTTTTATTATTGAAAAAATACAAGTTTAGTTTCAAAAGTAGGTAACTGATTTGTTTAATTAGGCAATATTAATAATATATATTTTATACAATTCATCTAAGTAATTATTATTATTATTATTATTATATAATAAGCTTTTAGTGCTAATTTAGGTGCATGTTAACTTTTGTGCAGTGCATCAATTTTTGAAAAAAATTACACCTATTTCTAACTTAAAATTAATAAAAAATATATACTATTTAATTTCTCACAAAGCAAAGTTCAAAGTAATGGGGTTGTAAAAACTTTCTTTATAGTTTTGTGTAAGGGGAACACGTGTTTACACAGCAAGCTTTAAAATTTCTTATTTCCTTTAAATTAAGCTTTAAATTTCTTACTTATTTTAAAATAATTTTTTACAAAATTTCCAACAAACTCAGTAATAAAAAGTGATATTTAAATAAATCTTTGCTAAACTAACGTAAAAAAAATATGTTGATTGTGATTAAAAAATACGAGATAATTAAATGACAATTTTGTCAAAAATCTTTTAACCCAATAACAGAAAAATATACTCCCACCAGTTTTTGTTAGAAACCTTTTATAACATGCTTTCCCCTCATTTCTTCTTGATTATGTACATATCTCCATCACCCTCCGCCTTCGCAAAGACGTTGGAGCTACGAATGCAAAGAATATCTACTCCGTACAGAAGATCAACTCCAGTAGGAGTAATGCAAACGCATCGAATCAAGTCGGTGAAACAGTATGTAATGCGCGAAAGACAACTTTACAGGGTAGTAGCGCAAACCAACCGGCGGTTTTAACTTTTATTTGCTTTTCGTCATTTTTTATTCTGTTATTCTAAATTACGGAGATAATTATTTCATTTAAGTAGAAACACCTTTCAAAACATCAGATAATATTTACAATTTAAATTTGAATGCTTAAATAACTAAAATATTTCTAAAAAACCAGTTTTTTTTTTTTTTTTTTTTTTTTTTTTTTCGAAATGAGGGAAATTATATATATATTTTTAAAACAAGGCTTTTGTAAATCTACATTTGATTATTAGTAGATATTCTGAATATACTAATATCACACATATTTAAAAGAAAATACAACAAAAAATAATTTGTATAAGTGATGTTTTGAAATGATTTCTAACATTATTAAATTGAAATAATATTTTGCATTTTTTTTTTCATATTCTTAAGTTGTATTAAACTGATTATTTACAACTCAATTGAAAAAATAATTACACTACTGCAATTTTTTTTCTTTTATATTGCAAGTGGGAATATATTCTTTCACAATGTTATGTTTTAAGAAGACCCATTTCAAATATTTTAACAAGTCTTTTTCCTGTATGTATAAGAATGATTTATGAAAAGTAAAGCATTTTCACTTTTAGGTAGATTTCGTAAGAAATGCCTATTACATTCTCCCCTAATTTGGAATTTTTGATAAATTTTGACAGATCTACGCCGATCATGACTCCCAGAACCCAAAACCACCCCCAGTTCAAAACTTTATCTATCTATCTATGCCACTTTTTTATGGACACAATAACGTCAATAATTCTGCACAAATCTCTTCCAAACTGATACGTAAAATCAAGGAGCATAAAATCTCAGTCAAGTTCGTTAATGGGCAAAATCGAACCAGGGGGGAGGGGGGGGAGGGGAATGAGAGGGCTTTTTGTGAAAACAGAAAAAAACCCATAATTTCTTAATTATGATACGCATCGAATCCGTTTAAAGTTATTATTACTTCTAGGACTTTTCCTAAAAATTTATGTACGACAGATTTTTGATATAATTAAAAATGGCCCTAGTTAACACTAGTTACTAGTTAACACTAGCCATTACACGTCGGCGACTAAGAGTCAGCGCATATGAAATTTTTAGTTTATTTGCAATGAAGAAGGCTCAAAGAATAAATTTTCAATTGCAATTACATTATCGAGTTTCTTGAATGCACTATAAGCTTTTAATAATTCGTTAATATATTTTTTTTACAGCTTTTAACGCTCCGCTCCCTCTATTTTAATTAGTAAAAAAGAATAAAAAATATGATAATTTTTTTTTTTTTTTTTTTTTTTTTGAACCCGCAAATCGAATTCCGAAATATTTTTCCTGGCTACGGCCTTGTTCTCAACGGCAGAAGAAAAATCGATAATAATTACTGTTGTATTTGGAATTATTGGAATGATATACTTTAAACACTGTAATGATCGGAAAATGTTTAGTCATCTAAATAAGGAAAACGTATATGAATATGAGGAACGATTCGGATACTTTAGCACCGCCTACGGAATTTTTCGCAAACGAGAAGCTGCAGAAAATATTTTCCACTTTTTTTTTTTTTTTTTTTTTTTTTTTTGTTCGCCTGATATGAACTTAAATTTATTTTATAAAATACCTTGTATTAAAAACATACTGTTCGGCGAAATAGTGGCAGTTTGTGTAAATTGTCACAAGCTCATTTTTATAATTAAAAAAATAAGTACATAAAAATTAAAAAATGGTTACCATATAAATAATTATATAAAAATACGGTTTTACTTACCTGGATCTACCTATCAACATATGGAAATAAAAGTGGATTTAATAAATAAAACTAAAGCATTAAATAACTTATTTTTTTAAAAAAAGCGTTTAAAAATTATTTTTGGTAATAATAAAAGTTTTTTGAGTATTTTATCTATGCAAATAAATATTTAGTTTCATGTCGCATTCAAACGCCACGATCATAATCATACTGAAATAAATTTTAACTTCTCTAGAGTCTCGTATCTCATATGTAGAGACTGGAAGAAACAAATACAACAGAATAATTGAATGATTTCCATAAAAAAAAAGAAAGAAATGAGAAAAGTTTGTTATATTGTTGGTTGTATGTGTTCTTTATGGCACGAAGTTCAAAAAGATAAAAAGTGCCAGAACAAATATGAATGAAGACAAACTAGTACTATATTTTGTACAAAGTATATTAATTACAAGCAATCGTAAAGATGAAATGGGAAGAGAGTTATAGCTAATTTTACTTTAGTTAACGCTGAAAATATTACAATGAATTATAACAAACACCAATAAGGTGAAATTTATGAAACAATTTAACGTATAAATTTTAAACCCAGTACTGATCGTAAAATCTTCGGTTATCCAAACAAGAACACTGATGTGGGTATGGGGATTGATTGCAATCTCTATACGGAAAGCTTCACCTAGGGTTTTTTTTTTTTATGTGAAACACAGCCCTTTCTTTTTTCGTCTAATATGAACATAAAATTATTTCATTTTATAATGCATATTGTTTTACGCACATTCATCTTTGTAATACTACTGCTACTACTACTACTACTACTGGACTACTACTAATAATAAATAATACAGTAGAGTTCCGCTATTCCGAACTAATTGGGACCGATTACTGTTCGGTTTAGCGGGAATTCGGAATAGGCGGATTTCATTAATAATAATCAATGTATTGACTTGTTATGGCGTAAATTAAGTGCGGGGACATCTGCGAGTGTCACCTGTATGTAGCGTTGATCGACGAAGACATCGTAGCAATGGTCCAGGACTCATCAGCTGAGATCGACTTGTAGGAAAACGAGGAGGAGGTGAACGCTCAAACTGAACTCATATCACACACAGACGCGGCAAATGCTCTTGACCTCGCCTTACGCTACGTCGAACAACACGCTTAATCAACACCAAATGATGTTATGTTCATGCGGCGATGGCGGAACATTGCATCCTCAAGTCGATTCAGTGCTCTTTGTGGGGATCTGGCATCGCCGAAAACTTAAAACCAGCTAATGAGCTGGGTCCAGAATTTCGGATGTTGGATCCATGGTTTTTCATCTGTGCTTAACGGGAAACCGCACGGAACAAGCCTTCGCCGTTGAGCGGGAAGAAACAGTTAGTTGGACTCTGGACTGCCTGTTGAACGCACGTATTTTAGCGTGCTAATGTAACGATTAATGCTGAATTGCCGCACGCTGGTGCGAAGAGTGTATTTTGAGTTTAAATATAATTTATTAAGTTTTAAATGTATTCTTAATTTGTGAAGTGCAATATTTCATTTAATCGATAATTAGTAATCGGGTTTAGAATGCCCGCAACTAAAGTGGTGACCTCGGTGTTTGAACAGTTCGTCTGATAATCTAAGTGCATCGACCTTATAATGGCCTTAATTACGGCGTGTGTACATCATTAGTGACCCAAGCGGATATATTTCTCATATTTCTTCAAGAGTTTGTGTGAAACACGATTGTGTGCATTATCGGTAAACTGTGTTGTTAATCACCTATTGGCATGTGGAGACATCAGTGCTACGAGGTAAAGAGCTTGAATCCCGAATCCCGGTGGGTCGTATCTATTTTGATGGTGTTCAAATCAGTAATACCCCTGTGTGTGCATATAAATTTTACTTGCCCCTAGATAAATTCGACATTAATTTTTTGCGCATTTTATTTAATTTTTGTATATGTATTTATATTGGTAATAAGCTTTCAGTACAGCATTATTTAAGTGCTTTCAAATTGAATATTTTTTGTTTGTTTTGTAATATATGCTTATTTTGAAATTCGGGGTATGACGCGATTTATTTCGACATACTATCGTTAAGCCTGGCCAGATCAAATCGCATGTTTAGGTGATCCAAAATATGGTTTATCGTATTATATTATGCTAAAATTTTTGTTTCCATACTTTTCCTTGCATTCTTATTTTTTATTATGTCTTAAATAGCATTTGTGTACATAGTTTTTGGTAGGGTTGTTGAAACCGGTTTTTTCTGTATACAATATATGTCCTGCATTTATATTTTTTTTCGTGGCTTAATTGTGTAGTAAAATTCAAAAAAATGTCAACAGAAACACCGGATACTGTCGTTCCAGGCATTCATAGGGTTGGGGTAAAGGCGACCCCATTTTGGCGTGCAAACCCGAAACTTTGGTTTTTCCATTTGGAATCCCAATTTAAGCTGGCAGGGGTTTCCGACAGTGTTACCCAGTTTCACCATTTAGTTGCAGCAATGCAACCGGAGGAACTGGCGATAGCAGGCGATATCATTAGTGAGCAACCCACGGATCAGCCATACGAAAGGCTCAAAAATCGGCTCGTAAATCAATATTCCATGAGTGAGGATCAGTGCATTCGCGAGTTGATTTCTGGTTTGCAACTGGGGGATAAAAAACCTTCCCGTTTGCTCCTTGAAATGCGGAGTAAGGCTGGTAGTCAGGTCAAGGATGATTTGCTGAAAACCTTATTTCTCCAGCGCCTACCCACTCATGTGCGACAAATATTAGCAATTTCGAATGACCCACTTGACAAATTGGCCGAAATGGCCGATGGTATCATTGCAGCGAATGGTCCACCCCCCATGGTTCAAAATATCCAATCGGGTAATGAGGAGCTCAAAACATTAATTCTTGCACTCTCCACACGCTTGGAGAAGTTGGAAGTGCAGGGGAATAATAGCAGGCAGAGTCGTTCCAAGTCCCGTGACCGTTTTAGGCATTATAAACGTGATAAAAGTCAAGAAAGGAATGCTGTTGGAAGGAATTTATGTTGGTACCATGCTACTTTTGCTGATAAAGCAAGTAAATGCCGCAAGCCTTGTTCATGGGAGGGAAACTAGTACAGCCGTCACTCAATTCTGGGAGTGACGGCGCAGTTCAGATAAATAGGCTCTATCTCAATGACAGAACTACTCATTTGAAATTTTTAATTGACACGGGGGCGGACGTGTCTGTCTTACCTGTGACAAAAGCTGATAGAACACGTACAGCAGATAAGCTACAACTTTTTGCCGCTAATGGCACGATCATTCCTACGTTTGGTCAGCAGCTCTTAAAGCTAGATTTAGGCCTGCGCAGGGAATTTCATTGGCTATTTATTCTGGCGGATGTTTCGCAACCAATTATAGGGGTTGATTTTCTTCGACATTTTGGTTTACTCATTGATGTGCGTCAGGGAAAGTTACACGACCCCATTACTAATTTGCAGGCGCAGGGTATAATTGATAAGTCAAATAGTAGCAATATACGCACGGTTTCTGAAATGACAACATTCCATACGCTGCTCAACAAATTCCCTAGCCTAACCGATACTTCAGCCTCCCTTAAACCCCCAAAGCATGATGTGCAGCATATTATTGAGACCAAAGGTCCACCTGTGTTTGCTAAGCCTCGCAGACTTCCTCCAGATAAGCTTCGCGCGGCTAAGCAAGAATTTCAGTTTATGATGTCGGCCGGTATTTGCAGACCTTCTAGCAGCTCTTGGGCTAGCCCGCTGCACATGGTACCCAAATCGAAAGGCGATTGGCGCCCGTGCGGGGATTATCGTCATTTAAACGCTGCTACAATTCCGGATCGCTATCCTGTTCCTCATATTCAGGATTGTACACAAGCGCTCCACGGTACAAAGATTTTTTTCGACTTTAGATCTGTCTATAGCATATCATCAAATTCCGGTACGACCTGAGGATGTTCCAAAAACAGCAGTCACAACTCCGTTTGGTCTTTTTGAATTTTTGTATATGCCGTTCGGTTTAGCCAATGCTGCTGCGACGTTTCAGCGATTTATCCATAGAGTGTTATATGGGCTTGAATTTTGCATTCCATATTTTGATGATGTACTAGTGGCATCGGAGAATTACGAGCAGCATGTCAGACATTTACAAATGGTGTTCGAGCATCTATCTCAATATGGGGTACGTTTAAACCCATCTAAGTGTGTTTTTGGCCAATCTAATGTTAAATTCTTAGGGCATAACATCTCTGCGGATGGTATTAGCCCGCTTCAGGATAAGGTTAACGCGATTAAAAATTTTCCCCGTCCCGAAACCATTAAAGAATTGCGACGTTATCTGGCCATGCTTAATTTCTATCGCCGGTTTATCTACCATGCTGCGCACACACAGGGGGTTTTAAACAAATATTTGCAAGGAGCCAAAAAGAATGACAAAAGCATAATTCAGTGGACAGAAGAATCTAATGATGCTTATGTACGAAGCAAGGAAGAACTTGCAAATGCTGCCACCTTGGCATACTTCATACCTACGGCACATCTATCTATTGCAGTGGATGCATCAGACTTTGCAATGGGTGCAGCCTTGCAGCAGCAGGTGAATGACAATTGGCAACCTCTAGCATTTTTTTCAAAATCTCTGTCACCGGCTCAACAAAAGTATAGTGCTTATGACCGCGAACTTTTCGCGGTGTATTCCGCAGTACAACATTTCAGACATATGATTGAAGGTCGGAACTTTACAATTTTTACTGACCACAAACCACTTATTTTTGCATTCAGACAAAAAACAGACAAATGTTCACCGCGGCAAACTCGACAGCTGGACTTTATAGGCCAATTTTCCACGGACATTCAGCATATTAGTGGTGTGGAAAATGTTGTGGCTGATGCTCTCTCCAGGATAAATATCTCCTCCATCAAGTCTTGTGTTATTGATTTGGAGCTGATGGCCAAATTACAAGCGACCGATATTGCTTTACAACATGCGAAGCAAGACAACATTAGCTTAAAACTTCAACCAATGCCAGTAGGTGATTCAGCGGTTGAATTACAGTGTGATATTTCCACGGGTCGCATTAGACCTTTTGTGCCAGCAGACATGCAAAAAACAGTGTTTCAGAAATTGCACGAACTGTCCCATCCTGGTGTCAAAGCGACACAGAAACTGATTGCTGAACGCTATGTTTGGACTGGAATGCAGAAAGATATTGCTTTATGGGTACGATCCTGCATCTCCTGCCAGAGGAGCAAAGTACACCGGCACACGAGAAGTGCTATTGGCATATTTGAACAACCGTCTGCTCGGTTCCAGCATGTTCACATTGATTTGGTTGGACCATTGCCACCGTCTAACGGGTTTCGGTTTTGCTTAACATGTGTTGACAGATTCACCAAGTGGCCAGAAGCAATTCCATTGGCTGATACTACTGCTGAGAGTGTGGCGGAGGCCTTCTACGCCAGTTGGATCGCCCGTTTTGGACCACCTTTACGTCTAACAACTGACCAAGGTCCCCAATTCGAATCATCACTATTTTCGGCGCTGAATCGTTACCTGGGCATCTCGAAAGTTCATACTTCCCCATACCATCCGGCAGCGAACGGCCAGGTGGAGAGATTTCATCGACAGCTCAAGGCTGCAATTATGGCCCACAACACCACGGATTGGGCCCGAGTTTTGCCAACTGTACTCCTGGGCATACGAACAGCGTGGAAAGAAGATCTGCAGGCTACAGCAGCGGAAATGGTATATGGTACCACCATCGCCCTTCCAGGAGAGTTCCTTGTTCCAGTAGCCGGTTCACCTAACCCAGTCGATTTTCTTGGCAGGCTACGGGAGGTGATGCGACGATTACAACCAGCCACTTCTCGGTTGACACCTGAGCGTAAAATTTTTGTCAGCAAGGATTTGAAGTCTTGCTCACATGTTTTCTTGTGCAGAGAGGGTATTAAGAAGAGTCTGCAAGCTCCATTCGAGGGGCCATACCAGGTTCTGCAACGGACCGACAAAAATTTCACTGTTAAGATCAACGACAGAACTGTTACGGTAAATATTGACAGAGTAAAACCTGCCTTCTTCTGCACTGAGGAGCAGCCGTCGAATCCTCAATCCGAAGAAAACTACTCTAAATTAGATTCACCAGCAGCAACAGTCACAGAAGAAGCGGAAATTCCAGCTCCAAGAAGTCCAGTAACTACTCGTGCTGGTCGGCGTGTCAGATTTAACCCTCGCTACCTCTGATGGTGAAAATTGTTTCGCTATCGCTCAGGGGGGGCTACTGTGGGGATCTGGCATCGCCGAAAACTTAAAACCAGCTAATGAGCTGGGTCCAGAATTTCGGATGTTGGATCCATGGTTTTTCATCTGTGCTTAACGGGAAACCGCACGGAACAAGCCTTCGCCGTTGAGCAGGAAGAAACAGTTAGTTGGACTCTGGACTGCCTGTTGAACGCACGTATTTTAGCGTGCTAATGTAACGATTAATGCTGAATTGCCGCACGCTGGTGCGAAGAGTGTATTTTGAGTTTAAATATAATTTATTAAGTTTTAAATGTATTCTTAATTTGTGAAGTGCAATATTTCATTTAATCGATAATTAGTAATCGGGTTTAGAATGCCCGCAACTAAACTCTTCGTTAGAAAATAATCACTGACTTTACTTCTTAAGTGTATGTAAATTAGTTATTTTTTGTGTTTAGCAATGATTAAAAATGATTCTACAGTATTGTATAAATGGGGACGACATGTACTGGAAGTAACCAGTTTTCATTTCAGTTTGGTTTCAGACGTTTTTATCAAGCTTAGACTGTACGTTTTTCTCTATTTAACTTCTTTGTATAATTATATAAAAATACGGTTTTACTTACCTGGATCTACCTATCAACATATGGAAATAAAAGTGGATTTAATAAATAAAACTAAAGCATTAAATAACTTATTTAAAAAAAAAAGCGTTTAAAAATTATTTTTGGTAATAATAAAAGTTTTTTGAGTATTTTATCTATGCAAAATTTTATCTATGTGTATAACAATAAATGTACGTTTTGTCACGAACGTTTTTTTAATTCTTCTTGTTTTTAAGTTAAAAAAAAATCGGTAATTTTCTGATCTCTGTTCGGAATAGGCGGATTTTCGGAATAGCGGGGTTCGACATAGCGGGACTCTACTGTAATATTAATCTCAATATTTAAAGATTCATTGTAATATAGATAAACAATAACAAAATAAATTTTAAATTATCTGGCCTTCTCTAGTCCCCATTTGCAGATGAAGTTGGATAAAATTAATACTACAGAAATCATGAAATGGTATATTTTTTAATACAGAGATGAATAATTCTTTCACAATGAGATTTACATCACATTTTCAAAACAAAAAGAAATTTAACTAATTTTTCTTTTTTGTTCTGGGAACTATAGCGCTAAAATTATTAACACGTTGAATAGAGACAGTTTTCCTCTTTTTAATAGGATGCCCCACCCACGTGCACCAATTTTGCTTGTTGCATTATTTAACAAAATGATTTTCTGTATTCGTGTTTACATTGCCAAATGAATGGATATACTAAAGTTACTACTTCAAATAAAAAATACAGTAACATACATACAAGTATACAAAGTATACATATATATGCATAGTTCGACAAAAGGAAATCGGATGATTTATTTGGTTTTATTTGAAAATACTTCAGGAAGAAAGAAAAGCCAGATCTAACTTCCGCCCCTTTTCCTCCACTTTCTCCAGATGAAGGACCTTATGAGGGGTAGTTTCACTTTAAAAAGTTTCTAACTTTCTAAAGATTCCAATGAATATGCTGAAATCATGAAAAAATAAGCAGAGCCCTTAGCTGGAGCAATTAACAACTGTAGGTCCAGGTGGTGATCATTTCTTAGCCATCTAGGATTCCGAGAAACGAAAGGGGGGGTGCAAGATTATAATTTCCCACCTCCGTTAACCAAAGATGTGGCTTGAAGAAAATTTCTCCTATCCTTTTACTTCCTTCTTCCATGTTCCTTCATCATATACGTCACATTTATCACTTTCTCACGTTCATTCCCAGAAAACACAGAAGACTAACAAAAATTCTTCTTTTCCCTAGATTTTGGAAAAGTATTGTCCGTTTTCGGGAAAATTTCCTAGAAATAAGAAATAATTCATATGAGTTGTAATTTTCCAACTGGATGAAAAATGTCCGGTCCAGGATTTGAACCTAGGATCTCTTGACTGAAGCTGCCATGCTGTACCAACTGAGCTATTCCGGTCGAATCTGGAGGGCATAATTCATCCAGTTAACCTTATTGATCATAGCATCTGGTCTGATATTTGAATCAGCTCAACAGAATAGATGGCAGGTAAAGGAATTTTAATAATTGTGTAAAAATTAATCTAGTATAAGAAATAATTCCCTAAATCCCTAAATAGACTTGAATTTCCCTAGATTTATGGATTTCCCCCTAGATCTGAGAACGTTGGCTCTGAGGCCGACCGATAAACTGTGCGTTTTTTAGGGGGAAGGGGTCATTCTGGAAACGCTTCTTAAGTAGTTTGTGATATTGTCGCTTGGTGGCACGCATTTTACCAAAGAAAAACCTTGGTATTCCATATTGCCCGACTGTTCCATAATTCCCGAAGTTCCTCTATTTATTGGTGGATTTTGTTTGAATTGCATTAAAAAAATATGTACAATTATGTGTTACGTATTTTTCGAACTCAAAGAATTTCAACTACAATATTAAGAAATAAACTACATAGTATTGGACGCTGCAATTTTGTTAACTTGGTTAAAGCCGCAACGAATATTTGCTATGTACACCTTCTTATAATGATACTTAAAATATATCACCATGGCACTTATATGCATCTATTTCAACACAATAGATATTTAATATGCAAATCTGCTTATAATGGCTATCACTCAAATATATATCAAGATGGTATTTATATGTGTATTTTTTAACGTTTCACTTTACTGGTATAGTTACTGAATATTAACCAATTTAAGTAAAATATCTTAATATGATATTTGTGAGAAATTAGAGAGTGTGTAAAAATCTTACATATAAAGCATTATGTTCTTGTGCAAATATTGACATTATGATTATTATAACAAATATTATTTAAAATATTTTAAGACGTAAAAATATGAATTAGTATTCAGGTTTTAAATTAATGTAATCACTGTGTAAAATTTATATACTTACACTAACGGCACAAAAGATGATATCGATTGCAAACAGACCACCAAGTTTTGGATCTGCAAACTGGACAAAGTAAAAAAGTTAATAATTTAGTAGGGTTATTTCAAAAAACACAATGTACCACAGTAGATAACATTTTCTATAGACTTTAGGGCGCTAAAAAAAGAAAATTGTGTTGCAAAATTTTTTATTGAAGAGCTTTTACTGTCTATCTGGCAACACTAGTTAATTAGAAGATGGAATTAGCTTGTTTTAAATAAAAGTTGTGTTTTAAAATTAAAATTATAATAGTAATAATAAGTATATTTTAAAAAAGCTGCTGATAACACGGTTCACAACACATTTGAACGAACTTTCTGCTTATCAATATTACTTTGCGTGTTTCTTGTGATATTATAACTGCGAACAAAAATTTGTAGCCAGCATTCAAGTTTTTATTTTTTATCTGACAATATCAGTTAATTAGAAAATGGAACTTGCTTGTTTTAAATAAAAGTTCTGTTTTAAAATTATAACAGTAATAATAAGTATTTAAAGAAAGCTGCTGATAACACGGTTCAACACATTTGAACGAACTTTCTGCTTATCAATATTACTTTGCGTATTTCCTGTGATATTATAACTGTAATCAAAATTATGTAACCAGAATTCAAGAGTTTTTATTTTTTACGTAGAAACATCGGTTCACTAGAAAGTGCAACTAGTTTGTTTTAAATCAAAGTTGTACTTTAAAATTATAATACTTTACATAGCTGCAACTTTTACGCTTTTTTGGTACCGCTAAAAATTAATAGAAATTTTTGCCTTATTGAATCACAAGATTTCGGCGATTAGTAAGGTAAAATTTACTATAAAATTTTAGTGGTAGGAAAAAAGCGTAAAAGTTGGCAGCTACGTACTTAGTTATTTCATAAAACACAATATGCCATAGTTAGATAGTTTAAAATTACAAAATGTAACATTTCCTGTAGATTTTAGGGCGCAAAAAAAAAAAAAAAAAAAAAAAAAAAAAAATATTGGTATTTACGTATTAACCGTGCCAGGAAGATAGATAACAAAAAAGTCCTTCCGGCCTGTACCGGGAGGAAAAGGTAGCTTTCCTATATCTTCGTTTTAAAATTTTAGCTAATGTTACACGAAAACAGCAAGTTAAAATGCAAAGAAACGTTTACAAAAGATTCCTTAATACTGAATTTGAATAAGAATTTCGCCAAATTATTGAGCAATAGCCAAATTGGCTTCATTTATATTATTATTATTCAATTACTACCAGAAATTCTAGAAATACCAGAAATTTTTTATTTAATTACTACTAGAAATAAAAACACGATATGCCACAGTAGATAACATTTTCTATAGACTTTAGGGCGCTAAAAAAAGAAAATTGTGTTGCAAAATTTTTTATTGAAGAGCTTTTACTGTCTATCTGGCAACACTAGTTAATTAGAAGATGGAATTAACTTGTTTTAAATAAAAGTTGTGTTTTAAAATTATAATTATAATAGTAATAATAAGTAACTTATAAATTTATTAACTCATAAATTTTCATACCAAATTTCATTTGTAATGATAAAATTTCATTTTAATCTTTCTGAAAAAATAATTAATACCGTAATTTCTCAATATTGTAAAAGCAGAGTTTAAAGAGGGGACATTTTTTAATAACAAAAATATTAATTACTTTAGCCATAACTAATGTATCAAATATTTTGCAGAATGAATTTATAAAGGAAAATGTTTATATTTTAGTAAGTTTAAAATTTAAAGGAATCAATAATCATAGAAAATTTTAGTTATGCAATAGAAGTCTTAATTTCATCCTATGCACATCGACATTAATATTTAAAATACAAACTCGTTTATATAATCTGTTTTCTAATATTTCAGTACATTTCAGTGTACATATAACTGAAATATTATTATTTTAATATTTCAGTACATATAACTGAAATATTATTTTTTTAATATTTCAGTATATCTAACTGAATTATTATTATTATTTTAATATTTCAGTACATCTAACTGAAATATTAGCGCACGCGCGTATATGTAGAAACGCATAAACACCAATATTCATTATGTGTTATATTTTGTAACAATGCATGCGTAAAAAATTACAACCATCATTACTTCACTTTTTTTAATAATATATATATATTATCTTCCTTGCTATTTCCTTTCCTTAGCACATACGATCTGTTAATATATTCTTAAATATATCACGCACAAATAAGTTCCGAAATAGGGTCATTATTATAAGCATTATTGTTTTCCTTTGTAATTATTTTTACACATTCGCCTATTTACGGTGCTGCATAATGTATTAATGAAGCAGTTAAATGAACCATTAATAATATCCATGAACTTTTTATCATGCTTTTAATTTCTCAAAGAACAAAACTTACTATACGCCCATAATGACTACATTCAATATATTTTTTTTCGCATTACTTCTTCTTAGAGCTTTATCATATTTACAGCCAACTAAATAGATAACCCTATTCAAATTTGTAAAGACATATCGCGATTTTTCGCTGCTTTATAGAAAGTAGAGTTTTTTTTTTTTTTTTTTTTTTTTTTTTTCTCTAGTAATATTTTTCAGTGCTTGCCTTGATGAACCCGTGAAAATATCAATAGATTATTTCTTTATTGTTCTGTCAATAAAGTAAAACAGAACTTAAATTACTTTTACTGCGTTTATGTTTCAAATTTGATTTTTTTTCTTTATTATTATATCATATCATTGTCTTTAAACTTGATATGATTATTCAGATGGCAAATTACTTCTAGATACATTATATTGTAAATGCAAGACAAATGAAAGAAAATATCATGTTACAACGAATAATAAATATGAATGGAATGCTTAAAATTTTTTTATTTTTTTTTTCTGATCTCGAGATTTTTCTTAACCCGATAAAAAATATTTTCTATCATTTATCTTGTACATGTAAGAAGAAGATAGTAAGATTGGTGTCACCAATTCCTAAATGATGTATTCCACACTATTTGCTGCGTAATTCAATAGCGAGGAAGATATTTTTTCCTTTAATATATATTTAAGTTTTGCGTAAGAATTGGGCTATAAATTCTACTTTAAAAAAACAGTGAGAAAATTAATTGTCTATCGCAAAATTAAAATGTATCGGTATCCTTTTCATCCAAACAACCATAGCTTTCAATAAATAAATGGGAAATATTTTATGTCGAATGTATTTTTAAAAGTTTTAGAAAAGTCAGTATCAGAAATAATATTAAATCAAAATTACACCACTCTTATAAGAAACATGAATGATGTAATTATCTTAGTTCTATGTAACAAGATTACAAAACGATTCTCCATTTAACGAAAACGTTATTTAAGAAGCACTTCACTTTTCATCTAAAAGAAAACTAAATGTTATACAATGATATTTTTTTAAAAGAAAAAATAGATCATATATCATGCTTTTGATGAGATTTTCCCCCGATATACAAAATAAAGGTTATACTTACAGC
The DNA here is from genome assembly GCA_963931845.1 of Maratus michaelseni. Taxonomy (NCBI): domain Eukaryota; kingdom Metazoa; phylum Arthropoda; class Arachnida; order Araneae; family Salticidae; genus Maratus; species Maratus michaelseni. The sequence goes on from OZ007588.1 coordinate 74,600,030, forward strand.
ATCGGCAAGGAAATAGAAAGATGCTACGAATTCTAAAACCGTCGCTAAGGAAACCGATGTCAGATATGGGAGAAAAAGCAGACGATTTTCCTAAAAAACAATTTTGAAAGATCTAATGTATTTTCAATTTCTGGAAACTTCAGCAATAAAAATAACAGTTCTAAGTTCTAAGAAAATAATAAATGCAAATTCTTTTTTTTTTCTGCTGCTTTTATTTATTTATTTTATGGGTTTTTTTCTTCTGTTTTAAATGCAGATTCTAAAAATTATTTTTCTCTCAAACAGCTATAATACGTAACATGTTGTTTCATATTTAATGTAATTTTGTATATTCGAAGCACAAAGTAAAATAAAGGAAGATATTCTCCTAAATCTGTTTTTCTCTATTTCTGCTTTCCTTTTTTCTCTTTTAATTAAATTAGATTTCCTTCCCTGCATGAAAAAACGCGTAGAATAAATCTAGCAATATATCTCGCAAATGGGTTTTCTTATGTTGAATATATTTTAATAGGAGAAAAACAGAATTAATTGTATCACGTCATCATGATATTTTCTGTGGAAACAAATTTTTGTGAGCATTAGACAATATATATATTTTTTGTCTGTAATTAATTTTCCTGTATCGAATTTCTAGATAAATTTAAAATTATTTTTCGATTTTTTATTTATTTATAGGTAAATTGTGAAAGTAATTAAAGTATATAAAATATTAAGTGTTGTTTTAGTTGTTCAACAAAATTAAAATCATGAATATTAAGTTATTATGCAAGATGGTTTTTCTGTAGTTGAAAAGGCATTACTTTTTTTTTCTTTCTTTTTTACGAATTAAGTTATAATTTTACGAGAAGACTTATCAACACAAAAATTCATAAATTACGGAAATATGTTTAAAGTTATATGATTATTATACTTTTTTCCCTAAAACAAAATATTGGTCTAACTTTTTTCACAGTTATATTAATTATTGTATTAAGTTATATTAACATAATCAATGCTAAAGTCAGCTAGGAAATAAAAATATGTTACAAATTCTAAAACAGTACCTAAAGAAACCGATATCGGACATGGAAGAAGACCATTTTCTTTAAAAAAAAAATAATAAAAATAATAATAATAATAATAATAATAATATCTAATTTGTTTTTAAATGCGTGAAATTTCGGGAAAAAAACCTTATAAGGTAATAGCACAAATTCTCTCTTTTTATATACTCTTTATTATTTTTTTTACCTTTCTTTTATAAATGCAGATTCCAAAGATTATTTTTTTCTCGCATAAGTTATCATGTGAGGAACACGTTACTGCACACTATGTAATTCTATTCCCAGTAAGTAATAATTAAACAAATGGTATTCTACGTTCTCACTCAGACTCTCTTTTGTTGTTTTTTATTAATGAAATTAGATTTCCTTTTCTGCTTGGAGGAAAAAAAAAAAAAGAATAAATAAATCTTAGGCATGGTTTAAAAAAATATCTGAGTAAATGGTTTTTCTTATGTTCAATACGTTTTAAGTAAAAGGAAAACGGAATTACTTATATCACGTCATCAAAAAAATTTCTGTATCAACAATTTTTTTTTTCTGGTTTCCTTTGATGTAATTAATTTTTGTGTATCTAGTTTCTGAATGGAGTTTAAAATTATGTTTCACGTATTTTTTGTATATAATAAGCTTTAAGAAACCAATTTTTGTTGTGAACCTCAATTAATCAAGATTCCTGTTATTACATACTTTCTTTTAACTTACATTTCTATATGTATGTGGCAGTCAAATCTTGTGACTAATTCCCCCCCCCCCCCCCCCCACTTCCTGTTGACGTAGAGCTTTAAAATTTGGAATATTATATGTATTCCTGAGGGCAAAACATGAATTGGACATAAATTAATACATTTTTAAAAAATAATAATTATTATTATTTTAAATCTTTTAATCATTGCGCGGCAGTTTTTTTTTTTTTTTTTTTTTTTTTTCTTTTTTTTTTTTTTTTTTCCAGTTTCCCGGATAGCCACATTGAAGCAGTTCCTACTTCAGCCATCCTCGCGTGATCGGGAACAAAGAGTGACCCATTTGCACGCACGCACGGCACTTTTCATTCTACTTCTTATTCTTGTATTTTTTTTTTAGATTAAAAAGCACATTTCTTCAGGGGAGCTCTGCCCCACCTTGAAGAAATCAAATTGTTTTAATATATAATTTGCAATTAGCATGTTAATCTTTGCCAGTATGTACATCATGATAAATCACATAAATATAGAAGGTACTTACTGTGAGGAGTCCAAGAATAAGTACTACAGATGAGACCACGCACATCAAAGAAAATAACAGGAGGATTAGGTTGAACGTCAGAAGCTCTGAAATGAAAAATGTAGTAATAATATACAGGATCATCGAAAAAAGTTGGACACATTTCCAAGAATCATAACTCAATAATTTTCTTTGCAAATTATTATTATTAAAATTTATTATTTATTATTTATTAAAATTTATTATTTATTAAAATTTATTATTTATTAAAATTTATTATTAAAATTTATTATTTATTAAAATTTATTATTTATTAAAATTTATTATTAAAATTATTAAAATTTATTATTAAATTATTATTATTATTATCATTAAATTAAATTATTATTATTATTATTATTATTATATTTATTATATATTTATTATATATTTATATATATAATTAATTATATAATAATATATATAATAATATAATAATTATATAATAATAATATATATAATATTTATATATATAATTTATATATATTATTTATTATATATTTATTACATATTTATTATATTTATTATACTATTATTATTATTATTATTATTAAATTATTATTAAATTATTATTATTTAAATTTATTATTAAATTTATTATTAAAATTTATTATTTATTAAAATTTATTATTTATTAAAATTTATTATTTATTAAAATTTATTATTTATTAAAATTATTAATTTTCTTTGCAAATGAAACGCAATAATTTTCTTTGCAAAGCACTCAGCAATTATCCAAGATTTCTTAGATGTAACTGTTTCTCAATCATGAACTTCAGTCGATGCGTCCTAAAAACGCAAATCTCACCGACATTCGCAGTTTTTGCTTTCGGTTTAGGCTATTCATATACATGGAGAATGATTTCCTACTAAACGATGCAGAACTACTTTCTAATTCACCTTTTTCTCCATAACTTTATTAATTTTCGAAATAGGAAGACTGAGTTTGTCATTTAGTAGCTAGGGACCCTGCGAGTAGTTTAAATGGGTAGCACTGTGTATTTCCTTATGTGTAGACACCATTTTTAAGGTTAAAACATACTACGTTCTGCTAAGCAGTCCCTTTCTTGTGGTAAGGCGGTCTGTTTCCTATTTTCAGTCTTCTTAGCTTGCCTAAAGGTCAGGGGATATCTCTGGCAGATTTATTACCTCCTCTTTCTTTTGTTGATGACCACGAACCTTTGAAAAAGAAAGCTCAGTCGAATGATATACGACTTTCTTAGCAAAAATCATATAAACGGACCTTTAACTGTATCCGCTCAAAAATTAAAAGGCTGCGTAACGGATACGCTTTCTAGCCTGGGTTCATCAAAAAAGATTTGGCAGCATGATGGCTTCTTTCGCCGCGCATCACTTCTGCGCATCGTCTTAAGTATATAGTCCTGCATCGGGTTAGAAGCCCGATTTTACCTGAACTCGATCCGGCCCGACATTAATCGTGAGTCGACTTTATCACCATCCGATCCGACCCACGATTCAGTTGGTTCGGGCCGGGTTGACGATAATTTCTTTCATTTCGGATCGGGTTCACTTTAAATTTTTTATGTTCGGGTCAGTTTCGGGTTGAATTTTTATAATTCTGGGTCGATTTCGGGTTAAACTGATTTTTCAAAAGAAAGTCCTGAACTTTTTTCAATTAAAAAAAATGAATATTAATGAGTGTATATACAGTGTGTCCAAAAAGTCTTTCCCTGAATACAAAATGTATTCATATCTGTTATATACAGGGTATTGCCGAATTCGACCGACAAATTCAGAGGGATCATAGTAGGCATCAAGAGGATGAAAAATTGCCATAGGACATGGGTCGCAAACCAAATTTAGTGGGAAAAAATAGCAAAAATTGTTATGAAGTGTGTGACGTCAAGTGGAACAAAAAGGGCCAATAATAAGTAGAAAAACATTTATTTGATGTAAAGCAGGATTACAATACAATACAGTTCAACGTCAGAAAGGAGTCGACGAGATATTTTATAGGAATTGTTCGAAGTTGCGGCCGCGAAGGTCATTGCACAGCCGACACTGACAGACGAAGGATTGCCGGACGCGATCAAACATACCCAGTGTACTGGCGATGCCTGCTGATACAACGACGATCCCTGCTGTCAGATCCTCCAATGTATCCACAGATGTCTGATAAACAGCCGATTTCAGGTGGCTTCAGAAGAAGAAATCCATGGGATTGAGGTCCGGAGAGCATGGAGGCGAAGCAACATGTCCACCGCGTCCAATCCATCTCCCGGGTGTTGTAGCATCGAGGTGGTTACGCACCAAAATCGCAAAATGTGCTAGTGCACCATCATGCATGAACCATATGTTCTGGCGCACAGTGGCCGGTATTCCCTGCATCAAATTCGGGAGGACGTGCTGTAGGAAAACAAGGTATTTTGTGCCACTGAGGCGTTCGGGCAGAAGGTACGGTCCCAACAGATGATCTCCGAGAATCCCTGCCCAGATGTTAATACCGAACTTGTGTTGCACTTTAACGAGACAGTTCTGTGGGGATTTTCGGACGACCACATGTGCGCATTGTGCGTGTTGACCACGCCTTTCCTCGTAAAGCAGGTTTCATCTGAAAATAAAACAGTGAATCATTCTGTGTGGCATCAAGCATCCAGCGTACGAACTCTACACGAAGTGGGTAATCGTCTTCGCCTAGGAATTGGACCTTCTGCACGTGGAAGGGATGTATGTGTTTTTCACGCAGAATTTTCCACACTATTTAGTGCCGAATACCCAATTCAGCTGCAATCGATCGTGTACTGGTCGACGAGGAAACCGCAAACCGTTGCAATACTCGGTTTTCTGTTTCAGGTGTGCGCACACTGCGTTCTTGTCCTCCATTACGTCTCGTTATTTGGAAGGATCCCGGTTCCCGCAGCTGTCGATCGATGTTCGTGAAGGTGGTATGTTGCGGACAACGCCTCCTCGGATATTGCTCTTGGTACATTCTCTGTGCTAGGCTTCCATTGCCACATGCTTGGCCATACAACAGATGCACATCCGCATATTCCTCGTTCGTGTAATCTGACATGTTGTTTCCGAATGAAGTTTAATGCCCGCGAACTCTGCAATGCTCAGTAATGAATATTTGCTCGCTGCTTTTATTTTCCCAATATGCATGGAAAATTCGCATACAAGAAGATTTATTCTTCTCGACCATTGCTTTTATTTTCCCCATATTCATGGGAAATTTGCATACGTGAAGGTTTCTTCTTCTCGACCTCAGTGCTCTAATTCTCGCATTTGGCCACTCTCTTCGTCAGGTTCACTGGCCTCTTGACGTCTATTTTTGCGATTTTCACCAACTAAACGTAGTTTGCGACCCCATGTTCTAAGGTAATTTTTCATCCGCTTGATGCCTACTATCACCCTTCTGAATTTGTCGGTCGAATTCAACAACACCCTGAATAAGACAGACATATGAAACTGGTGCCAAAACGTTAGAAAACTAACCAAATTTTTTTTGCTGCAGGTTTCCGTAACGTGGCTGTACTGTAGCAGTGTCAGAGTCCATGAAACCGAAAATGTTCACAAATCAGGAAAGGCTCAATGAGATCTCCGGTATCAAGAGACCCTTTTGGCATCTGTAATTCACGTGAAGCCGTACGCACAGATTCCTTGAGACTTCGTACAAAAAACTGTCTCTCTTCTTCAAACATCCACCATTTCAGTTGAAGTTGATGGCCGGTCAGTTCTCGGTGCGTGGCTCGGCCGGTTTCCTGGACACTGACACTGATCATTATAGCTACATTGCGGAAACCTGCAACAAAAAAACTCGATTAGTTTCCAAAATTTTGGCACCAGTTTAACATGTCTATATTATATTTAGCAGATATGAGTTAATTTTTGTAATCAGGGAGGGAAAGACTCTTCGGGCACTCTGTATGTTCATTTTTATTACAAGAAGATAAAATTGTTATTAATGTTATAATGGTAAGGTACTATTTCATAACTGTATTAAATTACGTATTGAAATTTTCAAAGTTTGTTACAATTTCAATACGGAGACAGCCCCCTAAATTAAAGGTTGCATAACAAAAATATGATGCGTGATGGAGGTAACTTGACTTCATTTTCCTATTCAACGTTGACAAAGGCGTAAAATTCAATTATTGCGATTTCATTTCCGAAAATTATACAGTAATAATTCCTTAACATATTTCGCGACGATTGCGTTCCAGAAAATCCTCGCGAATGTCAAATCCTCGAATGTTGAGTCTGTCTTTCTGCACTAAAAAGAAGTTATGTTCTATGAAATTTTAATTAGAGTGACACAGCATTAAAAAAAAAACCTAATATATTTATTAACAATACGTTATTCCTAACATATACATATAGAAGTTAAATGTAAGCACATCTTCATAAACATGAAATTTATTTATGAAAGATAATTCAAATTAACTGACTAGAGAAACAATCAGAGGTGAAAAAGCATATGTTTTTGTATAATTTCGACTCTCTCTATTCACAAAGAGATGATACTGTATTAGCGGGTCAGTATGCGATGCAATATTAGAATGCGATATTTAAAATCAGCCAAATGCTTCAGAAATGTTTTCGTTTATTTTCCATCTAAGAGCAGTTTCGACTCCATCTCTGCGAGAGCCTGAACCTGTTAAATGAATAGATTCAAGATGCCGTTACCTTACCACTTCTAATATCCCCATTGCAGTGAATATATTCTGATGTTGTTATTATTTTACTTTACTACAATATTAGCTCCTTTTTCAAATGACACCTGAAAATTGATTTGTAAATACACGGTACTAAGAAAACACAGGGGAAATAATAATCTTTAACCAGTATAAATTCTGAAAAAGAAAGAGATAAAAAAAAACAAAAACGAGAATGATCAAGTCAGATTCTCGCGAATGTTAAATTTTTCCGCATTTTCATGTTCGCGAATAATAAAAACTCGCGAATGTTAAGCGATAACTGTATTTCAATTTGTAGATTAGTATTATTTTCACCTATACTTTACGTTCAGTCGTTTAACTAGTCCAGGTGTTTTTTTAATTTTGAAATGGCATCATGACATTCACTGTTAAAAATCTAAGCAAACTGTCCAGCTATTCGACTGTGTTTAAAGATAACGGTTACTTGACCATATTATTATTAAACGTATCTGACCATATTATTGACCATATTATAATCAGAATAAAGTTAAATTACAGTTACGTAACAGTTTTTAATATAAACGGTAAGGATGACTGGACATTTTGCTGCAAATGTTTAACAGTGTAGGATTATGGAAAAGTCTTTTAAATTCACATAAAATAATTAACAAGTTGAGTGCCACGTGTGCACACTTTATTTTTATTAGAGTGCCACGTGTACCGCCGGTGGTGCACACTTTATTTTTATTGGTGTGCCGTATGCATCACCGGCGGTCATATGTAAATCTCCAGTAACATGCATTACTGTTGATCTACACTGTAAAAAATGACCAATGTTTCTTATTTTATGAAAATATACTATAACCACGAACGAAAATATAAAATAATCTTCTGAGTTATTTGAAATGCCGAATAGCGTGTTCGATTGTCTTTTGAATCCCCAGAAACCAATACATCTCCAAAATTTAAAGAATTATTTATAAAAACAAAGTATATTTCGCTGCCCGTATTTTTCAGAAACGTTTCCGAAGGGTTTTTATAGTGTATTAATTAGTGTTCTCAGCCAGGAATACCTGTTTTTCGAATGCTATCAATTTTCAAGTAGACATTTCCATGCTCAAAAAATATGTTTAACAGACAAACATGCACAATTAACAGCGTTAACAATAGCATTAAAATTAAGATTATTTCTGTACTCTTTCATGTATAAATTAACTTATGCGGCTGAAAACGATTACTTGAGAATTGGTGACATTCGAGAAACAGGTATACCAGGCTGAGGACACTAATTAATACACTATAAAAACCCTTCGGAAACGTTTCTGAAAAATACGGGCAGCAAAAAATACTTTGTTTTTAGAAATAATTCTTTAAATTTTGGAAATGTATTGGTTTCTGTGGATTCAAAAGACAATGGAACACGCTATTCGGAATTTCGGATAACTCAGAAGATTATATTATATTTTCTTTCGTAGTTATAGTACATTTTTATAAAATAAGAAACATTGGTCATTTTTTACAGTGTATGGCATCTAGATAAAGCCTTTTTAAAAAATATTTTTATAATTAATTTCTAATCTTACATTTCGGATGAGTTATAGAAGGAATAGAAAACATACTTTGATTACAATTCAAAATTTAATTTCATCAACATTATAATGAAACAACTCAATTCATCAGTCATTTTACGTTTTCCGTAAAAAAAAAAAAAAAAAAAAAAAAAAAAAAAAAAAAAAAAAACCTTGGAATTTTTTATATATATATTTTTTTATAAATTCTACTTATACTTGTAATAAATATCACTAAAGTTATTAGTTTACCGCTATGTAATAATGACACCCTATGAAAGCTTAATTTATATATATAGTGGCACTCAACGAGTTAAGCATCATGTTGAAATAAAAAGAAGAACAAAAAGGGAATATTGTAGTTAATTTACCTGCTGATGTGTTGGCTGCAGGTTCAGCGTGGTACACGGACGTCAACATGAGAATCATATATACAGTCTGAAAAATAAACGGAAGATCCTTAAGCTTCATATTCACTACAGTAAATTTTTAGTTTTTTAAAAATCCTTTTTAATTATGTAAACGTGAGTGTACAATACTGATCTATCAATAAATTGAACTTATCTGCAACATCACCATTTGTGCTGAGAAACTAGATTGGCCTGTGCAGTGTACAACACTTATATACAGGGTTGGCCAAATGTCCTTGCCACATTTTAAAATTCAATACAAAAATATCTAATTGGTGTTCGGGAGTGCGATTAAGACAAGAGTGTTTCTTATGATTGAATGTTTTGTTTAAGCAAATAAAAAAAAAATTCAAAAATTTGCCAATAGCACCTTTAAATTTGCAAAAGAACATAAAAAACTGAAGATAAGCAGCTACAGACCATTTATGTTGTGCAATAATCTTACGATATTTCAAAATGTGGAATGAAGCTAAGGAGTATTATTTACTTAATAACTAAGGAAAAAAACTAAGGAAGAAACTAAGGCGTATCTTTAAATTTACAAAAAAGCATAAATAACTGAAGATAAGCAGCTACAGACCATTTATGTTGTGCAATAATCTTACGATATTTCAAGACGTGGAATGAAGCTAAGGAGTATTATTTACTAATAATTAATGAAAAAATTAAGGAGGAAACTAAGGAGTACCTTTAAATTAGAAAAAAAAAACCCATAAAAAAACTGAAGATAAGCAGCTACATACCATTTATGTTGTATAATAATCTTACGATAATTGAAGAGGTGAAATGAAACTAAAGAGTGTTTGGATATGGTTCGAGCTACAAAAGGTACGCACGTTGAATTGTTGTATAGTTAAATGTGAAAATTAAATGTATTCATTTATCTTGAGTTTTTGACGTTTTTTTTTCTGAAACACCATCTATGAACAAATTTTGAACTCATTTATTATTATTATTATTATTATTATTATTTGCTTAAACAAAATTTTCGGTCATGAAACACAAAAGCGATTCCAGTTATGAATGTAATTAAATTTCGGGAACACGAACCTGTATAATTGAAATTGACCTACAGAAAACAAAATGGCGCTTCATTGAAAATAAATCTACAAATTTCGTTTTTTTTTTTTTTTTTTTTCTGTCAATTTTTAAAGTTTTGGAAAAATATTTTACAAACTTTTTTAAACATTATATAGATTTATTTCAAACTCGACTATTTTTGTGATAATCCGTTGATCAGTTCGAACACTATGCTGCACAGCGTGTTGAAAAAACATGGTTTTGAGAAAGCGTGATCAGGGCACGCTAAAGACTTAGAAGTAGGAGAAGCCCGACGTCACACAGGGGGGCCCCCCTTTTTCTCTGCCAATTATGCTTCAACAATTTGAAATTTTACCATAAAAATTTCGAGTAAACAACACTTTTAATACTAAACTAAAACTAACTACCTATATACATATAAAATATTTTATTATATACATAATTATACATAACAAATTTAATTTTGTAAATAAATTTACAAATATGGAACAGGTGCGAGTATTTGAACTTCAAAATATATTTTATGCTTTACAAATTGCAGGATTTGCCAGTGCTAAGAACAATGCAGGGTCAACAAATATTTAATGTAAATTTATGCTTGGCTGCAATAGAATTTTGCTTCTATTTTATAAACAGAAATTTGGTATCATTGAAGGCTAATTACTTTCCTCTTTATTTAAATAACATATTCTCCAAATTTTATATCTTTCTCCACTCTTTATGAATATAAACAATGTATAATTATACAGATTAAATTTTCTGTTATTTTTAGCACGTTTGAAATTAAAATGTAAAACATAAGAAAAATGAAAATAAGTTGCATTTAATCACTGTTTTTATACCATTTATTATATCAACAGAAAAAAAAAAGAGTATAAATGTGTCAGTGATAGTCTGTGGGAAAATTTAGTAGCTATAATTAAAAACAAAAAATACATTTTTTACCCTCACTGAAATTTTATGTCCTAAAAATTAGTTTTGAAAGGTAAATTTGGGGGGCCCTTTTGTATTTAAGTGGGTAAGCTCGGGCTTCGCGGGCCTATTCGGTAAACAGGCCTTGAGCATGATGAAAAGTTTAACAACTTTTTTTTTTTCAGCATACGCGCGGTTCCGTTCAAAAGTTCGTAACTTCGTAAATAATTTGAATAATCCAAAATCGTTTCAGACACTTATTCTACGCACTTCAAAAATGGAAAAAAAATAAATAAATAACCCAACAAAGTGGAATTTACTTTAGTTTTAAAGAATCTTTACGTAGAAATCTCCATATACCAGGTTTGTCATACCAACAGAAAGAAATTATGATCCTATTCCTCTCATTTGAAATCTTTCGTTTTCGAATTTTTTATGTCATGGTAAAACTCAGTAACATATATCAATTACAAGGCAATCTGAGTATATTTATGCAAATTAGAGTACAGACTGAATTTATAAATTAAATTCATCAACACTTTTCAACTATGTTGGAAAGTTTTTAAAACGCTCTTGCGTTAAATCACATTTGCTTAAATACGCCATTTGGTTATGGAAATGATTACGGTAGATCAACAATAAGACACCTGCACTTTGACGCTAAACTGAAATATGTCAACGAAAAGACAGATTCTCATTTTATCTTGAACACTAGCTGACCCACCCGGCGTTGTCTGGACCCATGACAATAACTTTAAATAAACCTCAAATTTGTATGATTTTATATCTCTAACCAGATTTTGTATGAATTTATATTTTTAAGCGAAAATCTTTCCCGAACGAACCTCGCATCGAGTGGTTCAAGGAGTCGCAATGTGACTTCCAGTCAGGAATTTTTTTGAAAGTGTTAAGATTAATATTTTTTAAAACCGAATATGTCGCTTTAAAGTAAAATGTAACCTTTTTTAGTGGGTGTTATCTTCTTTTCCGTATTCCGATGAAAATTAGCGGATGCAGAATTTCAAATTATGCGGATAAAACGAAATTCGCAAAAGTGACTTAAATGAATTTTATGAATTTTTTTCAAAGAGTTAACATGCGTACTTTTTAAAAACTGATTGCACCGTTCGAAAGAGAAATGAGCGTACTTGTTGTTTAGTATTTTCTTTTCTTAGTATTTTAATTTTTCGAGCTGATGTAGGATTTTAAACTTTGCAGAAAGCAGCAAAAACCCCGAAATGTCGTACGGAAATTAATTTTTTTTAAAGGGTTAGTAATCGCATTTTCTTAAATAGATTCCACCGTCATAGAGAAGAAGGTTTCGTTTTTCCGTATCCTAAAAAGTGAGACCGATTGAAGGATAAAGAGGAGAAAGAGGAGAAAGAAGAAAAACATGAAATCTCACTTTCTTAAAATTTTTTGAAAATATTAAAATTTGTATTTTTTTAAACGGATTGAAGCCGTTTGAAAGTCAAAAGTACGACATTTAAGCGTGTATTTTTAATTTTTCTGCATTTCGAATGGTTTGGCCGATAGAGGTTTTCAAAGACGCTTGGAAGAAAAAAAAAGAGCGTTTCCGATCTGCCGGCTAGTAATCTTTCGGAACGGGCGCTGCACGCCATTTTTAGAAAAAAGTATTTTTTATGAGTGTTCGCTGGGGGTTTTTAATTACTATCTCAACTAATTATCAAAAAAAGACAAATCTGAGCCTCAGGTGCATTAGGATCTGCTTGGACTATACCCGTCCAAATGTTCATACTTCTACGAACGGTAGATTTTCTAAACTATCGCCAACAGACAGACAAGCACACACACAGACAATCTAACTCTCTTCTTAGTATAAATAAAAATAATACCAAGTTAAGATGAATTGGTTAAAAAATACATTGCATCAGAATATACTCGCAATTATATTTTAAGTTATACTTATTCTATTTTGTTCTAATATGAGTCACTTGAGAAATAGATTCATCCAAATCAAATTAAAATCACTGCAAGTTCAAATTTGGATTTGAAGTCGAGGATGGGTATTAAGGTTTTGAGTTGATTTCCCTAAAGGACCGCTAGACGGCTTAATTTTGGCATTCCGATATTAATGTATTTCCATATTAATTAAAAGAGGTTTTACGTAAACATCTTCATAGCAGAGGTTTGTTACACTAACATGTTTCTCGTAAATGAAAGCGTACCCATAAATATTACATTAATTAGCGGAACTTAGTTGCTTTTACGCTGATGACTTGTATGAGTAAATGATTTAGCAGTAAGTAAGTGAATTTTCCCTTTTACCCGGGCGTCTTTAAAATATTCATTGCACTTCTTCATTAAATAATAAATGATTTACTTTGTGCAGTTCTCTCTCTCCCTCATATAATATTAAAATTACGCTCCATTTGTTTGACGAAAGGGAATATTCTTCGCATCAACGAAATTTTCTCTCAGAATTGATATTTAATTAGAATGTATCTGAAGGAACGGATTAATTTTTCCAACTGAGGGGAAGTACACTTCATCTCCCCCCCCCTCTTCTAAATCTTAACGCATCACAGTGTAAACAAGAACGAAAAATCATGCGTCAAGCGTAGATTATGTAACATTTTCCAACGCTTCTCAAATAATTTTACAAATCATTACCGTTTAATAAGCTGAAATATAACATCTAAGTAAACAATTTGGAAAACGCATAACATATTTTAAAACGTAATTTCAGGAATTTCCAGCATATATTTCCAACATATACAATATTCGGAAAAATATGCGAATACTTTCATTCAGCCCTGTATAGGATCTATAGATTTGTATATATACTACATATGATGCTAAATTTTAGTTTAGTTAGGAAACGCGTAGCACAGTTTAAAATTCTCCTTCTGGAGTTTCTGTCAATAAACGGAAATGTGTTCGCGAACTTTTTTGCTGCCCTGTATAGGATCTACAGAATTTATACACTCCAAGTAATAGACAAAAAGTGAGTTAAATTTAAAATCGCGTTCAGCAACTTAAAACGCACTTCCAGGAATTATTGTTAACAGACAGTGGAGAATTCTTTTGTGTGTCCCTGTAAATGAACGATGACTGCTATACACACACTATTCTGTAGTAAGCCTCCTGTAATGCACCTTAGTGATATATATAAATTTCAATGCGTTTAAAATAGTGAAACATTATGTAATTAAACCGCAAACGATTTTTCTCCAAAGACGTAATGTAACGGAATTCTTTTGAGTGTCCCTGTAAAAAAACTATAAGTGCTTCAGTTGAAATAGCGAACATGCTATAGATAACGACAATAACATATAAAAATTGCAGGGCAATCTGAGCATATTTATGGGAGTTAGAGCACGGACAGATGGCCATACGGCCAGACAAACCGAAGTCACACTGAAAAAAATGGGTACTCAAAATTGAGTAAAAAGTACTCAATTTTGAATACGTCACATACTCAAAATAGCTCCGATCCAAATGTACTCAAAATTGAGAAACATATGTACTTATTTTTGATCCCATGGATGTATTCAAATATGAACTGATTGTGATAAAGATATATCACAGTTTTATCTTTTTAATTATTTTTATTTCAGCTCAATGTATTTCTGTATTTTATAGCCTTTCCAGTTTAATTGCTATTCTTTTAAAAGCAATTTCACCAGCAGTGGCACGCCGCGCATGTTGTTTCTACAGCAGTGCTTTCACGGCAAGGCCGTCTCCCTCCTTTGCGCTCTGCATCGTTTCAATCGGCGCTGATTTTGAGCTGTGACGTCATCGTCATTCGGCGGCTCTCACCCCGCTCGTGTGTTGTGCGCATGCGTCACCGCCGCTCTTGTTCCCTGTGTTTTCGGGAGCTGTTTTGTTTTGGCGCTGCAGGCGAAAGGGGCGTGTCTTTCAAATACAAATTAGAATGGTTCTTTTAATTATTAAATGTTAATGAGTTTCTGATTTGCTCTTTTGATTTTCGTGTAATTCATAATCAACAAATTAGTTTAAATTAATCTTGCTGTCACATTTGTGCACCCCTATTATGGGTATATATATTAATGTTGCGCTTTTTTCCAACAGAATTTTAACAAAAATGATGCTGTAAAAATAAAGTGGAGCGCGTATCTTTGAGCTGAGCTTCGGCTCGTTGTCCGAGATCGGCAAATGCCGATTCTTTTGGAGATCAATTTCGCGTTTTCAGTTTTTAATTATTCTATAAATATGCTGTTGTAAAACTTAATTTAATATTTTAAAGGTTTAAATCAACTGGCAATTTAATTGACTCCTGAATTAATTCTATAATTCTTCATGGACGTGGCCAGAAGGTATATTTCAAAGATTCTTCGAATTTTACGAAATTTGAGCCAGTACTTTTTAAAGACTTGATGTGCAGCTGATTTTATCCTCATCCTTCCTCCTTCCTCAAGAATTACAATAAAGATTTTATGGATCCAATTCTTATGGAGTATTCATCATTTAAAGTCTGCATCTATTTCTTCACACAAGTAAGAATGTTTCATTTATTTTATTATCTTGATGTAATTCTCTTCAAAGAATTTCGACCAAAAGAACACATGCACAAATCGTGCAGGGTTATTTGCTTATTTAAATCACAACTGCAATAATATTTAAAAGTTCACTATACGATCTTATTCCTCCATCCATTAAATAATAATATTATTACGGCAATTGATAATAATTATTCCTCATCATCAATAAATATAATCACGTCACACTGCTATGTACTCATTTTTGATCCCATGGATGTATTCAAATTTAAAAAAAATTATGTCGTTAAAATAAAATTTATAGGATAAAAAAAAAAGTTACTTCGCGAGGACAATCTTATGATACATACATTTCTGCTCGTTTTTTTCATTCCTGCGTGAGTTTATAGTAATTAACCAACCCTTGCCCATGAGAGGTTTCGAGCCCGTGATGTCCTGTGTACTAACCTGACGACTCAGACCAACACGCCATGAGTTGTCACGCCTCCTTCTCAAATGTTGTTAGTTATTTTGCAAAACTTGCAAAAACTTGAGGTTTCATCTGTAGATGGATTTTTTCAGTTCCAATGTTTTTAATATTTTCTTTTCGTAATTTTCAATATTTTGCTGTATGATTTGGTGCCTTATAACAGATAAATTTCAATTTATGCATTAAGAATACTGATTGCTTCTTTTTGCAACAGTACCAACAATTTCTTTATTCGAACATATACTTTTTTTAAATTATTTGCCTGATTATCTATTTATCAATTCTAATAAAAACAACAATTATCTTAATCAGACGTGTTTATTACATGCTTTAAAAATATTTTGTTTAATGTCTTATTTTTAAAAAAATATGTAAATAATTTTTTTTATAATTAATTAAATTATTATATTTCAGCTATGCTGAGAGCTTTTGCGTACGGTTCGGTTAAACTAAATAGTTAAAAAAAAATGATTTTTAGAGACAAATTTCAAATTAATTACCTTGGGATAGGTAGGTTTAAATCTGGACTTATTGATTTTATTTAAATTAAATTAGTTTAATTTATAAAAATACAGGGTGGTTATAATATAAGTATCCCTATTTGGAGCTGTCTGTAGCTCGAAGGAATAACCCGAATGAGGTCAAAATCGGAACACTTTCTATTCGTGAAGAGGGGAAGAAGATTGGAGCAATAAAAATGATAATTGCAATAATTACCGACAGATGGCGCTACTGAATGTGAAATGTAATGTGTAATACAAGAACAAAGAATTAAGGCGTCAAACCAGATGACACATATAATTTATTCGAAAATGTCACAGTGAATGTGTTTACGCTTTCGCAAGGCGTTGTCGATCATGTTCAGGTTCCACACGTCCATTGTGCTCGAGGACACAATCCAAGTGGTGCGCGACTTGCTGAACTGCGGAATGTAATGCATCAGGAGTGATGTTTCGCACATGTTTTGATATGCAGTAAAGAATGCAGTAATTGAGGTTTTCGACACCTCCACGGTACATAATATTACACATTACATTTCACACTCAAAAGCGCCATCTGTCGGCGATTATTGCAATTAATTATTTTATTATTCCATTCTTCTACCCCCTTCTTGAATGGTAAGTGCACCGATTTTGGTTTCATTCCGGTTATTCCTTCAAGCTACAGACAGCTCCAAATAGAGATACTTATTTTATAACCACCCGGTATAAGCTAAAGAAATAAATTAAAAACGTTGTAAAGTTAAAAACTTTATTTTTATAAAGGTAAAGAAAAAATATTAACTAATTTTATAAATTTAAGGAAATAATTATAAACTTTGTAAAATTATAATTTATAAAATAATAAATTTTAGCGTAATTCATACATTTGTAAGCCAAATCAGCTTAGTTTAATACCAATTTGCATAGCTATAATTTGCAAAGATATTATGTTATGAAACTTTTAAATAACACAATATTGCCTCACGTTAAAAAAGTTAAAATAAATTTTAAAAAAATTAGTGGGAAAAAAAAATCATAATTTTGAAGTACTATCAAGGAAAAAAAAGTAGATGCGTAAAATGTGAGGAAAAAAATAAAAAAAGAGTAAATGTGTTGTAGTGGATCCACTTTGATGAAAATCCCGAACAACCAGATCCACTTTTAATTTCTCTTATTCTTCGTTTTTCCTTCAAATAATAGCTTTTTACGCTCCGAAATTCATTACACATTCTGAAATATACAAGTATGTTGGGTATGATCATATGTTCATTTTTGATCCAAAAATACTCATTTCGAAATTAGTACACGAACTTACTCATTTTTGAGAATACATATGTTCATTTTTGATCCAAAAATACTCATTTCGATATGAGTGCATAAACTTACTCATTTTTGAGAATGCACATGTTCATTTTTGATCCAAAAATACTCATTTCAATATGAGTACATGGATTTACTCATTTTTGAGAATGTACATGTTCATTTTTGATCCAAAAATACTCATTTCGATATGAGTGCATAAACTTACTCATTTTTGAGAATGCACATGTTCATTTTTGATCCAAAAATACTCATTTCGATATGAGTACATGGATTTACTCATTTTTGAGAATGCACATGTTCATTTTTGATCCAAATATACTCATTTCGAAATGAGTACATGGATTTACTCATTTTTGAGAATGCACATGTTCATTTTTGATCCAAAAATACTCATTTCGAAATGAGTACATGGACTTACTCATTTTTGAGTACTTCATTTTTTTCAGTGCATAAACACTTTTCAACTAGGTTGGAAAGTGTTAAAAAAAGAAAGAAAAATCATCCGTCATGCATAGATTATGTAATACTTTCCAACACTTCCAAAATAATTTTACAAATATTTACCGTTCAGTACGGTCTAATGTCTGATCTCTAAGTAAACAAAGTCAAAGTCAAACCAGGCGGGGAGGCCTACCTTTCGGCTTAAGCTCAACTAGCCCCGCCCAGCAGGTTTGTTTACCTAATTATACTGAGCATTACTAAATTATACTTTGTGATATTGAGCGATAATTATACTATGTAATTCTGAAATACAAATTCTGAAAATACAAAATTCAAAAAATACAAATTCTGAAAATACAATTTACCAATCCTACTGAGTAACTGAGTAGTACTAAATACTACTATGTGATACTGAGCAATAATACTACCATGTAATAATACTGTAAGATGCTGAAGTAGATAATAATAATGGACAGAAGTAAGTACTAAATGAACAATAATGAATGAATAACAATACTAGAGTAAACGATGATAAATTATGCTAAAAATACTAAATAACACTGTATGATGCCATTAAGAATAACCTCTAAGTAAACAAAGTCAAAGTCAAACCAGGCGGGGAGGCCTACCTTTCGGCTTAAGCTCAACTAGCTCCGCCCAACCTCTAAGTAAACAATTTGGAAGACACGTAACACATTTAAAAATCCAATTTCAAGAATTAGCAACAATATTAGGAAAACTATCCGAATTCTTTCGTGCAGTCCTGTATATGATCTATAGATTTGTATCTATACTACATAGAATACTAAAATTTAGTTCAGTAAGGAAACACATAGCACAGCTGAAAATTTCCACTTCAGCAATTTCCATCAATAAACGTAAATGTACTCAAGATGATGTTTTGTGTTGCCGTGTATATCATCTATAGAATTTATCACACCAAGTAATAGACAAAAAATTTGCTAAATTTAAAAACGTGTATCGCAACTGAAAACGCACTTCCAGCAAATTATTAACAGACAGTACTTTAATCGAATACTTTTGTGTACCCCTGTAAATGAACGAGGGATGACGTGTATTTTTAATTCTATACACACAATATTCTATAGTAAGAATCTTGTACTGGACCTCAGTGATATATATTTGATATGTTTGATATGTTTGAAATAGTGTAACATCATTAAAATAAACCGCAAATGATTTTTCACCATAGACCGTAATGTAACAGAATTCTTTTGAGTGCCCCTGTAAAGGGTATACGTACTATACACTTCATTTTCAATACCGAACATGCCATAGTAAACCTCAAAAACATATATCAATTGCTCGACAATCCGAGTATATTGACGCGAATTGGAGCATGGACAGACAGACGGCAGACAGACAGACAAACCGAATTTATAAACACTTTTCAACTATGTTGGAAAATGTTTGTTAAAAAGACTAATGTTTCTTAATATACGAAAATATATTTAACCACGAACGGAAACATACAATGACCTCTTCCGAGTTATGATTCCGAAAACCATTCTTTATCTTTAGAAACCCCAGAAACGAATATGTTTTCGAGATTTAAAGAAGCATCTAGAAAAACAAAGTTTCTTTTGCTGCCACTCATTTTTGGAAACGTTTCCGAGTAGTTTTTATAATATATTAATCAGTTTTCTCAAACCGGAATATCAGATTTTAGGAAACTATCAAATCTGAACTAAACATTTCCAGCTGCATATCCGAATTTATACATGCAACAAAATATATATCGATTTTATTGAATAGATGAACGGCTCTTGCATGGAAATGATCGAAAATGATTTTGTGTTGTACTTTTAAAATATTTCCTTTTTTTTTCTTACGAAAGAGAGGTTTTCCCAATCAATTGTTCTGCATTTTTTAGAGGCAACATTCCTGCAGAAATTTTTGGTAACATTTTTAAGAAACAGAAAACGTATAAAAAGGCTGAGCGAAAAGGCGGAACTGTGTATTAGATGGACAGACAGCGGGAGAAATGGAAATCGAAGCTACAGACAATTCAACTATACTGTTAAAGTTGTACACATCAGTTGAATGGCGGTCGCCGTTCTCATTATAAAGTCGCAGTTTCAGGATGTTTCCCCCCCCCCCCTTTCTCTACTTAACCTATTAAAGTCTAGCGTTGCATTAATGCAACACCATAGCTAACACATGGGCTGATAAGTTCCCGGTCTGGCACACAGATGGCGTTGCAATCGCCGAACCGATGTTTTTTTTAGTAAATACCAACCTTTAAAAGGTAGTAGAAAAAATGACATGACGATTCGCCGTGTGGATAAAACGTTAGAGTGGTTTTAGTTGAACGACTTTGTTGATAAACAAAAAAATTGATAACAAGAGTTTCAAAAATTGTTATTTGATGGGGAAAAAATACCGTTCAAACAAAAGCTTGGCTAGATAAGCGTTATCCGGACACTGCACCAGGCAAATCAACCATTATTGACTGGTTTGCTGAATTTAAACGTGGTCGTACGGACACCAGTGATGCACCACGCAAAAGAGGTGGCTACTCCGGAAAACATAAAAAAAGTCCACAAAATCGTTTTGGGGAAAAGTAAAGTGAAGTTGCAGGAGATAGCTCAGACTCTGAAGCTATCCAAGGAACGTGTAGGTTTTATTTTGAATGAACATTTGTCTATGAAAAAGCTGTTGTCAAAGTGGCTGCCGCGCGTGTTGACTTTTGACCAAAAACAACAACGAGTTCTGAGCACTGTTTGAAGCTTTTTCGTTATAAAATTATGTTATGTATTGTTAAATTATTATTAATAATCATTTATTAAATTATTATTATAAAATTATTATTATAAAATTATTTTTAAAATTATTATTATAAAATTATTATTATAAAATTATTATTTTTAAATTATTATTATTATTATTAAATTATTATTATTTATTATTAAAGTTATGTTATTTATTAAAGTTATAAAGTTATAAAGTCATAAAGTTATAAAGCTTTGTTAAAAAATTGTGTTTTCTTTATTAAACCAGGAACTTATCAGCCCATGTGTTAACAATACTTTTGTTGTTTGAAAAGAAAATTTCGCTTTCTTTGATGACCAAAAACTCTCCATAAAATAAAACAAAAATTTCTATTCTAAAAAAGCGGTATGAAATGCAATATTTCCATGTTTCAAGAGAAAAATAATTGTGGCGTAATATATGTGAAAGTTCATCAAATACTACTAAAGTACGACAACAGATAGCAGCACTAAACTATTTTAATCTCAAAGCCACATAAAACATATTTTCCGACACGTAGCCAAGATTTTCGTTCGGAAGAGGCTTATTTCATAAACTCTTTCCTGTTCGAAAGAAGAGTATAAACTAAAAACAAATCGGATAAAAATTTAGACCTAATCATGGCAAACTGCATTCGAAAATTCATTTATTATTTGTAATGCATTATGTAATAAGAGCAGTAATTAATAACTATATTTGGTTCTTTGACTCTGTTCTTTGGTGGATCTTAGTTGATACTGTTAACATCGTTTTTTAAAATAAAATATCTCAAAGGAAACTCAAATTACTGAAGAATTAGGTGATATTAGCCGGTCCAGTGTTGAATTCAAGGGGTGGCCCGGGGGGAATGTCCCCCCCGGAAGATTTGAGATTTTATGCTTTTAATGGATAAAAAGTGCAATTCCCCCCCGGAACTCTACAGTGCCCCCCCCCCCGGGGGGCAACAGAAATCCCTCCCGGAGATAAGTGTCTGAATTCAACACTGGGTACAAACCTTATCAGATTTGAAGCATGGACTTTCTAAAAAAAGATTTGTTATTGTAAAAAAAAGTTTAAATATACTGGAAAAGATACTGAAATAAACAATGAAATAAATTTATGCGTCTTATTAAAGGTACACTTAATTTTTATTTTAAGAATAGAAGGAAGCACAATGGAAGCATAGATTTGTATTATAGTTAAAGATACTACAATACTTTATTAATTTTAACTCAGTCATATTGATTGATAAAGACATCATAGGAACTGAATTTTTTCAACCGAGTGAGAAAATGTCAAGCCCTTGGTGTCGAACCCAAGCCCTTGGATTTCAATTGCCAACGCTCTTACCTATTGCGCAGGGCCTTATCATCACAGGGCACACGGGGCATATGCCCCGGGCCCGCATTTTCAGGGGTACCCAAATGCATTTTGTACACTCTTTGAAGATATAAATCAATGCATATTTCCATTTATAATTTATAGAAAAAATAATTTTTTCCATTCATGTAAACTAAACTATCTCAGCGTTCTTCACTAACGACAAATGAAAAGTTATGTAATCTTCGAGATTCTGAGAACAACAGATGTTACAAACATGTTTCATTCAATCCCTTAGGTTTAGAATTTTACTTACTTTAAATAGTATATAGTGCAAAAAAATTTCCCTTCCTATTACCGTTTAATGCATTTTTACGTGTGTGTATAATATACTCTTTTTTCATAAAACTATGGTTTAAATTTTAAACTGTACATAAAGTTGTTTGTCATGGTTATCATGTAATTTTCTTGAGCAAGATGACCCTTACATGACATGTGTGACCCGGGTCCCATGTCCCATGTCCCACACGAGTTTCCCGAAAAATCCGTGGAAAATAAAACGAAAATTTTATGATATCGACGGCATTTTAGATCCTGCAGTCTCAGGAAAAAATAGCAACAATTTTACTATTTCGACATTAGGTCCCGCAAACCAGAAAAAATCCGACGGAAAGGAAGAAAAAACGCTGAATTTTTACTTTTTTTGCGTTATTTCGCGGACGGACGGACCAGGCGACGACTATAGGTGCTACGTATTTATATAATTACGAACACACCTAAAAATAGATAGTGTCATCTTCGGAGTTAGGATGAAATATTTTTAACACTTCACCGTCCGGCGACACCACAATGGTGTCGTATGTAAAGTTACTTAATTTTAATCCTTAAATGCTACATTGGCGCCAGAATTTTGGAATGAAAAATCCCCTTTTATCAAGTACATGAAGAAAAGATTTTACTTGTTTTCGAATAAATTTGTTTCTAAATTCTGGTGTCAATCGATCATTTCAACATTTTACGAATAGAAGTATTTTTACGAGACATGCGGACGGCAAAGTGTTAATCTTCAAATCTGAATGACATTGCTAATATTCCGGTATTCCTTCATAAAACTGTGACAATTTGACACATGTCAAATAAACACGTTTTGAACCAAGAAGTTTCATTTTAAAACTCTATGATTCTATGTGGTACTTATTTAATTTCATTTAAATAAAATGTTTGGTTCAAAATATGTTTATTTGGTTTAAACTGACACTCAGTTGCAATTCCAGCTGCAAAACATGCTCCATTCAACTTTGGCTACAAAAAAAATCAGCCGAGTAATTAAAAAGTAATTTAGGTAAGTAATTTGGCAGAGTTTGGAGTAATTTAAGTAAGTAATTTGACAGATTAATGTTCATTTAGTATTCTAAAGTCATTAACAAAAAGCCATATAATTTTTATACGAATCATATAGTTTTTATGATTCGCTAGAAATAATAACGAATGTGCCTTTTTGTAATACAAATGAACAATTTATTATTTAAAAAAAATTTAAAACAATAATAAAGCAATCAATATTTTTATCAGTATTTATGACAGCATAAGTCCATTGTGTTGTAGTTCAAAAAAATTTAAATAAATAATTCGTTTAACAAAAATGTATAATTATATATTACATGCCTATATTGCATATTACGTACCAAATAGTTTTGTTTGTTTGTTTAAAGATAACATGTCTGAAAATATTAACAAGAACGAAAAGTCATGCGTCAAGCATAGATGATGAAACACTTTCCAACATATTCAGAATAGTGTAACAAACCTTCACAGTTCAATCAGTAGACAAGGTCAAAGGTCAAACCGGGCAGGAGGTCTACCTTTCGGCTTAAGCTCAACTAGCCCCACCCAGAAGGTTTGTTTACATAATTATACGGAGCACTACTAAATTATACTTTGTGATATTGAGCCATAATTATACTATGTAATGCTGAAATACAAATTCTGAAAATACAAGATTCCAAAAATACAAATTCTGAAAACACAATTTACCAATCCTAATGAGCAGTACTAAATACTACTATGTGATACTGAGCAATAATACTACCATGTAATATTGCTATGCAGACAATTTAAAAGACGCATAGCACATTTGAAAACCTAATTTTAGCAATTACTACCAGCAGTCAAACAAAATATCCGATTTTTTTTGTGCAGACCTGTATATGATCTATAGATTTGTATGTATACTACACAGTATGCTAAACTTTATTTCAGTTAGGAAATACATAGCACAATTAAAACTTTCCCTTCAGCATTTTCCACCAATAAATGGAAATGCACATAAGCAGACTTGTATAAAACCAAAAACGTTCTGCGCACATAAATATTGAGTCAAAAACTTTCTGCAAATTAATTTAATGTTTATTACGTGTTATATTATTTTGACGATATAAATTAAAAACAGTAGTTTAAATTAATTACCATTTAAAATTAATTAATATTAATTAAAGAATAATTATTTTGGATAAAAAAATAATAATAGGAAGATATGATAGGAAGAGCTGAATTCTTATCAGTTTTTTTGTCAATGCATTTAGAAACAACCCAATCCTTAATATTTTGACCTCTTCGCAAGCGTCTGTATTGTCACAACAATGTTTTGCATCTTTAAATTTTGAATTGTGCGTACACAGTATATATTTTTGCACAAAAAGGGAATATTTTTTTATTTTTTGGTATTAAAAAAAAAAAAAAAAAAAAAAAAAAAATAACATTTTTGTCAGCAAAGTTCCGAATTTTGAAGAAAATTTTCCGCACACGGCGTGCTCGCGTGCGTCTATATTATACAACTCTGCACATAAGATCTTTTGAGTGGCCATGTTTATGACCTATAGAATTTATATGCACCAATTGATATGCAAAAAAAGAGTTACATTTAAAAACGCGTACCACAACTAAAAACATGCTACCAGCAATTACTTTTCATAGACAGTACTGTAGCCAAATTCTTTTGAATGCCCCTGTACATGAACGAAACATTCTATGTTTACTATATTCTACAGTAAGAGTCTTTTAATGTACCGCAGTTATATGTATCAATTTGAATATGTATAAAATAGTTTAACATCATTAAAATACACTGCAAAGGATTTTCCCCACATATACCGTAATGTAACGGAATTCTTTTGAGTGTCCCTGTAAATGAACGATACATTCTATGCACACCATATTCTAAAACAAGAGTCTTGTAGTGCACCTCAGTGATATGTATCAATTTGAATATGTATAAAATTGTGTAACGTCATTTAAATACATCGCAAGCAATTTTTCCCCATAGACCGTAATGTAACGGAATTATTTTGAGTGTCCTTGTAAAAAAATCATAAGTGATGTACACTACTTCATTTTCGATACCAAACATGGCATAGTAAACCCCAATAACATATATCAATTTCAAAGAAATCGGAGTATATTTACCATGGATCTATTATACATCCATGATATTTACGCGAGTTAGAGCGCGGACAGACGACAGACAGACAGACAAACCGAATTCATAAACACTTTTCAACTATGTTGGAAAGTGTTAAAAATCGAAGTATTAGAATTATCTGATCGAAAACTATTCATTTCACTTCATCTGTTAAATAAATTAATCGATTATTTCATTTAATCTGCTAAAGTAGTTAACAAAAGACGATACGATTTTTACGAAACAGCAAACAATTTTAATAATTCGCTAGAAATAATAATGTGCGTGTCCTTTTGTAATACAATTGAACAATTTATTATTGAGAATGACATAACACGACAAACAACAAAGAGCTTTTCTGGGATAGCACATTAAATAAATCATTTTCTCCCACAGATGTCCAACAACTTCTTTTTTTAGCAATTCCGATCGGTGCGCGGAGGAGGAGACGAGGAGAATAGAGTCCTGCATTAGTTCGGGCAACCCGAGTTTACCCAAAACCGATCTTGTCGGATTGAAATTAATTTTTTCGTTTTAGATCGAATTCGGCTCCATTATATAAGTGTATCGACTTCGGGTCGGTTTCGACTCAAGTCGACATTAAATGTTTCGGGCTCGGGTCGGATTCGGGTTGAGTTTTGGTGCTTCCGAGTCAGGTTCGGGTTGACCAGATTTTTTTAAAGGAATTCCTAAATATATTTCACTTGAAAAAATATATATATATGAATATTAATGAGTTCATATGTGTTCATTTTTATACAAAAAAGGTAAAATTCATATTAGAGATAGAATTGTAGACTACTTTTCCATAATTCTAATAAAATATGGATTCATTTTCTTTCACTTCGGTTTCGGGTTTGAAAATATTGTATTCGAGTCGGTTTCGTGTTGAACTGCGCCGGTTTCGAGTTGGATTTCGGGTTGACGAAATTTATTTTGTCGGTTTCGATTTGGGTTTCGGGTTGATGAAGTGTATTTTGTCGGTTTCCGGTTGACGAAATTTATTTTGTCGAGTTCGAGATGGATTTCGACTCAAGTCTATATTAAATTTTTTGGGTTCGGGTCGGTTTCGAGTTGAGTTTTGATGCTTCCGAGTCGGGTTCGGGTTGACCCGATTTTTAAAAAGAAATTCCTAGTTATATTTCACTTGGGAAAAAATATATATTTGAATATTAATGAGTTTATATATGTTGATTTTTATACAAAAAAGGTAAAATCGATGTTAGAGATAGAATTGTAGACTCCTTTTCCATAATTGTATTAAAATATGGATTAATTTTCTTTCACTTCGAATTCGGGTTTCAAAATTTTGTATTCGAGTCGGTTTCGTGTTGAACTGTGCCATCTTTGAGTCGGGTTTCGGGTTGACGAAATTTATTGTGTCGATTTCGAGATGGGTTTCGGATTGATGAAGTTTATTTTGTCGAGTTCGGGTCGGGTTTTGGCTCAAGTCGACATTAAATGTTTCGGATTCGGGTCGGGTTTCGGCTCAAGTCGACATTAAATGTTTCGGATTCGGGTCGGTTTCGGATTGAGTTTTGATTCTTCCGAGTCGGATTCGGGTTGACCCAATTTTTTAAAAGAAATTCCTAAATATATTTCACTCGAAAAAAAAACTATATATTTGAATATTAATGAGTGTATATACATATATGTTCATTTTCATACAAAAAAGGTAAAATCGATATTAGAGATATAATTGTAGACTACTTTTCCATAATTCTAGTAAAATATGGATTAATTTTCTTTCACTTCGAATTTGGATTTGAATATTTTGTATTCGAGTCGGTTTCGTGGTGAACTGTGTCAGTTTCGGGTCGGGTTTCGGTTTGTCGAATTTTATTTTATCGGTTTCGAGTTGAAGTTTATTTTGTCGGTTTCGGGTTGAGGAAATTTATTTTGTCGAGTTCGGGTCGGGTTTCGGCTCAAGTCGACATTAAATATTTCGGGTTCGTCTCGGTTTCGGGTTCAATTTTGACGCTTCCGAGTCCGGTTCGGGTTGGCCGGATTTTTAAAAAGAAATTGCTAAATATATTTCACTTGAAAAAAACTATATATTTGTATATTAGTAAGTGTAACGCTGTCTGTCCTCAAATATATGTTCATTTTTATACAAAAAAAGATAAAATCGATATTAGAGATATAATTGTAGACTACTTTTTCATAATTCTAATAAACTATGGATTAATTTTCTTTCACTTCGAGATTGGATTTGAATATTTTGTATTCGAGTCGGTTTCGTGTTCAACTGTATCGGTTTTGGGTTGACGAACTTTATTTTGTCAATTTCGGGTTGACGAAAGTTATTTTGTCAGTTTCGGGTTGACAAAATCTATTTTGTCTATTTCGGGTCGCGTTTAGGATTGACTTTAAGCAGAGTTTTCGGGTTCGGGCCGAGTTACACCCGAGTCGCGCAGGACTCTAGGGAGAATATTTTTTGTCCTAAAAACTAATTTTGGAAATCATCCTTTTATATTGCGAATAATTTTAAACTTTGAAATCTAAATAGTCTGATATGATATTTAATGCTGTCCTCAAATTTAAACTAGCTGATTTTTGACACATTCCTGAATTAATTTTTATTCGTAAACGCAGGTATTCTCATTGAAAAACTATGAAACTGGACAATGTTTTTCCTTTTTAGATAAAAGCAGGGGATTTTTTTCAGATAATGATTTCAAAGTCTGCGTTTTGAACCGATTTTCCGGACGCGACAGCCTAGTAATGGTAGCCATGAGACAACAGCCGCTTGTTATAACCTAAGATGTAATGCATTTATCCAAAAAAAAAAAAAAAAAAAAAAAAAAAAAAAGACTTCAATTCCAAATTATTTTAACAATCATGCCTTATTTGTTTCATGCTTTTGCGTTTAAAAATGAGTGCACGAATGTGCCAGAAAATTTCACGTTGTTGGCCGGAGAAAAATTCTTCCTTGTGGATAGAAAAATAATTCTACTAGACTTAACTTCATCTATTAAGGAGTGTTTGGTCAGTCAATACAATATATATATATATATTCTGTAACAAATACCTATATTAAAATTTTTGCATTCTGTTTAAATAAAGTAAAATTATTACAGATAATAAAATGCCTTAAATTGTTAATAAATTAATATACATTTTTTAAAAACTGATTTTTCTTTTTAATTTAACAACTGGTAAAAATCTTTCTTATTTTCCAATTTGATATTTTCCAAACTAGATTTTTTTTTTTTTTTTACACTCAGGGTTGTTCTACAAACCTAAGTATCGGGTTTTTAATACAAAGATTAGATCAGAAGAAAAAAATTATAACTGGATGTATATGAAATAAACCTATGAAAATCACACATATTTAAGTTCAGATTTTATTTTAGATACAAATTTTAAAAATAGTAAAAAAATGATACTTAGTTACTTAGTTAAAGATGCATTTAAAATAATTTCAGGCAATTTGTTCAATTATTGCGCAAGCTTTAGCATTTTCATTAGATGCAGAATATGAAAAAATAAGAACTGAGAAAAACAAGTTTAAAGATTTCTTTTAGGAAAAAAAAAAGAGAGATAGTTAGAGAGATACATAAAATTAGCCGTATCTCCTTTACTATTTATCAGATTGTCAAGAAATTTGGGCGCAATGTTCTAGAGATGTAAATTGTTAAGGTTAATTGTTAAGATAAAATCTGAAATTCGACATTTTTCTCATTTGTCTTAAAATCAGAGGTACTAACAAGGAAGGTCTTCATAAGTCCTCTGAAAAATGTGAAAAAATTACAGAATATTCTTGTTATGAAGATATATATATGTCTACAAAAATATTTACTGCGGAACCTCAATATAGCGTCCATAAAAAAAAAAAAAAAATGAAATTTTCTATTTTTTTTGGTGGTTTATTGTTGGTAGGCGTGCAATAAAATTAAAAAAAAAAATATGCTTTTATGATAAATACTCTTTAAGGAAAAACTTTTTCTACTCTTCGCATACTGAACTAGTTTAAGTAAGTTTAACTTAAATAAATACACTTTTATAACTACAATTTTCTATATACAGTAATCCCTTAACATTCGCGAGTTTTGATTATTCGCGAATATGAAAATGCGGAAAACTTTACATTCGCGAGAATCTGACTTGATTATTCGCGATTTTTTTTTAAAATTATATTTCTCTTTTTCAGAATTTACAGTAGTTAAAGATTGTTTTCCCTGTGTTTTCTCAGTATGTATTTACAAATCAATTTTCAGTTGTCTACTGAAAAAAGGAGCGAGTGTTGTAGGAAAGCAAAATAATAACAACAGCAGAATACTCGTTGCAGGGGGGATATTAGAAATGGTAAGGTAACGAACGGCCTGGCCTCTTCAATCTATTAATTTAAAATGTCCTTGTGCAGTTTCTGGTAGAGATGGAGCTGCTGTATGGAGCTGAAGCTACTGTATGGAGCTGAAACTGCATACATTATCATCTCTTTGCAAATAGAGAGAGAGAGTCAAAATTACTTTATTAAAAAAATATGCTTTTTTAGCTGTAATTATTTCTCCAGTCAGTTAATTTGAATTATCTTCAATAAATAAATTTATGAATATGTGTGTACATTCACCTTCTACATATATGTTATGCATAAAGTATTGTTAATACATATATCCTTTTGTTCTTTGAAATACTGTGCCACTCTAATTAAAATTTTATAGAACGTTACTCCTTTTTTAGTGCAGAGAGATAGACTCAACATTCGCGATTTGACATTCGCGAGGTTTTCCTGGAACGTAACCCTCGCGAATGTTAAGGGATTACTGTACATATATATGTAAATATAATGAAAATTAACGAATCGTATTACAGGGTTTAGAACGAAATTTAAATTGATTAAAATTGTTTCAAGTTCAAAATTGGTCCGATTACGGAGTACTGTCAATTCGGCTTCGGTATTGTTAGTGCAGGAGACAACAAGAGAACAATATTGTTGCCATGTAAGCAACGACTTATTCAATATCAAAATTTACAACGACAGCGTTCTTAATCAGACAGTTACCCTTAAAATACACTTAAAACTTATACAGTTAGTGAAACCGTGTAAAATTAAATAACTGCAGCAACATGCAACATATATTTTATATAAACGTGTAGAAATAATAATAGACTATTTCATCGTTTAAGTTTAAATTCGTTAATTACTGCGTATTTAAACACTCCTTTAACAAGCAATTTCCAAATGCATTAAAATAGCTTGCATTTGGCGAGGAAAGAGTGTTGCTCGCCAAATCGTGTCTTTTTGCGCCAAATACTCGAAAGTATTTTATTTTATTTTTATTTTTCATTTTTATTTTTTTACACATTTTCTACTGGGACTCCGCAGCTAAATTTGACTTATCCTTTATAACGTACATGAGTTGTTTCATTAGCAATTTTCTTTTTCAAAATATTTTGAGTATGCGCTTTAAGGAGACCTTCCTTGTGCACGTCGACAAAAATATTTACTGCGGAATCTCGATACAGTGTCCGTAAAAAAAATAATGAAAATTAAAATTTTTTTTGGCGGTTTATCGTCGGTTAGGCGTACAATGAAATTTTCAAAAAATACGCTTTTATGATAAATACTCTTTTAGGAAAAACTTTTTCTACTCTTCCTACAAAACTAGTTTAAGTAAGTTTAACTTAAATACACTTTTATAACTACGGTTTTGTCATATACATTTATATGTAAATATAATGATATTTAACGATCGTATTACACAGTTTAGAATGAAATTTAAATTGATTAAAATTGTTTCAAGCTCAAAATTGAGGTCCGATTATGGAGTACTGTCAACTCGGCTTCGGTAATGTTAGTGCAGGAGACAACAAGAGAACAATATTGTTGCCATGCAAGCAACGACTTATTCAATATCAAAATTTACAACGACAGCGTTCTTAATCAGGCAGTTACTCTTAAAATACACTTAAAACTTATACAGTTAGTGAAACCGTGTAAAATGAAATATCTGCAGCAACACGCAACTTATATACAGGGTGTCCGAAAAGTCTGGAAACGGTCAAATAACTAGAGAAATATACATCGGATTGAAAAACGGCAAAATGCATATTCAATAGTTTTGAAAAATCTATTTAGGGATATCAAAGTTGTTATTTATCTAAAATATTAAACACGTATTTTTCCGTTTTTCAATCTGATGTATATTTCTCGAGTTATTCGAGCGTTTCCAGACATTTCAATGGTAACGATTCTCACAGCATTGCACTCGATTACAGTGCCATCTACAATGTTTCAAAGAAAATGTTCAATACAAAAGTTACGTTATTTTTTCCCGTAGAATCCGAATCTGCAATAAAAATGGGATCATCATTTAAGATTTCAAAGTTGCCCCCCTTTCCCCCCCGGGGGAGCAACTTTCATATTCCTAAATAGATTTTTCAAAAATATTGAACATGCATTTTGCCGTTTTAGAGTCCGATGTATATTTCTCGAGTTATTTGACCGTTTCCAAACTTTTCGGACACCCTGTATATTGTATAGAAGAAATAATAATAAACTATATTTTCGTTTAAGTTTAAGTTCGTTAATTACTGCGCATTTAAACACTCATTTAACAAGCAATTTCCAAATGCATTAAAATCGCTTGCATTTGACGAGGAAAAAGTGTTGCTCGCCAAATCCCGTCTTTTGCGCCAAATACTCGACATAATTTAATTTTTTCATACAGATTTTCTACTGGAATACCGCAGCTAAATTTGACTGATCTTTTATAATGTACATGAGTTGTTTCATTAGCATTTTTTTTTCAAAATATTTTGAGTATGCGCTTTAAGGGAACCTTTCTTGTGAGAATTACCCCTTAAACAAACCAATGTACAATTTCATTTAATCTGCCAAAGTCATTTAACAAAAGGCGATAGATACGATTTTTAAGAAGCAGCAAATAGTTTTCGTGCTTCGCAAGAAATAATAACGAATATGCCCTTTTGTAATAACGAATGAACAATTTATTATTGAGAATGACACAAGACGACGACAAACAACAAAGAGCTTTTCTGGGGGTAGCACTTTTAATAAATCATTTTCTCCCGAAGACGTCTAACCTCTTTTCCTAACAATCGGGAAAGAAATAATTTTTCATGTCCAAAGAGCTGATTTGGGAAATCATCTTCTGACGTTGCCGTTGACATCCCGTTACTTTTACCTCTCACTCAAGTGACTAATGGGAAAATGTGCCCTAACAATAACTAATGCTTAAAAAAAGTTCTTGCACCACGCACAGATCATAGATATTATTACACTCTTCTATTTAACATTACTTAGTTTTTACAGGAAATTTTGTAATCGATTTTTGACTCACCTCCTGATGAGTTAAACGTCACCCGAAATTGAAAAATAAAAAAAAAATAAATCTGTCAATCTTACGGAATAACGTCCTACGTGGGTCAGGTATACCCGACCCGACCCTTACAATCAGCTCAAAACCCGACCCAAACTTTATGAAAATTTTTTCGTTGATCGGAAACCCGACTCGAACGCGGCACATTTTGAACTCGAAATACTTCAACCCAAACCCGACCCGAAATCCCAGAAAATTGATCGAAAATTTAATGCAACTGTGGAAAATAGTTTGCAATCATATCTATAATATCA
This sequence comes from Maratus michaelseni, assembly GCA_963931845.1. Classification (NCBI taxonomy): domain Eukaryota; kingdom Metazoa; phylum Arthropoda; class Arachnida; order Araneae; family Salticidae; genus Maratus; species Maratus michaelseni. The sequence goes on from OZ007588.1 coordinate 74,633,189, forward strand.
ATTCTATCTTATATATATATATATATATAAATTGCATGTAAAGACCATTCATATTTTAAAAATCGGGTTAATTCAAACCCGACCTGAACCACAAACAATTAGAACGAATCCGACCCGATGTCGAACCGCAATGAAAAAAATTAACTCCAACCCGACCCCAACCGAACCGCCGGTTGAGTCGGATTCAGGTAAAATTGGGTTATCAGACTCGATGACTCTATTATACGGAAATGGAAATTAACAGGTAATATTACAGTAAAAAAAAAAAAAAAAAAAAAAAAAAAAAACGTTTTTTAAAACGAAAAAAAATCTCTATGGAAAAATTCTCTACGGAAAAGATAAGTTTTTTTAAAAGCAGAAAGTTTATAAAAACTCAGTTTTCCCCCGTAAAACAAGATATTTTATTTCTTTACTATCACGTAGAACGCCCTATCAATAAATTTTGTTTTGACAGTATTTAAAAATTCATAAACTACATTTCTATTTCTTACATAGAGAATTCTCAGAAATTTCTTGGCTATTATCCTAAAATACCTTTGAGTTAGATAATGCATCGTGCATTATTAAAATACAATTCGAAAAATATCCGTCCATCAGCGGTAATGCGTTCCATTTTTGTTTGTCATTCCAGGTGATTTGTGAAATTGTCCTTTTACATTGCCATTGCTATTCATTTGCTTTTACCTCGCAACAACTGACTAATGGGAAAAGTTCCCAAGCAATAACTCTAATGTTTAAGAAAAATTCTTGTATCACGCACGGATTATGAGATATTTTCCATCCTTAGAAATATGAGAAGTATCCCGTATTGCATCGTGGCTCTCTACGTGTTGCTCTGTGAAGACCGCATAAACGGGTACAACCCGACCTGAACCCGAAATCTCTGCTTAATATCAACCTGAAATTCGACCGGAACTCGAAGTGAAAGAAATTTAATCAATATATTATCAATTATTTTATACAATTATGGAAAAAGTAGTCTACAATTATATCTCTAATATCAATTTTATCTTTTATTGTGTAAAAATGAACACACACTCAAAAAAAAAAAAGTGTTGATATTACAGTATAATACTGGCACCCCAGCTGCTAGTATTATACCGTAAAATTAACAGTAATAAACAGTAAAATAAGCAGTAATACGATGCTGCGCATACTCTTCTTACTCTACATTACGCACTTACATACCATAACTTTCAATATACATACAATAGTATGGCAACCCTTTTTTCAATAAATGAAAGTAATAATGGCTGATGAGTAATTTTCCATAATTTTTATCTACAATACAACAATCGCGCTTTTTTCCATGATGCGGGTGTTTTTATCATAATTAGCATGACGTTTTCTCAGCGATTGAGAACAATAAACAACTTTCACATTTAATAATAATAATAATAATAATAATAAAAATAATAATAATGACGATGAAGATAATAATAATACTAATAATAATGATAATAATAATAATAATAATAATGATAATAATAATAATGATGATGATGATGATGATGATGATGATGATAATGATAATGATAATAATAATAACTTGTGGGTTTTACTCAATTCATTATAATCAGTCTAGTTTTTCGACGTCCGATATTCTCAAAGAGCTACATCCACAGAACCAACTCTTGTCGTAGAGGACAGTAATAAGAAAATTGCTTAATCAATTAATAAGTGATATTTTTTCGTTTACAAATAATAACGCTTCACGACCGATTTCGCTAACACTACCATTATTTTCTTCGCCTTTATCTTTCTTTTTTCTTGATCATTTTGTCAGAACTGAATGGCAGCATCATCTCGTATAGTGAGAGATGACCCAAAATCGATCGCATTGATCCCAGTACATTATTTGCATACACATACGTCCGTTCTTTACTTATATGCTCACATACATCCGTTTTACATCTTAACTTTCGATACATACAAAAGTATAAAAACTTTTTTTCAACACTTGAAAGTAATATTGACTAACGAAGAATCTTCCATAATTGTAATCTACAACATACACTCTAAAAACGACATTTTCAAAACAGAACAAAAAATACTCAAATCTGAGTATATGTCGCATAGTCAAAAGGGCTCCGAATCAAAATGACTCAAGTTTGAAACATGTATATACTGATTTCTGAAAACATGCACACACTCAAGAATAAAACATCATGTGCTCATATCTGAGTATGTACATGTTTCAAAAATGAGTATGAACTGACTTCTATGGGCTCATTTTTGAGTATTTCCATGTTTCAAATATGACATATGAGTATAAATTGACTTCTAAGTGCTCATTTTTGAATATGTCCATGGTTCAAAAATGAGTATGAACTGAGCTCTATGTACTCAGTAATGAGTATGTCCATGTTTAAATATTATGACTATTTCTGGTATTTCCGAATTGAAAGGTCGTTATATTTGCAACAAAAGGTTTCGTAACAAAATGAAAACATCGATTTACTCAGATTTGAAAGTGTCATTTTTCTCAGTGTAGCAATATTTTTAACACTTTCCATAACATGGTTGAAAAACGTTTATGGATTCGATTTGTTGGCCGCCTGTCTGGCCTCTAACTCAGGTAAATATACTCGGAATGTTACTTGGATTGTTACTCGGAATGTTACCCGGATTGTTATTCGGTTACTCGAAATGAATATTGAAATTGACATACATCAGTGAGCTACATTCATAGACCTACATTACAAGGAACTTACTGTAGAATATGATGTGCATAGTATTTTATCGTTCATTTACAGGCCCAGACAAAATAATTTTGTAACAGTGCTGTCTCTGAGTGATAATTGTTGAAAGTGCGTTTTCAGTTGTGATACTCGTTTTAAATTTAACTAATTTGTTGCATATTACTTGGTGTGTATAAATTCTATAGATCCTATACAGGTCTGCACAAAAGAATTCAAGTACATTTCCGTTTATTGATGGAAATTCCTGAAAAAAAAGGCTTTTCAGCTGAGTTATGCGTTTCCCCATTGAACTAAATTTTAGAATGTGCAGTTGAAATCTATATATCATATACAGGGCTTCACAAAATAATTTGAATAATTTTCTACTATGGACGGTAATTGCTGAAATTGGGTTTTTAAATATGTTATGGGTTTTCCAAACTGTTTTTTAGATATCATATACAGAGCTTCACAAAATAATTTGAATAATTTTCTACTATGGACGGTAATTGCTGAAATTAGGTTTTTAAATATGTTATGGGTTTTCCAAACTGTATTTTGATATCGTATACAGATCTTCACAAAATACTTTGAATAATTTTCTACTATGGACGGTAATTGCTGAAATTGGGTTTATAAATATGTTATGGGTTTTCCAAACTGTATTTTGATATCGTATACAGATCTTCACAAAATAATTTGAATAATTTTCTACTATGGACGGTAATTGCTGAAATTGGGTTTATAAATATGTTATGGGTTTTCCAAACTGTTTTTTAGATATCATATACAGAGCTTCACAAAATAATTTGAATAATTTTCTACTGTGGACGGTAATTGCTGAAATTGGGTTTATAAATATGTTATGGGTTTTCCAAACTATTTTTTAGATATCATATACAGAGCTTCACAAAATAATTTGAATAATTTCTACTGTGGACGGTAATTGCTGAAATTGGGTTTTTCAAAGTGTTCTTTAGATCTCTTTTTTCACTGTATTAAACGGGGACGTTTTGTTACAGCATACTGAATATGTTAGAAAGTATTTCTTAATCTATGCTTGACGCGATTTTTCTTTTTCTTTCTTTCTTCTTCTTCTTCTTCTTCTTTTTTTTTCTTTTTTTTTTTACTGTTGGATTTGTTTTTATGATAATTGGTATGATTTTTTTTTTTTTTAACTATTGGGAAAATGGTTGTTGCTTTCGGTCGAGAATGGACCAAATGATGTACGGCACTTGAGTCTTTTAACCGTTTTTAACGAAGTTCTGTAACTTTAGAAGAATTTTTCTTTGAATAGGCAATAGAAATGCATAAAATCGTTACAAAAATGTTAAAGTTACAAAAAGGATAGATGCAAACTATCAGATATGAAAAAAAAAAAAAAAAAAAACGAATTCAAAAATGGACGTCCGATGAGAAATCGTCTTATAAAGCCAAAAACGTGGTCTTCAACTTTAATTTCCTCAAAATACCTTTAGCTCAGACATCTATCTAAACAAGAGTTAAAGCAATACTTAAATTTTGCTTAGGGGATGGTCTACAAATATAAAATTGTACCAAACTTTAAAAATTTCAATGCTAACACCTAAAGTTGGCATCATATTTGGATATATCAGTTTATTCTACCTTCGGATACCAAACGGGAAGTCAGTAGATAGGGAATGGGATTTCTGCGTTAGCAGCAGGCGGAGGCGGCGGTGCGGTGGTGACACCGCCTGCTGCCGAGATCATACTATAGTAGGTGGCTGGAATAGCTAGCGTGGGAAAGCTATGTTATAGTAGGGTGGAGCGAATAGGTCTGCTATAAGAGGGGGGATTTTAGGCGGGGCTAAATTAATAACATTTTTAAATGTCTTATAGTGCAAGGTAACGGTTATGATAGAGGCCGAACACTGCCACCCCTATCCCTCTGCATTTTCCCAATGGTCGTTGTAATTTGTTAAATTAGATTTTTTTTTTTTTTTTTTGGCTTTTAAAAACAATAAACAACTTTTGCGCTTAATAATAATACTAATAAAAATTATTAACATCTACTAATAAAAATTATAAACATTACTAATAAAAATTATTAATATTATTACAGGTCTTGTAGCCCAATTCGTCATAATCAATCTTGCGGCTTAGACGTTCGATTTTCACTAACAGCTCAATCCTTTAGAGGAGGATCTTTCGAAAAAGACAATAATAAGAAAATTACTGTAATCAATAAATAAGTGACATTTTTTCGCATCCAGATAATAACGCTTCACGACCGATTTCGCTATTAATACCATTATTTTCTTCGCCTTTTATCTTTCTTTTTTGTTGTTGATCATTTTGTCAGAAGTGAATGGCAGCATCATCTCCTCGCGAGATGATCCAAAATCGATCGCATTGATTCCCGACTCGCTAATGAGCCGAAAAACGTCAGAAAAGAATTCACTCCTGATTTACGACGGAAGCTTGCCGGAAAAAAGTTTCCGACGAGGGGGTACTTCATTTTCAGGATAGAGTAAAAGAACCGAGAAGAAAATATGTAGATTACATCTTTTTTTTTAGTGCTGAAACGGGACTTTTAGAAACTTGAAAAGTATGTCATATTGTAAACGTTCTTGATAAGAGAATTCGTAAAAAGCGGTTAGTGATTTGGTTGAATTGTGAAGATTTTGCTTTATTGAGTGAAAGTGAAAACTAGTCGTTGGGGGCCACCGTAATACTTACCCATCAAGGATATGCATAATATAAAATATGAAAATAAAACCTATGTAAACTACTTATCAAATGCATTGCAATTCGAATAAAATCGTGACTTGACGACGTCATAAATTTTAAACGCTCTATACTGAATTGCGTAAAAGAAACATCCTTATAACTTCAAAAATGATAATCCTATTAACTAATATTTTACTGCGTCGGATGAAGCGTCTCATTTCCAATTAAAATATATCTTTGAATTGAAATTTCAATGAAATACAGGGTCATGAAAAATCGAAAAGTGTGAAAATATTATTACAAATATCTCCGCAACTCATTACCCGATCGAATTCGTTCTTTATGCAAAATTTATTTTTTTTATTGTCTTTTATATTCACTCCTTAAAATAAACAATTTCGAAAATTTTTATATATCTTTTATCAGAACGAATATTTCGAGAGTCCGAAAAAATTAATATTCGAGGTTACTGAAATTCAATAGGCTTCTTCTCATTATTACATACTACTCATTATTACATATCAAATTTCAAGTCTCTATCTCAATTTGTTCGGGGGGGGGTTGTTTCAGACACACAGACGGCAAATTTGTTTTCCTAAAAATATATTTTTCGGAATCTCCACTGTCTGAAACGTATAAATACATCAAAAAAAAAAAAGAAAAAAAAATCGATTTTTAAAACGATTGTAAGATTTACCCTATACTCCGTATGATGGGTAAGTAATAAGAACGAAAAGTCATGCTTCAAGCATAGATTATAAAACACTTTCCAACACTTCCAGAATACTTTTTAACAAAACTTCACTGTTTAACAAAGAGATACGGTGATGTCTATGTAAACAGGTATGACAGGGATGTTCACCCCAGGAAACCCAGCAAATGTGTCAAAGTAAACGGTTTCGAAAACGCATAATACATTTGAAAACCCAATTTCAGCAATTACCAGCTATAGTCGGAAAAATACCCGAATTATTTTGTACAGCCCTGTACATAATCTATAGATTTGTATATGCACTAACATATTATGTTAAACTTTAGATCAGTTAGGAAACGCGCAGCAAAGTTGACAATTCCCCTTCAGCAATTTACGTCAATAAACGGAAATGTATTCGAGATCTTTTGTGCAGCCCTGTATATGATTTATAAATTTTATACACGCCATGTAGTAAAAAACAAAAAGTTAGTTAAATTTAAAAACGCCTACCACAACAGAAAACATAACTTCAAGCCTTTATTATTCATGTACAGTTACTGTAACCGAATTTTGTTTTGTGTGTCCCTGTAAATGAACGATGAATGCTATGCACACCCTATTCTTTAGTAAGAATCTTGTAGTGCACCTCACTTATATATATCAATTGCAATATGTTTGAAAATTAAACTTTTAAAATACACTGCAATTTTAAATATGCTGCAATTTCAAATACACAATTTTAAAATACACTGCAAACAATTTCTTCACGTAAACCATAATGTAACGGAATTCTTTTGAGTGAAGAACTCTAAACAAACTCTAAATGCTACACATTTCAATTTCAATACCGAAAATGCTATAGTAAACCTCAATAACATATATCAAATGCATGGCAATCCGAATATATTTACGCGAGTTAGAGCACGGACAGCCAGACAAACCGAATTCGTAAACACTTTTCAACTATGTTGGAAGATGTTAAAAACACACTCTAAAAACGACATTTTCAAAACTGAGCAAAAAATATTCAAATCTGAGTATGTCGCATAGTCAAAAGGGCTCCGAATCAAAATGACTCACGTTTGAAACATGTATATACTCATTTCTGAAAACATGCACACACTCAAGAATAAAACATCATGTGCTCATTTTTGAGTATCTCCATGTTTCAAAAATGAGTTTGAACTGATTCTAATCATTTTCGTGTATGTCCATGTTTCAAAAAAGAGTATGAACTGACCCCTATGTGCTCAGCTTTGAGTATGCCCCTGTTTCAATATTCTGAGTATTTCTGGTATTTCGGGATTGAAAGCATTGTGTCGTCCTATTTGAAACAAAAAGTTCCATAACAAAGTGAAAAAATCGATTTACTCAGATTTGAAAGAGTCATTTTTCTCTGTGCATCAGATTGATTTGAGTATTTAAAGTAAATATTTAAAACATCAGATTGATTTGAGTATTTAAAGTAAATATTTAAAACATCAGATTGATTTGAGTATTTAAAGTAAATATTTTAAACATCAGATTGATTTGAGTATTTAAAGTAAATATTTAAAACATCAGATTGATTTGAGTATTTAAAGTAAATATTTAAAACATCAGATTGATTTGAGTATTTAAATTAAATATTTAAAACGTCAGATTCATTTGAGTATTTAAATTAAATATTTAAATCATGAGACTCGCAAGAAAAGAAGAAAAAGAATGAAAGAGATTATGAAAGAAAGAAAATTGGCTTTTTTTCCTTTTTTAAACTTATAGACAAAGAAGCCGAAACTTATAGTAATATGTTCAAGACCTATGATAAAGTTCCTGTCTATCCTCAAAGCGAAATGTCGTTCGTCATTTGCAGCAGATGATGGCCCATTTTCGTTCATAATATCTCAAAATTTCCGCCAAGCGATCAGTCACTTTAAATTGCTACAAAGTGACATAATTGATGAGGCTCTTAATTTCGTACCTAATTACTTTCTGAGTTAAATTGAGTAAACTGAATTTCAATTCCAAAGAATATCATTATAAAATAAGGGAAGGTCAGTTAATAAGAAACGGGCAACCCCCGCCCCCCCTCACACACACACACACAACTACTTAACACACATTAAATATGCTAAAAAATATAGTTTTTACATTTAAATATTATTACCTATCCATTAAAAAAGTTATAATTCTTTTTTTACGTATTTTTTCCTCTTTGAAAAATACACCTTCATTTTAAACTACCTATAAAAATTCAAGATTTTGTCACGATAATTTTTTTTTAGATATAATTGATGCGTATGCTTTTGACTAATAACATGTTAATTCATATAGTGTGTTTAAATTGTTAAAAGTTTATTTTATTTTATTTTTATTTTTTTTTTTAATTTAATTTAATTTATTTATTTTTTGCGGGTGGGAGGGGGGGGGTACGTATTTTCAGATTTATGTATCAATGTCTTCTTTATCTCATTTATTATTTTGCTTGGGGGAATGGAATCTCGATTATGGATGTTTGTAGATATATACCATCGGTTACGGTAACATCAGTAATAGAATTCCCATTCATTTCGCTTGAGGGAGGGGGGGGGATGTTGCGGCCCTAGAGACCGCATCCACAGCACACTGAAAAAAAAAATGTTGATTTTACAGTATTTTACAGCGGTAGCGTATTACTGCTTATTTTACTGTTTATCACTGTTCATCTTACGGTATAATACTAGCAGCTGGGGTGCTATAATTATACTGTAAAATGAACAATTTTTTTTGCAGTGCAGTCGCGATAGCTGACGGCTGTTTTCGCGCTTCATTATGTAAGAGCAGTTACATTTTTTACGACAAGTTTCATTGAAATGATAAGCTAAAAAAATATCGCTGCCTCCAGCACTATAACACATGAAGCAATTGCTCGTAATCGAAATTAACTACAATCTAGATTTAATGTTAGTTAAGATTAATTAGGCTTCCAGAAGCAGGCAATTATAAAAAAAAAATCACATAAATAGAGGCAAAATTATCTTAGGTTGATGTCTGCTTGATTCATTTCATACCCTTAGATACACTGCAAAAAAAAAATTGTTGATTTTACAGTATAATACTGGAAAGCTGGGGTGCCAGTATTATATACTGTAAAATTATTTTTTTTCTACTATTAGCTCACACTTTCTCTATATATATCTTGTTGGAATTTTCAATCGTTAATAAAATATTTTCTATTCATCCATTCAAGTTCAAATAATTTTTTTTAAACTTGTACTGGATGACACTTGATGTTAATACAGTTTTTTCAAATATTAATTCATTAATTAAATTTAATTAATTAATTTTAATTTTTATATGGGAGAAAAAAATTCCTCCCATTGTTTTCATAAATGAAATGAAAGATTTATCTCAAATGAGTGATGCCAACAAAAAATAAAATACCGCAACGATGATTATAAAATAATGTTCAATAAAGATAACGTGGGACATTAATGCTGCACGGGTTTATTTTACATATTTATGATTAAAAAGTAGGAATTGACTTATTTTTTTTTTATATATATATTACTTGTTTGCAGTGTAGGTAGGTGCACCTAAATATTATATTAATCCAGCAGTGGCTCGTGGATGCAAGAGGTCACACTACATAAATTGCAAAAATAAAATCTGCAATGTACAGGTTAAATACATCTGTATTAAAAAAAAAATTAAATAAAACTGAAAAAATGTAACTTAAAGAAATAACTTAGTAGGGTAGGGTGATGTCACTGAAAGAGTGCGCGGTGTTTACACGACACAAGAGTACGCAGAGCGAGTATCCAACCCGAAAACAGAGTTTTGCGTTTAGCTGCAGTTGTGAACGATGTAATGACATAATAAGTTTATGGTAAAAAAAATCTACGCATTTTGATGAAATTTTTAAAGATTTAGAAGAAAAAACGTGATTTGGACCTTTTCGTTATATTATTTATGGTTTTTAGAAACAGGATCACCTTAAAGAATATAAAGATAATTTATTTTCCTCGATTAGGTTATTATTGGACTATCTGTCACCTAATTGATTTAAATTTTCTTATCAGTAGATGGTATTACTGACGTTTCAAAATTATTTATAGACGATAATACAAGGGTGCGCAGTGCGAAGGTGTGCAAGAGTGTCCAACATATCTGTTATCTATTGTACTTATCACTTATAGCTATAAAGTGGATTTTAAAGACAGTTTGGTTTAATGTTCAATAGCTTTTGTTATTTCCTACTTTATCACTAAGGCAACCAACTTCGACGAGCATCGCAAGATCCATGGGCTTTAATAAGCCGCAGGTAGATCGCTTCTAAAAAAACTTATTACTATATCTTATATGATAAATATCACTTTCAACCGCACAAAATGTTCAATATGGACGGACGAGTCTGGTATCTCTACAGTACCTAACAAGTAACCAAAAGCCATATCAACTAAAGGGAAACGATGTGTGAACAAGTTTCAAAAGCGGAAAGAGGGTAAAACGTTAGAGTGGTTTGTGCAATGAGTGCTTGTGGGCAGTTTATTTCACCCCCTTTCATATACAAAAAAAGAGAATGAAAACAGAACTGGTGGAAAGTATTCACCACCTTGTTTTTTTGTGTTACACACTTAGAAATGTATATGTAAATATTGAGTGTTCTTCTTTTTTTAAATTCTATAATTAGTAAATATTTCTCCTTGCATTTATATATATATAAGTATAATTAGTAATTACTGTGTTTTTTTTTTATATACATGTTTATGCTACACTGTAATTATTTAGACTTCAGAGCGGTACAAAGGTTGGTATTAATTTAGCTAACAAGGTGACGGACAGTTTTATGAGCGCTGTCTGGCGAAAAGTGCACTGGAGCCATGTTGTGAAGTTTTTATGACTTTAAATTTATGGGGGGGCTGTCAATCACACTTCGTGTGTGGTACCGTGAGTTCGAAGCTAGAGGATTCAGAGTCGACACATTGGTGCCTGGTTAATTTTAGGGGGCCAGATAGTTTGTGATCATTGGCTGGACAGTTCTCCTATGAGCAGCGAAGGTAGGTGTGGTCATTGACACACTGGGCCATTTGGGCACAAGGTCGTAAATAAAAGTCAAGTAGGTGGGAGGTGCCACCACCAACTAAAAGAAAGCCAGAACTTGGAGAAAAAGGACAGTCGATGAAAAAAGGTGAATGTGTGCAGTCGAAAAAGAATTAGTTGAAAATATTATGAGAGAGTGCTGCAAATAGTTACTGTAAAAAGATACTAGCGGGCTTGTGAATGAGTGTATGCCCATAAGGAGTCACTCTCCCTAGCCTGCATCAGGGTCCAACCTGGGACCCGGGAATTCCCCAATAACTGGAGTTGAGTCGGTCTGTTAACGACTCAGGTATGATGTTTTACTATATAATACCAACCTCATTATGTTTGTACCGCTCAAATTTAATTGTAATTTTTGTTCGGCAGGAGAACTTGATCATATAGTAATTAAAAATGTGTAATCCTTAATTTCAATTGTGAGAACGAATCATTTAGTAAATGATAATTTTTAATGAATAAATTAAATTGTAGAAAAAGGATTGTTTTATATCCTTACTATGTTTTCTGTGCTGCCTATTTTAAAATGGATTGATTTATATGTCCTTACTAGGTTTCTGATATGTTTATTTTAGAAAGGATTGATTTATATATCCTTACTATGTTTTTTTTTATATGTTTATTTGTTTTAATGTAAATAAAGTAGTTGTTTTTTAGTTTAAAAAAAATGTTGTTTTAATTTAGTGTTTGCATGATTAATTTTAAAAACCTAAATATTTCTCTAGAATTTTCTTAACTTAAATCTTGGAATGTTTTTATTTAAAATTATCTTTAGGGTTGTTTTGGGTAATTATTTTATGGAACTCTATACACTCCATTCCTAAAATCTAACTGCCATATATTAGATACTCTACACACAACGCAACAATTAATTTTCTTTAATAATACTTCTCTAGTATTTAATTAGGCAACGATCACGGAGTCTTCTGCAATCAGAAGCCCCTATCGATAATTAATGAGTAATGGTAAAGGTGCACCCCACACCTTATTTTCTTTATTTGTAGTGATAGTCTTTTATTGACAGTTGTAACCGGCCTTTAGTAGGAGCTGTCTGCAAATCACCAGCAAGAACTTTCGATAATACACCCGCATCTGTCGTTAGAGTGGTTTCTGACAGCATCTTTATAACAAATGATCTGTTTCTTGACTGGCTTCACTATTTTAAAAACCACGCTGTGACAATTCAAGAGCAGCCTAAGTTTTTGATCCTCGAAAATTGCACACTTGCAGCTGTTGATTTCTGTCGACAATATCACATTGCTCTTCTTTCATTGTCTCCGCATAGTAACCACAAAATACAACCGTTAGATAGATGTTTTTTAGTCCACTAAAAAAATATACTCTGCTGAGTGTGAAAACTGGATGAGAAATCATGCAGGTCGAACCTTTCAAGTTGCATCAATATTTACATCTGCTTTTGGAAAAACTGCTACCGTTGCTGATACCATTGAAAGACTTAAAGTATCGGATATACGGCCTTTCAAAAATGACCTTTTTTTTTATACTGACTTTTTATCAAGCAGCGTCACTAAAAGACCATCAGAATCTGAACTTGTTGAACCATGTATACATGGTTCTGTGGTTCTACTGAAGTATACTTCAGTAGAACCACAGAACACTGAAAATAAGGAGGAAAGAGAATTGCATTCAATAGAAAATGACATTTCAGAAAAGATTGAAAAGGTGTGTAAAGAATAGACGCATGCTCACTGTGAAAGAAAACCAACTTTGGTTTCGCAAGATATAGCTTCGACTTCAACAACTTCATCTTGCGTCAAATTAACATAGTTGTCACCGTATCCACAATCATCTGTGCTGCGATCCTATAGTAACAGGAGCAGAAGGTCTGAAATTTTAAGCAGGTCACTACACAAAAGACGGCTTGAAGATAACGCTGCGGAAAAAAGGCAAATCTTTTACCAAAAAAGAATGAAAGTAAACACAAGAAGCCGAAAACTGCAACAAAGAAAAATGTGTGGATGGATTAGTCCAGTTTGCTCAGAAATCTATGGAGAACCATTCGTAGAGAACTAGATCGAGTGCATTTCTTGCAGAGACTGGTTGCACGAAATGTGAACAGACTACGGAGGTCGTGATCACTATAAATGTGACGTTCGTAAATGAAGAGCTTCCTTTTTTCATTGGGCACTCTTGCTCTCATTGGTTGTATAAGAGTTCTAAACTTGTCCAGCAAAAAATTGGAATCACAGGTTCCGCGCATATGATTACAAAAGAGTGTCTGCATATAAAACAGAATATTTGTAATCTAATTATACTTGACAGTCTTGTGCTTACGTCGAACCTAAAAAATGTTTATTTACAGCATTTTTATGTTTTAAACACAAAGCTGTATTTTGCTTATATAAAATTTTCAAAATTTTAGCAATATAACACTATGAAAACAAAGTTTTTTCCTACACATAAAGATGAAAATTTAGGTTGGCATTATAGAGCATAGCATACCACAACTTAGAAACTTTCATAGAATTTTTTTAAAAAGTTTTTTAACTACCTTGCGTGCAATGCCACAAAATCACATTTTGAGAAACATGACTGTAATTTTTTCTCTTTGAAAATATTCCATATTTAACAACCATTAACAGTGTCATTACTTTTGTTTTAAAGTATTCAGAAATGATTGCTCTTTAATATACTATATATATTTTTTCCAAAAATTGATTTTTTTTTTTAATATTTAAAAGTCTTAAGTCTCCTTAAAGTTATACAGAAAAGCGAAATATCAATATTTCGAAAAAAAAAAAAAGAAGAAGAAAATCCTACGCAGAAAAATAAGTGGCGATTAATTTTCAAAAAGATTAAGTTGAGTGATTGAAAATTGGCGTAGCTAGAGTGTCTGGGCCAAAATCTCATACGTGTGATTTCTCAGAACCCAGTGTATCTCTCAGCATTTCTTTGCAATATAAATTCTCATCTAATGTTAAAATGTTTTTGGGTGATTGTTCTACAATATTATGTTGCTTCTACTGGGATTTTTTTTTTTTTTTTATCTTTAAAATGGAATTTGAATATCTCAAAAGTCACTACTGTCGCCTGTACTCAACCCAAAACTTGATCATTAAAACAATCAACAATGAATAATCAGGGGTCGATGCAGGTTTTTTCTTGGGACCCATTTTGTGAAAAATAAGTTATTTTTGTGAAATGTATCATATTTTTGTTAAATGTATCATATTTTTATGAAATTTATCATACTTTTGTGAAATATAACATTTTGTAACGAAAGATGAAATTTCTACTGAAATTCAAACAAAGCATTTAATAATAATTTCTTCTTTAAGTCCTTCAGCTAAAGTTTTCCTTTTCGGTGTACTTGTTTTGTTTGCAAATTACACATAAACATAACAAAAGAAAAATAGTTAATGAAGAGTATGTTTTTATAAATTGGAATTTTATGAAGGGATCTATATTTTATTAAGAGGAATTTCGTGATGGGGACGGTTTTATTAAAATGGATTTTGTGAAGGGATTTGTTCTGTTAAATGGATTTTTGTGAAGTGGTCCTAAACAGGTCCATTTATGTGTAAAATATGCCCATTTTAAATGTATTTATTATAAATATGAATCTCATAGAGCATAATAACATAATTTTTATACGTGTGAAATGTGTAATATTTGTTTTTATTGCGTTTAAAGTTGTCTCCCTCACTCTTTTGGTCACTGCTGTCCCGGTGAAGGAATTTCCTCATATTTCCATCAGATGGCAGTATGCAGTTCTTTTCAGTAATGTTTCCAGTTGGGGAGCACATGTTGTTCTTAAAAAGTCGGCATTGCTTGCAGTTTGTTCGTAAAGATGGTTTTCTGGATTGAAAAGAATGGGGAAATAGAAAGCTTACCTTTATTAACCACGTACTAAAAAAGGGTCTTTTTTTAAGTCCCTATTGTTAATTTAAATAGTGATATTTATAAATTAACCAATATCCAGCCATTTAATCGTAGGTTTGATATGTCTTTGAAAGAAGCACATACAACATTCCAAAACTTTTCTTTTTTAAGTAAAGTGGCAAAATTGCATAAAAAATGTCACTTCTGTCCCTTAAAATTTATGTTTTGTCTGATAAAAACTGCCACGTCATATTTATTTTCGAATAAAGTTAGTGCCCATCTACTAATTATTATTCTGCAATGTATCAGTGATTATTAAAAATTCAAATTGATCATAACATGAGACTGTTAAAAATCAGGTGCCAAAAATCACACTTAAGAGATTTTGTCCCGTCTACCGATTTTTAAAACGCTGTTCTTAAAGAAGAAGTAGAAAAAAGTTTCCCTGTTTACTCGCTGCAGAGCACTCTGCTTCTATAGCTTTTAAATTACCCCTTCACTTTCGATATCGATTTCTAACTAATGGAATATCATTTTTCGTGTGCATAAAGAGTACGTTAAACGACAGAAAAAAAAATCGAAATTTTGAACCGTTCAAAGTGGTGTTACCCCTTAATACCCCTTAATTAAGTAATCCAAATATTTTTAGAAATTAGTGATATTTTTTTTCCTTTTCGCTTTTCGTTCCGAACATTCCATTACAGTTCACCTATAACCTTCCAAGTGGCCTTAATTGAAAATAAATTAATCGAAATATTTTCACTCGTTATCGACTTTAGTTTAGTTCTCGTTATTCGAGATAGTTAAGACCAAACAGTTACCTATTATTTTAGAATTTTTTCAGACTTGTTTTAGCAATATTTAAAAATTTCAAAAATGGTCGTACATACACTGTGTTTCTTTCAAACAAAAATTCTAAATGTTTCGATGTATTCTCTTTTGGTGCGAGTTTGCAAATTTTCTGGTGCGAGTAGCCAGTAAGATTTTTTCCCCCTACACTTGAAGGTAACAAGCAAAGAACCACCAATATTGTTCCAAAAAAATCTTATCTTAATTATTTTGTAAAACTCAAATGTGCTTTGACAATGTGTGTATTATTTTAACTGCATGTATTTTATTTCCTTTCTATTACTACCTTAAAGACAAATTCTTAAACTTTGTCTATTGCTCCAGCAATTACAAGAAAGGTCTGCTTAAGCGCATACGCAAAAGACTTTAATATATAACTTTATATATATATATATATATATATATATATATATATAACCTTAATGTAAAATTAAACCATTGAAACATAAGAAATTGACCATACACAGTGAAATCACAATACCAGAGTCAAATTACAAATTAAATTATGTAGTCCTAAGAAATGAAATATTATTAATTCAAATGAAAAAACAAGAGTATAAACACAAGCTAATAATATAAATCACTTTTTAAATGGCAGAGAATTTACAATTATAAACAAAGAACAATCGTTTTCAGTAGAAAACACCAGTTTTATGCCAAAAATAATGTTTTCTCGCTGCCCGAACGATTGTTAAAACAAGTTTGAAAAACAATAAAAGCTTTTAAAAGGAATATAATAAAGCAAACAAACAATTTAAATAAGAGAAAAAAGAGAGAAAAGTTTTATACTACTTACATTAAATATTTACTAATATATCAACTCTAATCCCGCATTTGCACATGTTCAAATATTGTATCTAACGATAAAGGTTAATTTAACCGTTAAGAGATATATCTTTTAAATCATAAATTGTAACCAACGGCTGCAGTTATAATAGATTTAACCACGGAGATTATTACATTTTTTCAAAAAAAAAAGGAAAAAAAAAGACTATTAATTAAATTACTATAATGTTAATTAAACTAAATTAAATTATATATAACATTACTGAAATATCTAAATTTATACCAAAAAGAATATCATTTGTTTTCTATATCTTCCATCTTGTGAAATATTCAAAAATACGTATAAAGGACTGAGCGTAAATGCATATCATTTATATATATATATATATATATATATATATATATACAGGGGTAGTACTAGCCCAGGAGATATTTCAGGACATACTTTTTACGATATTTCAGGACAATTTCAGGACACATTTGCTTGAAAACCGAACCACAAAAAACCTTAACTCCCTCTTCAATACATTTTATTATCATAAATAGTACACATTTTTTTTTTTTTTTTTTTTTTTTGTAAAAGTATACATTTAAAAGAAAAGTAATTTTACCAGAACTCTTTGACAAAGCTGCTAAAAAACTGCGATTTTTGCATTACTGAAAGACGAAAATCTCGATTTTTTTTTCTTCACTCATCGACGAAAATTGCAAAAGATTTTCTTTTTTATAACTGACTGGTAAAAATTGTGATTTTTCGTGACTGACAGATGAAAATAGCAAACCTTTTTTAATGACTAATCGATAAAAATTGTGATTTTTGGTAATTGATCACCAAATATTGAGATTTTTCTGTGCAAATCGACGAAAATAACTATTTTTAACGATAGACTGAAGAAAATTGCGACTTTTGTGATCATTTTGCATCAATAAAAATTACACCTACCCCCTATTTGATGATTTCAAATGCTGATATAGCACAAAACTCAGAAAATTTCAGGAATATTAGGACAGACTACCATATTTTAGGACATTTCAGGACGTTTTTATTTTTTTCAGGAATATCAGGAATTTCAGGACAAGTACTACCTCTGTATATATATATATATATATATATATATATATATATATATACGTATATATAAAATCGGCAGAATCTGTATATTAAGCTTTTGAAAATAAAAATTTTGTTTTTTGGCGAATTTATCGCAGAGAGATGACACAGTAAAAATTTTAAAATATTATTTTATGGTCATTGACCTTCCCTCCCACGTGTTGGGTAAAATGTACTCACGATATTTTGCCTATTGTACAATCTACACACTGAAAATATATCGTCGTGATACAAAACTAACAGCAAAATCGAATTAAATAGCTACGCTCAGCTTAATAGTCTTTCATTTCCGCCTCCCCGTCCTACTATATCTCTCCAAGGGATCTTAATTAAGTAATCAAAATATTCATACAAGTTAACGACGTTGCTTTTATTTTCGCTTTTCGCTCCGAACATGCCATTACGATCTTCCTATAATCTTCCAAGTGGTATTAACTGAAAAAAAAAATTAACCAAAACATTTACACTCATTATTAATCAAGTTTTGTTCTTTTAAATCAAGATATTTAAGATCGCTATAAAAGTTTCAATATATTACTTACCCATCATACGTAGTATAGGGTAAATCTTGTAATCGTTTTGAAAATCGAAAAAAAATTTTTTTTGACGTATTGACACGTTTTAGACACTGGAGATTCCGAAAATCATATTTTTAGAAGAAAAAAAAATTGCCGTCCGTCTTTCTGTGTGTCTGTAAACGCTCTATCTCCGGAACAAATTGAGGTAGAGACTTGAAATTTTGTATGTGCTTAGTATATAATGGGAAAAAGGTTACTGAATTTCAGCAACCTCGATTATCCGGAACTATTTTTTTCTGCACTCTCGAAATATTCGTTCTGATAAAAAGTATATAAAAATTTTCAAAATTGTTTATTTTAAGGAGTGAATATAAAAGACAATAAAAAAAACAAATTTTTCATAAAGAATGAAGTCGATCGGATAATGAGTTGCCCAGATATTTGTAATCCTATTTTCCACACTCTTCGATTTTTCGTGACCCTGTATTTCATTCAAATTTCAATTCAAGGATATATTTTAATTGGAAATGAGACGCTTAATTTGACGCAATAAACCGCTAGTTAATATGATTAACATTTTTGGAGTTATAAAGATGTTTCTTTTACGCAATTCAGTAATAGAGCCTTTAAAGTTTAGGACGTCATCAAGCCACGATTTTATTCGAATTGCAATGCATTTTATAAATTTTTTACACTTGTTTTATTTTTATATTTTATATTATGCATATCCATGATGGGTAAGTATTACGGTGGCCCCCAACCGCTAGTCTTTCTTTTGTGGGAGTTTGAAAAATTTCTGATACGAATTGACACTAATAAGTCATTTTTTGTTTTTTGCTTCTAGACTTTGCCTTAATCGAAGCTACCAGGTAACAGTGCAACAGTGCATGTATTTTATTTCATTTCTAATAGTACCTGAACAAAAAATTCTTAAACTTTGTTGCTCCAGTACTGACAAGGAAGGTTGCATAAACGCATACTTAAAAAAACTTTGAAAAAAAAAAAACGGAATATTCTTTCCTTGTGGGTATTATTGTTTATATATGTACACACACACACACATATATATATATAAAATAATCGATGTAACTTCTATATTACGCCTAAAAAAAAAAAATCGTTATTTGGCGAATTTATTGCAGAGATGCGACGCACAGAAATTTTCAAAAATACTTTTTTATAATCAATGACCTACCATTCCACGTGTTGGTTTAAATGTACACAAGAGTTTTTGCTATTCTAGACGAAGAAAATATGTGGTCGAGGTACAAATGTAAAATGAAACGTTAAATTAAGTAGCAACGCTCAGCTTTTCGCCTCCCCGTCCTCGTATATTTAAGGGATCTTAATTACACAATCAAAATATTTTTACAAATTAACGCCGTTCCTTTTATTTTCGCTTTTCATTTTGAACATCCCTTTACTTCCCACCTATAACCTCCCGGGTGGTCTTAATTGAAATTTAACTAAGCAAATTGTTTTCACTCATTATCAACGCTAGTTTTGTTATTGTTATTCAAGTTATTTAAGCTCGACTACTTTCCATTTTATCCTTATTTTTCAGCTACAGAGTTGCCCATTGGTTTCAATCAACGTAAAAACGCCGTCGTGTCAATTATGGTAAAAGCGCCTTTATCGGATAAAACAAGTTGGAAATTGTACGTTAAACGTGACATAGGAGGTGCTTTCGTTTTAAAACTAGTTTCACAATGTAAAAAATCATCCTTGTTAATTTCAGTGAAATGAATTATATCGTCTGCTATGAATGAAATCAGAATGCATTTTTTTAATTATTATTACGTATACCACAAATGCGAAAATTTTTTTCTACACCAGAGGAGCACTGTAAAATTCACCATGGAGATCTTGCTTTGCGAATGATTACGTCCATGGTTTAATATTTTTATGACTCATAATGAACGAATCTCCTGTGTTTATTTACTCTAGTGGATTGAGATATTCGGCTGTTAATATAATTTCCACTGAAATTATCTCAGAATCTATACATTTTTTAATGTAACTCATCTCTTAAAAAATCAACTTTTTCCAATGAACTTTCTAAAAATGTAACTTTTATGCAATTTTATTCGAAAAAATTCATTTTGAATAAAAATGGCCGCTTGGCATATGAAAAAAAGAAGTGATTTGCCCGTATTTGTTTTCCTCACTTGCGCTTATATTATATAGATTACGTACGATAGAATTTAATAGAAAAAAAAAATGTATTAATATCTTTTTAAGTTTTGATTCGATTTTCATAATATTTGAAATGACTGCACAAAATTCTACAACGATAATATATCTTAAATTTCAAAGCATTCGGTTGGGTAGTTTTTGCACTGTTATATGCGGACAGACGGACGGACCAGACGACGACTATAGGTGCTACGTATTTATATAATTACGAACGCACCTAAAACCCATTGCTTCACCATTGTTGTATTGTGAAAGAGATCGACGATTCATTTCTGTATGTTTTTAATCTATACTAAATACAGAAAATTGGATTATACGTCTGTAAGTTTCAGAAAAACACCTATTTCCAAATGCATTCGAGTCTTTAAGCGACGTGTAATAAAAAATAACATTATTTTTTTTTTGTCTGTCTGTATTTTTATCTGTAATAGGCTTAGAAACAGTTGCATAACATCCACAAAACTTATCAGAAGCAGATAGAAAATGTTTCTGGCTTGGCTACATTATGAAGTTTGTCGCATTCCGATAACTAAAATACTTTTCGCGAAAACAGGGAAGAAACAGAAGAATCAATCAATCTTTCAATACTCAAAAATCGAGAACTAATTGATCAATTTTAAGGAATCTTACGACGATAGAAAAGAAGATCTAGTTAAGATTTATAAATAATAATTCTGGCTACAACTGGCAGTTTGTAGCATTCCGATATCTATAAATAGTTTTTGAGAAGACAGAGAAAAACCAAGAGAATCAATCAATCGAACAATCTTTCAATACTCAAAAACTCAGGAACTAATGGATCCATTTTGAGGAATTTTATGACGATTGAAAGGACTAATTATGATTTATAAATTATAATTCTGGCTACAATTTGTAGTTTGCAACATTCCAATATCTAAAATAGTTTTTGAGAAAATAGGAAAAAGCAGGAGAATCAATCAAACTTTCAATACTCAAAAACTCGAGAACTAATTGATCAATTTTAAGGAATCTTACGAAGATAGAAAAGAAGGTCTAGTTAAGATTTATAAATAATAATTTTGGCTACAACCTGCAGTTTGTCGCATTCCGATATCTATAAATAGTTTTTGAGAAGACAGAGAAAAACCAAGAGAATCAATCAATCGAACAATCTTTGAATACTCAAAAACTCGGGAACTAATGGATTCATTTTAAGGAATCTTACGACAATTGAAAGGTCTGATTAAGATTTATAAATGTTAATTCTGGCCACAATTTGTAGTTTGTGACATTCCGATATCTAAAATAGTGTTTGAAAAAACTGGAAAAAACAGGAGAATCAATCAATCTTTTAATACTCAAAAACTCGAGAACTAATTGATCAATTTTAAGGAATCTTACGGCGATTGAAGGAAAGTCAAGTTAAGATTTCTAAATGATAATAATTACATTTTCAACTTATGACTTATACATTTTAATTTAAAAACTGGATTGATAAGTATCCCCCCCCCCCAAAAAAAAAAAAAAAACCCGAAAGATCTTATAAAATACAAATACAACACAACGCGTTGCTACGTAGCTTAATAAAATTTAAAAGCTACCAACTTTTCTATCAACCTAATAAATTCATTCAGTTGAAGGATTACTAAAGTTCTTCATTAGTCACATTTATGGAGAAAAAAACATTGTTATACCAATATATATATATATAATAAATTAAAGGCAGTTATACCTTTGTATTTTATGTTTATTGAAAATCTTCGTATTCATGTACATTATAAGATGTATGTAAATATGTAAAATGCATGTGTAAAATGTATATAAGTAAGGAAAGGCAGTATCTAAGTATGTAGTATTCAGCACGGAGGTAATTTAAAAATTAAAATGCATTCATAAGTATTAACCATGCCGGCGCATAATTAAAATCTGCCAATAAAAGCAAGTTTTTTTTTTCTTTCATAAATCTTTTATTTACATATTGCTTATTGTTTTGTCTTTCATTAGGCACTTTTCATTATTTTTATGTTGAAGACTGTTCTCTAATGCAAAATAGTTACTTTCTGACACATTTCAGAAATCATATTTGTTCGGAAACGCATGAAATTGGCAGGTGTTCTTATTCGGAAACTATGTAATCGAAACACGTGTTCTATTTCTTGGTAAAGGCAGAAGATCTTTCAGAAAATACTGTCAAACTCAGCGTTTTGAACCAAATTCCCGATGCCCCAGAGCGATAAAGGAGAAAAACGCATCGACACGTGACACGAATCGCTTATAACTCAATAAGTAATTTATTTATTAAAAAATGGAAAACTCATTTCGATTCCAAATCGCTTCAATAGTCATGCCTGTCAATTTTATGCTTTTGTGTTTAAAAATGCATCCGAAAGTTTCGCGTTGTTCAGCAGGTCATTTGAGAACCCCTTGAAAGACGGTGGGATATATTTTATCCCACGTAATTTTAATCAATATTAGCACCAGAATTTTTGTATGAATTTTTACTTTTATAACTTTGGTGAAATAAAACTGAAAAATTACATTTCCTTATTTCCAAATGAATTATTTTTTCGAAAATTCTGGTGTAAATTCAACATTAGAGAAACACAAACACTTGCGCCTGAAAACGTTAACGAAGAAGGTTTAGTTTGGTTTCTTGGGTGCGCTACGGGCAAACTTGCACCAATAAAAACGAATAGAAATTTTGCCGTACTTTTGACAAAAATTCCGCATGAATATGATGTTTAAATAAGTCGAAAATGTCTATTTAAATTTACTTGTGGAGGTTTGCCCCGCCGGTAATCAGGCCCTATCCCTGCCCGAGTCGGGATTCGATCCTTTGTCTTGTACCCAGAAACCTTACCACTACAAGAAGATAAGGAGTTAGCGAATAAGCATTTCGAATCAAAATTCTTTAACCCTTTCAGGGGCAAAGCTCTTCCCTTGCTAAAATGTTGAAATGAATGACCGACACCGGAATTTACGAACAAATTTATTCGGAAATAAGAAAAAGCTATATTTCACGTACATAATAAACGGAAAATTTTATACCAAAATTCTTTTGCCATTCTGGTATTTGGGAATTAAAATTATGTGATTTCATAAACGTACCACCGCCCTTGAAAGGGTTAAAAAATACCAAAGTAACGCTTACATTTCGAATTTACGATCCGTGCTCAGTTTTGCATTCTTTTATTTCCTATTCCCCTATATCTATCTAATATCCCTATATATCTTCTATTCCTTCCTAATACGTGATCTCAATGAAGTAATCAAAATATTTTACAAATTAGTGACGTTCCTTTAATTTTCGGTTTGAACATTCCTTTGCAAATTTCCTATAACCTCCCGAGTGATCTTAATTGAAAATAAATTAACCAAAATATTTTCAATCATTATCGACGTCAGTTTTGTTCTCGCTCTTTCAGATATTAAAGATTATACAGTTAGCTTATTTTAAATTTATTTTCATTCTTATTTTCATCTATTTCGGTTGTATTTCTCGTTTCTTTCTCTTTAGAAAATCTTCTTTTTTCCCCCTCTCGTTTTTCACTTGATGCTTCCCTTTAGTGTTTATATCAAATGGTCAAACATTAGTTGAAAAGTGTTTAGGAATTCGGTTTGTCTGTTCGTGCTCTAACTCACGTAAATATAGTCGGATTGACCTGCAATTGATATATTTTATTGAGGTTTAGTATGGCTTGTTCGGTATTGAAAATAAAGTGTGTAGCATTTATAGTTCCTTTACAGAGACACTCAAAATAATTCCGTTACATTACGGTATATGGGGAAACATCGCTTACGGCGTACTTTAATAATGTTACGCTATCTCAAATATATTGAAATTGATATGTATCACTGAGTTGCACTACAAGAGGAAGAGACTTACTATAGAATTACGTGTACATGGCATTCATCGTTCATTTACTTTACAGAGACACACAAAAGAATTCTGCTACAGTACTGTCTATCAATAATAATTGAATAACAATGGTTGGAAGTGCGTTTTTAGTTGTGGTACGTGTTTTTAAATTTAACTCATTTTTTGCATATAACTTGGTGTATAAATTCAATAGATCCAATACGGGGCTGCACAACAGATCTCGAGTACATTTCCGTTTATTGGCGGAATTTGCTGTAGGGGAAATTTGAACTATACCATTAGTTTCCTATCTTTAGTAAATTTTATAACACTATGTAATATATATATACAAATCTCTAGACCCTATACAGGGCTGCACAAAAGAATTCGTATAATTTTTCCGGCTTTTAACGGTAATATTTACATTATATTTACAAATGCGTTTTCCAAATTTTTTATTTAGACATAATCTTTCACCTTATTTACTGTGACGTTACAATATTCTGAATGTGTTGGAAAGTGTTTCATAATCTATGATTGACGCATGATTTTTCGTTCTTGTTTTCTTTTAATTCCATGTCGGATTTTCTAATCTTCTACTGCCATGTTCAAAGTTTACACATTAATAATGCTTAAATTTAAATTTATGAATATTTTAATGAGATTAAAAATTAAATAGAATGGCTTTGGAATAATTGATTAAAACCCACTTTTATTAAAAAAAGAAATGTTTTTCTCTGTATTTTTCGTGTTTTTAATTAATTATTTGCGTACCTTTTTTTTCGGCGCAGAAACAAAATCCAGAAGACAAATGGATTCTAAAGAGAAAAACAGATTTAATCAAATAATAACTAATTAAAAGGGTTTGAAAGTAATTACTTAAAACGCATCTTCATTTCTAAGTTGTAATTATACAGACAATTTGTCTTTGTCTTTACTACATGTTTCTTAAATTAATTATTTGCTTAATAATTTGATTCGATATAAACAAAAGCCAGAAGTCAAATAAATTAAAAAAAATAATAAAAAAAATAAAATTCCTTTATTTTCACTAACTATACCTTTACTGTCCTGTTTTATCTGTTATATTTAAATATATCTGTCCGTTTATATTTCACAGATACTTCTAGAATATGGAACGTTGGGCGATCAAATTAACACCAGTTATCCGCGTGGAGCATTCGGATTAGTTTCCGAGATACTATTATTTATTTATCTATTTTAATTTTTAACAACATTTCTGCAATGATAGCAATTAAATTACTCCATTTTTGTGGATAAGAGGGAGAAGAGGGGATACAACAGGGATTATTAGTTTTTATTTTATTTTATTTTTTAACGTCATTTTTAAAACGAAATTGAAAATTGAAAATTATATTTTATTTGAGTAGATGGTGTAAACAATATTGTGATTAAATTACATATTTGAACAATAATAACTTATTTTTCACATATATTTAACCGTCGGGAATCAATTTATTCTACAGAAACAAAAATCGCCTGCCAAAAAATAAGTAATTTAATCACAATATTGCTTACACTATCTATTCAAATAAAATATTGACACGCGATTTTTGTTTCTGTAGAATAAACTAATTCTTGACGGTTAAATATGAAAAAAATAAGTTATTATTTATTCAAATATGAAATTTAATCACAATATTGCTTACACCATCTATTCAAATAAAGTATAATTTTCAATTTTCATACACATTGACATTTAGACATCATTACAGTGTAGATTTTTTTTTCGGCTTTACATTCAACTAGGAAGAAAGATTTCCTTGCATTTAGGTGGACAATTATTGAGCTCTATTCAAAAGAAATGAATTCAAAGAAAAAGCATGTGCTATTTTCAATTAATTATTTTTGAAAGATAGCGGTTAAAACATTTCACAAAGGCACTAAAGGTAAAAGGATTTGTCCGGTAAAAATTAAGTACTTTTTTTTTTTGCTTGTACAGCATTTATTTTAATTAAAAAAGGTAATATTATATGTTTTAATAACTTTGTCATAATGACGTCATTAAACTCCGCTCTCTGAATACTAAGCCTACGCGCTGACACAACAATGGCGGCTGTCGTAGGCGGTTTTTTTCAGCGTTTGTACGGTCCCTTGAATTCGAATACCAATAATTTTCTAATTAATAGTTTTCTCCGTCCTATTTTCCTAAGATTAAATAAGTCAAATAAAACTTTAAGAAAATACTAGTGTCTAATTCCGGGGACCGTACAAACGCTTAAAAAAATCCACCTACGACAACCGCCCTTTTTGTGTCTGAACGCAGATCTAGTATTCAGGGGGTGGTGTCCAAAATTAGAAATCAAATCTTAAAACAACAATATACTTTTGACAAATAATGTTTTGCATCAAAAATCACGTAATCTGCAAAATATAACTTTCGCAATTTTTGAGTAACCTACAATATAAATAGGATTTCTTAACTGAAATGTATTATTTAAGAAAATTAATGTTACGAGTTTTTCAATAATATTTTATTTATTTTTCCTTTACGAGAAATCGAAAGATCTCGTTTGATGTAAATGCAACACATCGGATTGCCACGCAGCTAGTATTTAATTTAAAAAAGTTTTTTTTTCGTCTTCATTTTTAAACTGGCGAACAGATACTCTTTTTCCCGACTATTAATTAAAAGGGGGGGGAAATCTTGAAGACTTTGAAGAATTGGCAAGATGTACTGTCAAGACGTTAATGACGCATGGACTCCGTCCGCCATATGACGAATGCAGTCTGGATAAGACTGATGCTTCTTTGACGGAAAGTTTTTAACTGGTTGAAGGCATTATTTTTGCCCCTGGAAAGCTCCTATCCGTTTATTGCTTCTGCTTAATATACAAAAGTTAATAGCTTGATAAAGATTTATATATTTTTTACAGATAACAGAAAAAGATTACCATAAGTATACCATTTATTATTTTTTTCTTTATTTTTTAATAGCTAAAAGGAAAAGGATAAAATTAATATTTATTCTAAAGAATTTCATTATATTTTCGAATTTATTTCAAAATTAGTAAGTTTATATTAATATCAAAATAATTTCAATATTATATATCTATCTATCTCTCTATATATGTAATATAAACAATTTGAATAAAAGTTTCAGCCTTGTATTATTTAAGGCACCAGAAACACATTACAATAAATACACCTTTTCAAGTGAAAATTTAAGTAAAAACATCAGAAAAATATTTTAGCCACAGTATAAAAAAAATTCCTGAATAATAATTTTTAGAAATACTTTCTGTTTTCATTTTTCAGTAATTATACAAGATAAACATTTTCAAATTTTAATACTACTTTCCTTGGATTAACAGTATAGATATTGTTTCAAGAAATGTTGCAGGAAAGAAATGTTATAAAACGAATTGTTTTGCAACAATTGTACAATAAGTTACACCCATATTGCTGTTACTTTCTATCTTTCTATCTTTTTCTTTTTCTTTTCCCTTAATGCAAAAATAAAATAAATAAATAAAGTAAAAAATCCACGTCGAAATTTTCTAATCCGTTCTGTCATGTCCAAACTAATCACATTAGTAATGCTTAAATTTACATTTACATATATTTTCTCAATTTTAAGAATCGAATAAAATTGTTTTAAAACAAGTCCTTAAAACATTTTTTTCATTTCTAAATTGTAAGGCTGCGAACAGACAATTTTGTTTCTTGCTATTCCTTATTTCCTCAATTAATTATTTGTTTGATAATTGTTTTTGAGAGGCTTAAAAGAAAAAAAGCCGTAAGACAATTGCACACAAAAGAGATAACAAATAAACCTCATTTGCTTTCACTAACTATACCTCTATTGTCTTGTTTCACATTTAATTAACAAACCTTTTCACATTTTCATTTTAAAACTAACGAACAAATATCCAACTCTTTTTCCTGACCATTAATTAAAACGGCGAAAAACGATCTTGAAGTCTTTTAAAAACTGGAAAAATGCACTGTCCGGCAGTTAATGACATGGACTGCGTCTGCCTTGTGACAAATGTAGTCTGGATAAGATTGATGCTCCTTTAACAAAAAGGTTTTTAACCGAGTGATGGTAATATTTTCCTTTTTCTGACATGTACCAAAACATTTCATTGCATCTGTTAAATATTTAAAAGTTAATAACCGAATAAAGGTTTCAAAATTTTTATTGACAAGAACAGAAAAATATTTCAATAAATACATAATTTCTATTGTTTTTTTAAATAAATAAAACAGAAAAATAATGTTTTTTTTTTTTTCGAAAAGATTTCATTGCATTTTCCAAATTTATTTTTAAGTAAATAGGTCTACATTTATTTAGAAATGATAAAAATTTAGTACATCTTTAAAACATGTAGAAACAACGTACATTTTTTTCATTTAAAATTTAAGTGCGTTACAATACACAAACAAAATTGATTAAGACTTTTAGTAGTAAATTGAAAGTAGTAGTAATTTTTAAAAAATGCAGCAATTTTAAAAAAATCATGTCATGCTTTGCTATCGCTCTCTCTCTTTCTTTATTATCTCCTAAAAAAATCCATGTCAAAATTTTCTATTTTACGACTGTCATAGCAAAAGATTCTTCATTACTATTATTAAAATTTGCATTTATGATTATCTTACTGAAATTAACTAAATTGGCTTTACGTAAGAAAGTTCCGAAAATGACTTTAATTTTAAGTAAATACTTAAATCACATTTTCGTTTCCAAAATTTAAGCTTCGAAGAAAGGCAATAGACTTTCTTTACTGTCCTTCATTCTTTATTATTAACAGTTGTTTTATAATTTTATTTTTTCGGTAGAAACAAAAGATAGAAGAAAAATGCATTCAAAACACAACACTTATAAATCTCAATAATTTTTACTAATTACACTTCCATTGTCTTGTCTCGGATTTAATTGAAAAAAGCTTTTCACATTTTCATTTTAAATCTGACGAACTAATATCCAACTTTTTTACTTGACCATTAATTTAAATTCCCCTCACCCACCACCCTTCCCCTCCAAAAAAATAAAATCTTAAAGACTTTTAAGAACTGTAAGAATGCACTGTCAGATAATTAACAGTCTTTACTAGTCGCGCTAAGAAACTTGCAAGCTAATATTAAATCTATGGGAGCGTTCTTTTCAAATATCTTGCTTGCATTTTAATATTTAAAAAAAAAATATATATATATATATTTTTTTTTTTACAGTACACCTGAGATCGATATCTAACGTTGTGCGTTTGTACTATTTCGTTTTTGTTTGCACTTTTTTTTTTTTTTTTTTTTTTTTTTTTTTTTAAATGAGGACATTTTTACTTTTGGAACCGGTTGGAATGAAAATCCTACTATTTCAAAAAATTGGTGAAAAAAAAAGTAATTAAATTCGTTTTTGAAAAAATTTTGAAAAAGTATTTCTGTTTCTTTCCCTCTCTTTCGCTCTCTTATTAAAAAAAAAAAAAAAAAAAAAAAAAAAATCCACATTGAAATTTTTTAATTTGTTTCATAAAATTTCTACTGTTTCAAAAATTTAATTAATACATATATATATATATATATATATCATCATCATCATCATCATCATCAACCGTTTTCAATCCACTGCTGGATGTAGGTCTCCCCCAGATTTTTCCATTGTTGCCTGTCTAGTGCTTTAGTCATCCAATTAACACCGGCCACTTTTCTGATTTCGTCACTCCATCTTACTTGAGGTCGTCTTCTTGGTCGTTTTACATCTCTGGGATACCACTGTAGGGTGTTTGTGCTCCATCTATTGTCTTGTCTTCTTGCAATGTGCCCAGCCCATTTCCATTTTAGCCATTTAATTCTCTCGATAATGTCAAAAACTTTCGTCTGACTTCTTATCCACGTTATTCTCTTTCGGTCTCTTCTGGTTATGCCTAGCATACATCTTTCCATACTTCGCTGTGTTGTTTGTAATCTTTGTACCATCCGTTTTGTTAGTGTCCAAGTTTCTGCTCCATAAGTTAGTGCAGGCAAAACACATTGGTTAAACACCTTTCTTTTCAAACAAAGAGGCATGTTACTTTTCAGAATAATATTGTTCTTCCCAAAAGCACTCCATCCATTTCTTATTCTTCTATTGATTTCATTCATGATACTGTTGTCTGAAGATATTTCTTGTCCAAGGTACACATAACTTTCAACATCTTTAATCTCAGTGTTGTTGTAGACGATTTTCTTTTTTGATGCAAATGAATTGAACATCACCTTAGTCTTTTCCAAATTTATTTTTAATCCCACATTAATGCTAGCTTCTGCCAAATCTTTTAGCATATTTTGCAATTCTTCAGGGCTATTACTGAAAATTAAAATGTCATCAGCAAACCGGAGATGGCTTAAATATTCCCCATTTATTCTAATCCCTTTGTTTTCCCAATCCAGCTTCTTGAAAATACTCTCTAAGACAGCAGTAAAAAGCTTAGGCGAAATGGTGTCTCCTTGTCTTACTCCTCTTTCAAGCTTGATCTTCGCTTTTCCTTTGTCCAAACGGATGGTGGCTGTTGCTTTCTTGTAGATCTTCTTTATGATATTGATATAAGGTTTGTCTATACCAATGTTCTCCAGAGAAGTAATTACTGCAGATGTGTAGACCGAATCAAATGCTTTTTCATAATCAATAAAGGCAAGACAGAGAGGTAAATTATATTCTTTATGTTTTCCTATAACTTCCCTTACTGTTTGAATATGATCCATTGTGCTAAAACCACTTCGAAATCCTGCTTGTTCTCTAGGTTGAGCTGAGTCCAGAGCTGATTCAAGTCTTGTCGTTAAAACTTTGGTGAAAATTTTATAAATCAAATAAAATAAGACAGTAAGCTGATTGGACGGTAGTTTTTAATGTTTTCCTTTTCTCCTTTCTTATAAAGTAACACCATCACAGCATTATTCCAATCTTCTGGTACATCTGATTTCTCGAGACATTTGGAAAACAGTAAGGCTAGCATTTTTGAAAATTCTTCTCCTGCTTCTTTGATAAGATCAATTGTAATTCCATCTTCGCCAGGGCATTTACCTTTTTTCATGCCTCTAATGGCTTGTACAACTTCATCTGTCATCACTGGGATTATCTCTTCAGTTTCTGTTATGTTTACTAGTGGATCACGTAGGTTGATTTCCCTTTGATCTTCACATTTATATAGATCGTTATAGAATTTTTCGACAATGTGTACTATTTCATTATTGATTTTGGTGATTGTTCCATCTCCTGTCTTCAGTGCAAAAATACCTTTTCTTCCAACACACAGTTTGCGCTTAGCTGATTTTAAACTTTTGTTATCTTCTAGAACTTTTTTGACAAGATCACAGTTAAATTTTCTGATATCTTCTGTAACACATTTTCTTACCGTTTTACATAATTCTGCATATTCAACTCTTGATTTAGGATAGTTTTTCTTCATTTTAAATTCTCTGCGTTTCTTCATCAGTCTTCTTGTTTCTTCTGTTATTTTCTTTGTTTGCTTTACTTGTGCTTCACCAGCTATCGTCCTTGCAATTTCTTGTAGAGTATTTGTTATTTTCTTGTTCACTACTGTAACATCTTGTTCTTCTTCTAAGATTGATTGAAGTACTTGAAAACGATTTTTAAGTTCTAAATTAAATTCTTCTTTATGTTTCTGGAGATTTATAATATCGACTGATTTCTTTGAGCATTGCAAAAGCTTCATTCTTTCCACTTTAGTATTTAAAAGCAGTTTGCATCTAACTAACCTGTGATCGCTTCCTGTATTGAAGTTATTGAGAACGCTGCAATCCTGAATAAGATGCTTTTTGTTTGTCAAGATGTAGTCGATTTCACTTGTTGAGCCATTTGCACTACGCCATGTCCATTTTCTTTGTGGCTTTTTCTTGAAAAATGAATTCATGATATACATCTGCTCACATTCTGCAAATTCAATCAATCTGTTTCCTCTTTCATTACGCACCCCATATCCATGAATTCCTACTGAGAACTCACCTTTATTTTTTTCCCCAATTCTAGCATTCCAGTCTCCCATTATTAGTTTTATGTAGCATTTTCCTTTTTGATGCATTGAAGCTATTTCTTCATAGAAATCCTCAATTTCTTCATCAGTATAGCTAATTGTTGGTGCATAAACTTGGGTAATTTGCAGTTTGTATCTTTTTGACACTTGTATAACTAACCTTGCAACTCTATCTGATGCACTATCATATTCTACGATGTGATTCTTCCACCTTTTATGAATCAGAAATCCTACACCACTTGTTTTTCCATCTTCTGTACCTCTGTAGTACAATACATGTCCACTGGCAAGATCAATCTTCTCTTCACCTTTTCTTCTTATTTCGCATAATCCTAGGATGTCCCAGTTGATTCTTTCTAATTCTTCTTCAAGTTCCTGTAAACGACTTTCAGAAGATAAGGATCGTCCATTATACGTAGCCAAGGTCATCAACTTATGACAGCCAAACCGAGCCCGGTGATTCTTAGCACCCTCTGTCTTCATGTCTTTCTGATCGCTGCCGTAATCAGGAACATGCAGACTGCCGGGAATTGAGGGCCGTGATTTGTTTTGTGAATTCATGGTAAAATAAGGGGGGAGGTGGCCAAATTCCTCCACGCTGGCCAAGCGGGTTAGAGGAAGCCCATCCGCGTTCGTTCCCCATGCACTAGGCAAGGGTACTAACAGGCTGCACCGATGGAAGGTGCGGATTGGACATCAAGTCCCTGCTCCCAGTCGATTCCTTTAAGTCCTCCTCTGAGGCATTTAAAGGGTCTTCTCCTAGTTAACAAGCAGAGGCTATTAAACAGCCCATATATATATATATATATATATATATATATATATATATATATAATATATATATTATATATATATATATATATATATATATATATATATATATATATATATATATATATATATATATATATATATATATATATATATATATATATATATATATATATATATATACAGGGTGTCCGAAAAGTCTGGAAACGTTCGAATAACTCGAGAAATATACATCGTATTGAAAAACGGAAAAATGCATGTTCAATAGTTTTGAAAAATCTATTTAGGGATATCAAAGTTAACATTTTTCTAAAATATTAAACACGTATTTTTCCGTTTTTCAATCTAATGTATATTTCTCGAGTTATTGGAGCGTTTCCAGACATTGCAATGGTAACGATTCTCACAGCATTGCACTCGATTACAGCGCCATCTACAATGTTTCGAAGAAAATGTTCAGTACAAAAGTTACGTATTTTTTCCCGTAGAATCCGAATCTGCAATAAAAAAGGGGGCCATCATTTAAAATTTCAAAGTTGCCCTCCTTTCCCCCCGGGGGGCAAAGTTGGGGGGGGGGCAATTTTCATATCCCTAAATAGATTTTTCAAAAATATTGAACATCCATTTTGCCGTTTTTCAATCCGATGTATATTTCTCGAGTTATTTGACCGTTTCCAGACTTTTCGGACACCCTGTATATATATATATATATATATATATATA
This sequence comes from Maratus michaelseni, assembly GCA_963931845.1. Classification (NCBI taxonomy): domain Eukaryota; kingdom Metazoa; phylum Arthropoda; class Arachnida; order Araneae; family Salticidae; genus Maratus; species Maratus michaelseni. The sequence goes on from OZ007588.1 coordinate 74,666,921, forward strand.
TATATATATATATAATTATAATATCTTTGAATTTCAAAAAACATATCAAGTTCTTGTAACATTCTAATTAAATCTCCTAAGAGATAATTAGTAATAAAGCGTAGACAGAATACCATATAGTTAATAAATTAACAAGTGCAATCATAATTTTACCATAGCATTTGTTTCAATGGTAATTGGCCAAAAATACTGAAAATATGAATAATATTTAAAAATGGAGAGAGAGAAAAAAAAAATTATATAATAAACCATAAAATGTTAATAATTTGAAGTTGATATCAAGTGAATACAAATGGATTTTGAAATGAAATATGAACTAAATATAATGGAAAATTGGATAACAAGAGATTTAAATTAGAATTGAATATGAAAAAATACGTGTAGATATAATCATCAGCCTGGATGTATCCACACGTGTTTTAAAAATAATACAGTATTTCATAAATATACTGGTTATTTTCATAAATTTCATAAATTTCATAAATATACTGTTGCATTTATGCTAAGATCAGTATATTCATCCAGGTATATTGTATTATTACCAGAAAACAATTGGAAATAAAAAACTTGTAAAGAATAGATAAAATATGTTACTCACAATAATTATCCAAAATTCTGTGAACATCACAAGACATTTATTAGACTTTTTATAACTGATCATTAGTATCACTTAATATAAAGGTGATCGGCTAAACGCACATTCACCCTGACCATATAAAGTGTAAACAATGTTCAACCAGCTTAATAATAGTCCTTATATATGTTTAAATTGTATTTTTTGCTATATCATTTGCTATATTTTATCGCACACTAAAACAAAATAAATTATTACATAACATGTTTATATTTATATAATGTAATAAATGTTATTTAAAAGAGTTGATAATTGAATTTATCAAAAAAATAGGATAACCATATAGTTTTGCTTGATTTCGTATAAATCTAATATTTTTGTTTTTATTTATATCTGAGCATAGATATTTTATACGATGAAGGTAATTGATAATTATATTTTTATAAACTGCTTTATGTAAACATGAAGCAAAATTGGTAAAAATATTTACTTTAAATGGAAAGTCAAATCTTTTATCATAAATATCAAAAATTAATTTATAATTATCATTAATATTAATTTTTAAGTCAAGAAAATTTATATTATTATTAATCAAATCATTTTCGCTTAATGTAAGCTGATTAGGATAAAAATTGAGTGGTGGTGTGCAATTTTTATCATTGAAATAAAAAATGATAATGTCATCAATATAGCGATAAAATACATAATCATTGTTTGGACCAATATTTCTTTCATAATAATATAAGTAAAGGTCAGAGAGAATACTAGAAGCGGTCCCACCCTGCGGTATTCCCTGGCATTGTTTATAAATAATATTCTCATATATGATGTAATTATTATGCAATGTAAAGTTTAATAAAGTTTTAAAAAAATTTATGGAAATATGATCTTTTAATTTTAATTGAGATTTAAATTCTTTAAATAATATACACATTGTTTTATGTAAGTCTTTTATATCAATGTTATTAAATAAATCATTAAAATCCAATGTTTTTATGAATTTTACCGGATTGATATTATGTATTTTATTAATAAGCTGAAAACTGTTTTTTAGGCAATGTTGGTTATTATGTTTTATTGTTATATCATAAATCTGCTTTAAAATATTAAGAAGTAAATTGCTTGCATTATTATTATATGTGTTACACCCGATGATAACTGTGCAAAATTTAATTGGATTTTTATGAAATTTTGGAATTATAACAAGATAAGGATAATTTAAATTATTACATTTGATTTTTAGTAATTTGTGATAATTTAATAATTTTCTATTATTAATTTCAATATTTAATTTAGTTTTATTAAAAATATTACTTATGTTAATTGCATTGTGAATTAACACTTTATAGAACTCTTTACAAATAATAGCATAATTATTTGGAGATTTATCAACATAAGTAATTATAAATTTGTTTTGTAGTTCTGATATATGTTTATTTATATTTTTGAAAGCTGCATGTGTAATATGTTGATAATTTTTTATAATTTCATTTTTAAATTTATCCATTACAGAAAATCTCCATTCACTAAAATACTCGATAGGTTTATTGTAATCAATAGCAATTTTAATATATATATATAAGCAACAATTTTACAAGATAGTTATACGCACGTTATAGTTGCTTTTCTCTCTCTCTCTCTCTCTCTCTCTCTCTCTTTTAAAAAATATTCCAAATTGAAATCTTCTAATCTACTACTGTCATATCAGAAATTTTCAAAATTAATAACGCTTAAATTTATATTTGGGAATAATTTGATGAAATAATAATTAATTAAAAGGGTTTGCAAGTAATTACTGAAAACACCCTTTTATTTCTAAAATTGTAAGTCTTGGTATTAACAATTTCATAGAAAGGACAAATCAGATAAAACTCATTTATTTTCACGAACTATATAACCTCTATTATTTTGTTTCAAATTTGATTAAAAAAATAAAAAAATAAAACTTTTCAGATCTTCATTTTAAAATTGACAAACAAATAAATATCAAACTCTTTTTCGCGATCATTAAATAAAACGACGAAAAATTAAGTTGAAGACTTTTTAAGGACTGGAAAACTACTTAACGACATGGACTGCGTCTGCCATATGACAAATGCAGTCTGGATAAGATTAATGCCTCTTTTTCAGAAAGGATGATAGACCTACCCACTGATGGAAGTATATACAGTTTTTTTCCAATGCGTTATATGACATATGTTTATCTGGATAAAAGTTTAAACAATTTTTATTATACAGGGTGTCTAAAACATTGACCTCGGCTTTTATTCCTTAAATATTGATCATAGACATATATTATAAAGTTGCGTAAAAAAAAAAAAAAAAAAAAAAAAATGTAGAGATTTTTATGAAATTGATTTAAATTTTCGGGGAATTAAACTTGAAGAAATACAGAATTTAAAATTTTTATACGACACCCGTAGAAAAAATTCTCCCAAGAAAGTAAAATGTGCCCCTTACACTAATAACATGTACAAAATTTCAGCATTTTATCATGAAAAGTTGCAGAGATATGTTTAAACAAAGTCGGTGAGGTGTTAATCATGAATTAAAATGTAAATGTTATTATTTCTACACAGTTTAGCTACTTTTGTACCAATAAATATCACACTTATTATTTATTTATGCAATCACATTGTTTACTTTTGTAATTTGTGTACGACCCCTGAAACGCGATCATTCGATCATGATTTTTTCCCCTTTGCGAACTCATATACAGTCATCAAAAAGTGGTTTAAGTCAGTATTTGTGTATTTTCACATCTCTGCGACTTTTTATGATAAAATGCTGAAATTTTGTACATGACCTCATTAGTGTATGGGGCACATTTTTGGGCGAAAATTTTTTGCACGGGGGCGGTATAGAAATTTAAATTTTGTATTTCTTCAAATTGAATCCCTTGAAAATTTTAATCGATTTCATAAAATTCTGTACCTTTTTTCACGTAACTTTGTAAGTTATTATATATGTCTATGATCAATATTTAAGGAATAAAATCCGAGGTCTGTATTTTGGGACACCCTGTATACTGAATTTGTATTCTATAAGATCTTTTGAATTTTTGGAGAAAAATAATTAACAATGAAATTTTTTTAATTAAAATGTATAAGTCATAAGCTGAAAATGCAATTATTATCATTTATAAATATTAATTAGATCTTTCGATCGCCGCAAGGTGCCTTAAAATTGATCTATTATTTCCCGAGTTTTTGAGTAACTGAAAGATTGGTCGATTCTATAATAGAAGATGAAGCCAAAAACAATCGAATAAGATAAATTATATAGTAAATATATATATATATAAAGATAAATGGAAATAACTGGAATTTATTCGAAATTAACTATGGATTGATACCAGAAGAATACGAAACTCACATGTTTTATAATGGAGCTCAAATTGAAATAAAATAGGAAAATTAATGTAAAAAATAATAAGAGGGTAGGAAAAAATAATAAATACATTATAAATTAATATTGAAAAGATGCTTAAATAAAATTACTTATAAAAAAAAAAAAGTAGAAATATAAATGTAAATTAATTAATAAATAAGCAAAAGGGGAGGGGGAGGTATATAAAAAACATAAGTGTTAAACAGTTAAATGAGACAAAATATATTTATGTATATAGTAAATGTAAGATGATGTATAGATTAAATGTAAGATGATGTATAGATTTAGATTGAAGTGAAGTAGATAAATGACATTCTCCCACACTAATCTAAGAAGTTAATTAAAAATTAACAACCACTTTTTCAAGGACAGGAAATCTACAATTATAAACAAAGGACTATTGTTTTATGTAGATAACACCAGCTTAATACCAAAATTCATGTTACCTTGCTGCCCGAACAATCGTTGAACCAAGATTGAAAAACAACAAAACCTTTTAAAATGGAATATTATCAATCATATCATTCGAATAAGAGGGGGGGGGGAAGTTATATATTACTTACATTAAATATTTACCTATATTTTTTAGCATTAATCCTCTAGCACATGTTCAAAAATTTGTATCTAACGAAAAAGGTTAATTTAACCGTTAAGAAGTATATCTTTCAAATCATAAATTGTAACCAACAGTTGCAGTTATTATAATTTAACTACAGAGATTACAACATTTTTTAAGATAAAAAGGAGAGAAAAAAAATAATAAATAAAAACTATTAATTTAATTACTATAATTTTAATTTAATTAAATTAAAATATATATTATATTACTGGATAATTTAAAATTATATCATAAAGAATATCACTCGTTTTCTATAAATTCGGGCTGGGCACATTGCAAGAAGACAAGACAATAGATGGAGCACAAACACCCTACAGTGGTATCCCAGAGAGGTAAAACGACCGAGAAGACGACCTCAAGTAAGACGGAGTGACGAAATCAGAAAAGTGGCCGGTGTTAATCGGATGACTAAATCACTAGACAGGCAACAATAGAAAAATCTGGGGGAGACCTACATCCAGCAGTGGATTGAAATCTGTTGTTGATGATGATATATGCCTGACATGTTCCAATGCATTTCATTGCATCTGTTTCATATTTAAAAGTTAATAGCTGGATACAATTTAAACGTTCTTTTATTAAAATTAACAGAAACAGATTACAATAAATACGCCATTTCTATATATTTTTTAATAAATAAATAATAAAAATCCTAAAAGGATTTGGTGCATCTTCAAAATTTATTTATAAGTTAGTAGGTTTACATTTATTTCGAAATAATTAACATTTAATTGCATATTTAATACATTACCATCCTAGCAAAATTTTTTTCATCAAAAAATGCGATGTCCATAAAAAAATCGGTTAACATTTTTAAATTTCAACAGAAATTGAAGAAGAAAATATTCATGTAATTATTAGACGCATATTTAATCACAGAAAAAAAAAAATATCATAATAATTTTCAGGGATATTTCCTGAAATTTTAAGTAAATGTTACAGTAGAAAAAATTCCAAATTTTAACAATATTTTTCATAAATTTCGTACCATTTCGAAAAAGTGGTGAAAAAAAAATATTTTTTCTTTTTTCGAATAATTCTACAAAATAATTACACTCATTGCTGTTACATTTTTTTTTCTTTGTTTCTCTTTCTCAAAAAAAAAATTGCATATTAAAATTTTGCAGTGTACTGATTGTATAATCTTCAGTTTAATAAAGTTTATATTAGTTCGAAAAATTTGTGAATTTTTTTTTTTTTTTTTTTTAATAATTTTACAAAATAATTACATGCACTACTGTTGCTTTCTTTCTTTTCCCTCTCTCTCCGTTAAAAAATATTCCACATTGGAATCTAATTTCTAATACACTACTGTCATATTAGACATCTTCACATTAATAAGGTTTAAATGTATAATAATTTAATCAAATAATAATTAATTAAAAGGCTCTGAAAGTAATTACTTAAAACACATTTTCATTTCTAAATTGTAAGTTTCGGTACAGAGAATTGCCTTTGTTTTTACTACCTGTTTTTTAAAATAATTATTTATTTAATAATTTTATTCGATACAAACGTTAGTCATGTTTAAATGTATAATAATTTAATCAAATAATAATTAATTAAAAGGCTCTGAAAGTAGTAATTACTTAAAACACATTTTCATTTCTAAATTGTAAACCTCGGCACAGACAATTGTCTTTGTTTTTACCACCTGTTTTTTAAAATTAATTATTTGTTTAATAATTTTATTCGATGGAAACATTAATCATGATTAAATTTATGATAATTTAATCAAATAATAATTAATTAAAAGGCTCTGAAAGTAATTACTTAAAACATACCTATTTTCATTTCTAAATTGTAAGCCCCGTTACAGACCTCGTCTTTGTTTTTACTACCTGTTTTTAAAATTAATTATTTGTTTAATAATTTTATTCGATATAAACAAAAGGATGAAGACAAATAAATCCAACAGACAAAACAAATACAACGCCTTTATTTTCCTAAATTATGCTCCTATTGTCTTCTTTCTGATTTAATTTAAAAAAAAAAAAAAACTTTTCACATTCTCATTTTGAAACTGGAGAACAAATCCCCAACTCTTTTTACTGACCATTAATTAACTCGGCGAAAATAAAATAAAAAAATCTTGAAGATTTTTAAGAAGAGAAATAATGTACTGTCAGGAAGTTAATGACACGAACGGAGTCTTCCACATGATAAATGCTGTCTGGATGAGATTATTTCTTATTGGACAAAAAAGTTTTTAACCGACTGATACAATATTTTTTTACTTTACTGAAATATTTCATTAGATATATTCCAATATGTTTTATTGCATGTGTTTAATAGTCGAAAGTTAATAATGGAATAAAGGGTTTAACATTTTTAAAGATAACAACAAAAGATAAACAGACCCTTTTTATTGTTTTTAAATACCTAAAAAGAGAGAGAGAGAGAGAGAGAAAATTAATGTTTATTGCATGGGATTTCGTAATATTTTCGTAATTCATTTATAAATTAGAACGCTGATATTTATTTAGAAATGATTTGGTTAGATAAATAGATAGGTGGTAGATAGATATAAATAAAGTCATTCAGATACTTCGATGCAGAGTTCTGCGCATTCTGAACCCAAAAAATTTATTTAAATATAACCCGACAAGAAAAAAAAATTTGTTAACACGAAACCCGCCCCAACTCGACACACTTAACCCGAACTCGACATGCTTAAACTCGAATCCGAACTAAAAGAAAATTAATCCATATTTTAATAGAATTATGGAAAAATAATTTACATTTATATTTCTAATATCAATTTTATTTTTTATGTTGAAAAATGAACACACACACACACACACATATGTACACAAGAAATATGTTTGTGTGTATGTCTGTCTGTATACAATGATTAGAGAAATCTACCGCACATAGAGGTCTTAAAATTTGGATGAAGATAGACGAAGGCAGTCCAAATGCTCCTGAGACTAGTATTTTTTATTTTTTGATAATTAGCCGAGATATTAATTAAAAACCATAATGAACATCGCAAATTGGCGAGTTTCCTTCATTCCACCTGTGCATTCTCCGGACGTTCCGCGGTCTTTCATGTAAACGAAAGCGAAGCTCTTGCTTAATTTCTGTATTTTGAAATCGCGATCGCCCGGTCTCTACAAAAAGAAAGAAAAAAAACACGAAAATTTTTGCTGTATATTAATATTTACTATTTCAGAAAACATTTTTACTGGCCCTCGATTACGTCAACTTTCAAGTTTTCCTTTTTACTGCAATTTGAAACTGTCACATCCGCTTTCAGGACGAAAATAAATAAAGAATACTCACATATTTGGAGTAGCTTTCCCTTTCTAACGGTGTATATTTTAAAAAAGAAATTAATATTTATTATTAAAAAATATGTACATATTTTCCGAAAATCGATTTGTGTTTTCCGATTTCTTTTCAAGTATTCTATTTTTTTTTTCATTTAAATTTTAAAATTGTTGCTCACGTCTTCCGCAAGGAAAAAAAAATTAACTTATTCATCGTACTTTTTCGGTTCTGGCGGAACGTTTGCTTTTGGAAAATATTTCTCCAGTTTTAAAATGTCATCTTCCTTTTGCGGACGGGAAAAAAAATACTTACCTATTTCTCGTACTTTTCCGATTCTAACCATAAAAAAAAAAATATTAATAAAAATTAATTACAAAAAAATTCTATTAAAAAAAAAAAAAAAAAAAAAAAAAAAAAAAAAAAAACTATTTTTAGGCAGCCGATTTACAGATTCGCCAGATTTTGTTTCTTTCTCCCCTCAAAGCCTTTGCAGATATTTCTCGCTTGGATATCATTAAATTTTCGTGGGATATCATTTCGTGTTTTAAAAAAGCAAGGGGATTGTGCGTGTTTATATTTTTCAGGTTTTCTCAGAAAGTTTTAGTCAGTATTGAAAGTTTATGCATTTAAATGTCAATAATTAAATCGGTAATCGCCATAACGGCCCTGGCCCCTTAGTTCGTTTGGAAAGATTTTCGTTTAAAAAATGTAAAATCATACGAATTCAAGGTTCGTTTTGCAAAAAACAGACTGGAGTGCGCGTAGCATAACCAGTGTACACTGTCGAAGGCACTGGGAACCTGAACTCTATGTTTTTCGTTTAAAAATATAAAATCAAACAAATTCAAAATTGTACAATGCAGAAGGTAGTGAGGGGCCCCATCTAGGTTTATTTGCATGAATTTTCGTTTAAAATATGTATAATCTAATATATAAAATATCATATAAATTCGAGGGACAGTGGAGCACCAACATTAGATTAGTTTGGAAGGCTTTCCGTTTAAAAATATGAAATCATTCAACGCCGATTTGAGGTATATTTTATATTTAAGTATATTATCACGGACCCGGGCAACGCCGGACGGGTCAGCTAGCACACGCACACACACACACACACACACACACACACACACACACACACACACACACATATATATATATACTTATTAATGTTCCTTTCCATCTAAAAAAATATTCTAGAAGTTTTTTTTTTATTGTGTCAGTCCGAACCCTTTACGTATCAGTAAATAATCTCAAAGATTGCAGTTCGAAAATTTTATCCACGGGTGTATTATGATAGATAAACAAAATTGATTAAGATTTAAAAATTCAGCTGAAAATTGAAGAAAAAAACAATTTTTCTCTATGAATCAGAAATCTGTTTCAGCTACAGTTTAAGAAAAAAAAATATCTTCGTAATAATTTCTACTAATTTTTCCTGGAATTTTCCGTAACTATCCAGAATTAAAATTTTCAATTTGTAACAATACCTTTCATGGAGTTCTACGTATTAGATTGATGCAAAAATTCTGCCGTATCTCGAAACCTTAATTCAATACCTTTATTACCGGTAAATTTTTAATACTCGTTGATTTTATCTATATCAGTTCAAAGAAAGCAGGTAAAATAAAAATATCAGGCATTAAAATTTTACCGGTATTAAAGGTATTAAAATACGACAGAACTTTCGCATCAACCTAATAGTATATGTGCTGTTTCGCAAAATCGATAAAAAAAAAATAATAAAACCAGAAATATTTTTGGTGAAATTTTAGAAAATTTGCTTGAATTGTTTATTTTTTCGCTCTCTCTGTCTCTCCCTGTCTCTTTTTTCTTTAATTCTATATCAAAATTTTCTAATCTGTTACTGCCAGGTCGTAACACTTCACATTAATAAAGCTTAAATTTGAACAATAAAATACATTCTAAAAAACCTTCAAAATATATGCTAAAACACTTTAGTTGCTCAAAAGACGTCGAATATCAATGAAAAAATCATTTAAATATTGACATGTTTCGATTGATTTGCTCAATGATCATCAGAACACATAAGAAACATAATTTACACAAAAATTGGAATGCATGAGCAGTCCCTATAATAAAGTGAGGAAGCAATTTTCTCTATAAGGAAAGGGCAGCTGACGTCACTGTTGGTAAAATTACTGTTGGTTCGTAAGAAAAACCGGTTCCTTCTCTATCACTCTTACTGTACACATGATATGGGACGATTTCATTGGTCTACGTTAAGCTGCTCTATGATATGATTGGCCTACGTGGCCATAATGATTCCTGCAATGATCGCTACGACAAAAATGTAGTGGTAAATTGGTTGATGGAACTGTTTGTCTTTTCCTTATAGTTTTAACACCGCTCGTAGTCCCATCTGTAGTCCGCTCCCCACTATTATTCAACCATTCAACCCAAATATTTCGAATATGAAATGACAATGTATCATTAACAGGACCCGATTAACCTCTGAATCTAGAGAAAGCACAGTATCATTTTGGGACCCCCCTTTCATTTGGCAAAAGTTTTCTTAATTCTTCATTTATGAAAACTCACCAATGATACTAATATTATTCCCGGGAGTAGCTTCGTCGAGATTACATATATTTCATTAAAAAGCTTTTTCATGTTCCCTGTATATACTTCAGATGTATTTAGTACATATATCTGTATGCTAAATTTCCCGGTGGTTTCTAACAGGCACATCAGGATACTATAGGATTGATTAACATCCTATTGATGACAATATTTCATATTTCCATGTTAAATAAGTTTCGTGAAGTAGTGCGTGGATTTCATCTTGGATTAAGCAAACTTTCTTAAAAAAGAAAAAGAAAAAAAATACAATGTAAAGGAAGGAAAATGGGAATTAGTGGGCCCTCTTCCAAGTCATTTTGGGGGCCCTTTTAAATTTTAGAGGGGAAGCATGTGCTTCACGTGCCTTTTGGATAACCAGGCCCTCACACACTTTCGAACTTCTTATATAAATTTCAATCGATTCTCTCACAAATAGTTGTAAATAAAAATTAGATCAATAAATTAATTTAGCTTCTTTGAATTAGGACGTTTTTTATTCAATTTATTACTAAGTCTTGATAAGGCTGTATTCCCCCCTATTATATTTAACATCTGTAATATGTTCCTTACATCTAATTTTGAATTTCCTTTGGGTCATACCTACATAATAATTTCTAACATTTTTTTTCCATGTATGACCCAAAAGAAATTCAAGATTAGTTGTAAGGAACATGATGACGATTCAGTGAATCAATCGAAACATGTCATTTTTTTTAATGTTTTTTATTGATATTTGACGTCTTTTAAATCAATTAAAGTGTTTTGTATTTATTTTTAAGATTGTTTGGAATATATTTTAGGGTGTTACTTTTAATGGGCATACTTAACACTTCTTTTTTTATTTGTGTAATATAAATATTTGAGCTTAAATTTGCATTATTTTCTCGAAGTTAAGAATTTACCAAAATTATTTTAAAATAGCTTTATAAAATATATTTTAATTTTTAAATTGTAAGACTAAGAACGTACAGTTGCATTTCTTTGTTCTGTCTGTCTTCTTAATTAATAATTAATTTAATAATTAATTTTTTTGCCCTAAACAAAAGCCAATTGACAAAAGCATCTGAAAAATTGATAAATCTCTTTTGCTTTCAATAACTATACCTCTATTGCCCTGCTTCAGATTCAATTAAAAAAACTTTTCAAATCTTCATTTTAAAACTGGCGAACAAATACACAACGCTTTTCCTGACCATTAATTAAAACGGCGAAAAAAAAAATAATCTTGAAGATTTTTAAATAGGGGTATAATGTATGTGTTAAGCAGTTAATGACATGGACTACGTCTGTCATGTGACAAATGCAGTCTCGTTAAAATTAATGTTTATTTTACAGGAAAGTTTTTAACTGGTTAATGGGAATATATTTTTTTTTCCTGGAAAACTCCAAAGCGTTTCATTGCATCTGTTTAATATTCTAATTTTTTTTATCTAGATAAAAGTTTATTTTATTTCTTTAAAAATACGTATAATAGAAAAATATTACCATGATTACACTAATTATATATATATATATATATATATTAAATAACTGAAAAATGAAAAAAAAAAAAAGTCTATTCCAAAGGATTTCGTTACAGATTCTGAATTTATATATAAGCTAATAAAATTACATTTATTTCGAAATGATTTTAATATTATGTACCTATATATATGTATATTTATATCTATCTACCTATATAAAACAAAATTACATGTGAAAATTAACCAGAAAATTTATAAATTATACTATTCAAATATGTTTACAATGATATAAATTTAGTTATCTATCTATCTATCTCTAAATTTGTAAACACCCTTTTTTGTCTATGTAAACACCTACTTTGTGTTAAGATAATTACTTAAAGCAATTTTTATTTCTAAATTGTAAGACTGAGAACATACAAGTGTCTTTATTGATATTTCCTGTTTCCTTAATTAATTATTTGTTTATTTTTTTTCGGCGTAAACAAAAGCCCGAATACAAATGCATTCAAAATAGAAAAGAGAGAAAATTCATTTACTTTCACTAACTATACCTCTATTGTACTGCTTCATATTTAATTAAAAAAGCTTTTCACGTCTTCATTTAAAAGCTGGCGAACAAGTACTCAACTCTTTTTTTTCCGTCTATTAATTAAACTAGTCGTTGGGGGCCACCGTAATACTTACCCATCATGGATATGCATAATGTAAAATATTAAAATAAAAATGTGTAAACGGCTTATAAAATGCATTGCAATTCAAATAAAATCGTGGCTTGATGACGTCACAAACTTTAAAGGCTCGATTACTGAATTGCTTAAAAGAGGTTTTTCCTGATAACTCCAAAAATAATAATTCTATTAACTAGCGGTTTATTGCATCTGATTAAGCGTCAAATTTCCAATTAAAATATATCTTTGAAGTGAAATTTGGATGAAATACAGGGTCATTAAAAATCGAAGAGTGTGGAAAATAGGATTCCAAATATCTCGGCAACTAATTATCCGATCGACTTCATGCTTTATTCAAAATTTATGTTTTTTTTATTGTCTTTTATATTCATTTCTTAAAATAAACAATTTCGAAAATTTTTATATACCTTTCATCAGAACGAATATTTCGAGAGTCCGAAAAAAATTGTTCCGGTTAATCGAGGTTATTGAAATGAAACAGGCTTCTTCCCATTATTACATACTAAGTACATACCAAATTGCAAGTCTCTATCTCAATTTTTTCGGGAGATAGAGCGTTTACAGACACACAGACACACACACAGACACACAGACGGACGGCAAATTTTTTTTTCTAAAAATATGTTTTTCGGAATCTCCAGTGTCTGAAACGTGTAAATCCGTCAAAAAAAATTTTTCGATTTTCAAAACGATTACAAGACTTACCCTATACTACGTATGATGGGTAAGTAAAAAGGGAAAAAATCCTGAAAACTTTCAAGAATTAGAAGGAAGTACTGTCAAGTAGTTAATGACTTGGACTGCGTCCGGCATATGACAAATGCAGATCGGTTAAGATTAACGCCTTTTTGACAGCAAAGTTTTAAACCAACTGACGGCAGTATTTTTTTATTTTACTGAAATGTTCCCATTTGTTTTACGGCATCTGTTTAATATTCAAAAGTTAATGTAGCTGGATAAATGTGTTATCTTTTTTCTATTTTTAAGATAACAGAAAAATATTACCACAAATGTACGATTTGTATTGTTTTTTAAATAGCTAAGAGAAAAGAGAAAATGCATGTTCATTGCGAAAAGATTTCGTTAACATTTAAAAAAAAATTATTTTATAAGTTAGAAAGTCTACATTTGTTTCGAAATCTATTGTACTGCTTCATATTTAATTAAAAAAGCTTTTCACGTCTTCATTTAAAAGCTTGCAAACAAATACTCAACTCTTTGAGTATGAATAGGAGTAATAGAGAAACAAATAGATAGTACTTCAGGAAGTGATTATAACGTCATATGAGTTTGAGGAACGTATTGGATCATGATAAAAACCCGATTATGGAAATATTGTCATATTTTAAAATTTTGAAGGTCTCTATACAACATGTTTAATTTTCCGCTATCGGACAGGTTCAGATTTTCGAAAAAACGAGAAAAATAGACCGGTAAATTTTTACTTTATAAAATGTTGATTTTACTTTATAAAATGTGTTTATATAATGTTGATTTCCAATAAATGATCTTAGTATACGCATGTGTGGGTATGTACCTTGTACTCAATATACTTATTTTATAATGTTTTCTAGAACACTCTAGTATTTTTTTTCTCTTTTACATTTAAAAAAAAAAATATTCGTTTTAGGTAGATTTCGTAAGAAATACTACCTATTACATTCTCACCTAAGTTGGAAATTTTGAAAAATTTTTGCAGATTTACGCCGATCATGACTCCCAGAACCCAAAACCACCCCCAGTTCAAAACTTTATCTATCTATCTATCTATCTATCTATCTATCTATGTCACTTTTTTATGACCACGATAACTAGAAATATTCTGCATAAATCTCATCTAAACTGATACATAAAATCAAGGGACGTAAAATCTCGGTCAAGTTCGTTAATGGGCAAAATCGAGAAAAGGGGGGGGGAAATGGGGGGCTTTTTGTGAAAACAGAAAACCCCCCATAATTTCTTAATTATTATACGTATCGAATCCGTTTAAAGTTATTATTACTTCTAGGAAAAGGGCCGAAAATTTATGTATGGCAGATTTTTGATATAATTAAAAATGGCCCCAAGGGGGGAAAAGGGGGGGGGGGTTAGAAGAAAATAAATCATAGCTTCGTCAATTCACACGATATCAAATCCGCGTAAATTTATTATTAATCCTCTTAATATTATCTAAAACTTTTATATTGACAAGTTTTTTATAGGACCAACCGTTATAGCAAAAAAAAAATTAAAAACAAAAAAAATCTCTGCCGGCTCCGCCTGCAAACAAGTTATTCGAAGTAGATTCGAAGTAGGCGGTTCCAACTCCCGCATCTTTTCGAAACTAATACATAAAATCAAGAGGCATAAAATCTCGGTCAAGTTCGTTAATGGGCAAAATCTAACCAAGGGGGGGGGGGATGGGGGGGGGGGCTTTTTGTGAAAACAGAAAAAAACCCATAATTTCTTAATTATGATACGTATCGAATCCGTTTGAAGTTATTATTACTTCTAGGAGAAAGGCCAAAAATTTATGTATGACAGATTTTTGATATAATTAAAAATTGCCTTAAGGGGGGGAGGGGGGTTTTAGAAGAAAAAAAAATCATAACTTCGTCAATTCCCAAGATTTCATATCCGCTTGAATTTATTATAAATCCTCTTAATATTATCTAAAACCTTTATATTGACAAGTTTTCTATAGGACCAACCGTTATAGCAAAAAATAAATTAAAAACAAAAAATCCCTGCCGGCTCCACCTGTAAACAAGTTATTTTTCGAAGTAGGCGGTTCCAACTCCCGCATCTTTTCGAAACTGATGATACATAAAATCTCGGTCAAGTTCGTTAATGGGCAAAATCGAACCAGGGGGGGGGGGGATGGGGGGCTTTTTGTGGAAACAGAAAAAAACCCATAATTTCTTAATTATGATACGTATCGAATCCGTTTGAAGTTATTATTACTTCTAGGAGAAGGGCCGAAAATGTATGTATGACATATTTATGATATAATTAAAAATTGCCTTAAGGGGGGGGGGAGGGGGTTTTAGAAGAAAAAATTCATAACTTCGTCAATTCCCAAGATTTCAAATCGCTTAAATTTATTATAAATCCTCTTAATATTATCTAAAACTTTTATACTGACAAGTTTTTTATAGGACCAACTCTTATAGCAAAAAAAAAAAAAAAAAAAAAAAAAAAAAAAAAATCCTGCTGGCTAAGCCTGCAAACAAGTTAGGTTCCAACTGCCGAATCATCGCAAAAAGGTCATTTCTTCCGCAATTACCGACAAACAGGCGCCCCACGGTCTGCGTCTTCGAAATCTACCTGTGCCTGTAGGCCGAGCCGTCAGGGATTTTTTGGGTTTAAGAGGGCACAATCAGCACATGGTAAAAGCGATAATTAGATCAAAAGCTATGACGCTTTCATGCTGTACTGTCAGTGATGGT
The DNA here is from genome assembly GCA_963931845.1 of Maratus michaelseni. Taxonomy (NCBI): domain Eukaryota; kingdom Metazoa; phylum Arthropoda; class Arachnida; order Araneae; family Salticidae; genus Maratus; species Maratus michaelseni. Next base: position 74,682,943 of record OZ007588.1, read on the forward strand.
TTTCCGGCCTTCTTAGAGGATTTAAGTGCATTTACCTCAAGATGTGTTTTTTATCGTGTTCTCTAAATCTTCTCTAAGTCTTCTAAGTATGTTCTCTCATATTTATTGTTCATACTCATAAATTAAGAATAATGACCAGACATTTTCGATTTTAGACGTTTAATCGAATATCTCCAGAAATTTTAGATACGTCGTCTCTGAACTTTGAGTGTGTAAAGTACATGGTTGATTTCATCTTTTTCAGTGACGATTTAGTCACGAGGACAATAAGGTCCAACAAATAAGAAAATGATAGGGACCAACAAATAAGAAAATGATAGGGACCAACAAATAAGAAAATGATATTTACGACCACTCTCTCACATAAAATGCTCGAAATGGTCTGTCACTGTATAGCAAATGGACTATGTGGGCAATTTACAACATTTGTATGCATTTATGTAAAAATAGCACGCATATTTGTAAATATATAAAAGTGTTTGTGTAAAATAATCATTCTTTTTTTTGTGTTGTTGTTGTTGCTTGTCTTTTGTTTACAGCATTCAGAATTTTCAAAATGTATAGATTGGACATTTGATGAGATATCCGCATTTATATGAAATTATTTTTAACTGTGCATGTGCGAACTGTATAAAACACTTTTTCCCCCTAATTTGGTAAACAAATATACAGGGAAACTTATATAGAATGGTCAGTGAAATATCGTACAAATTCAGAAATATATCCGCGATACGGTGAACTGTTTTTCAATTTTTGAATATCCCTTATCATCCAGCTACTTTATCTTTCTGAATTTTTACGATGTTCGGCTAACCTTTTTATATAAGCTGCCTTATATATTAGCTGACTATATCAAATTATGGGGGAACAAATTTTGATATCGTTCGCGCATGCGCAGATAGTATTCCTTTCCCATTATGATCAAATCTCATCAGACATTTTATCATATACTAATTGCGGTATAATGTTTCTACTGCACTTTGTGAAGTTTTAGGAAAGTATATCAAATTTGGTTGAAAATTCTGCCTGCTGTAAACAAAAAGGAAATTTCCCTTTTTACGCAAACATTTATATCTTTACGAATATGCGTGCTATTCTTACAAAAATGCATGCAGACGTTGTATAGGGCCCATATAATTATTTGCTAATAGTGTCTGAGCATTTCCATCATTTTATATTACTGGGTGATCGCAAATTGTTACTATCTTTGTTCATTTTATTGTTGGATCCTTAATTGCCCTCGTAACTAAATATTTACTGAAAAGTATGAGGTCAAACAAGTTCTATGTACATTACAAGTTGAAGGATGATTTGTCAAGCATTTCCGTATTCCACAAAACATCTAAACATGAAAACATTCGGTCATTATTCTTAATTTATGAGCATGAATGTAAATTGATACATTTGCATTTCAATAAAATATTAAGTTATGATTTGATAATGTTTGTCAGTTATGTATTCTTTAAGTTGGGTTCTCGATTTTTTGAAAGAAATTTTTGAAAAGGTGATTCTTATAATAATCATTCTCATAACCTGTATAAAAATACTTTAAGAAATATATATTAATATTGTAAATACTGAAGACAAATTAATATTTACATTATATTAATATATATATTTTTTTTCTGTACTCAAAATTTAAAAAAAGTATGCAAAGAGAGCCATTCTTTAAGAAAATATGTCTAATTTTCAACGTCGCAAAACTTCATAAAAATTAAATTTTAATTGTTTCACAGAATCTACATTTGAAAAGTATTACTAGTATTACATAGTATGCTAAACTAGCAGGCGTCGCCCACTACGCTGGTCGGTATTTCTAAACAAAACCTCGAATAGAATGAAAATCCCTCAAAAATTTCCTAACTGGCGATGTAAGTCCCCTAAATATCCGTTCAGTAGAACGTGAGATAATAGCGTTTGGAATAAAAATCCTATTTGCATTATATATATAGTTCCATTTTCAAAGGTATCCTTGTTTTTCAATTTTGTTCAATGATTGTTCGGGCAAGGATTTGACACAATTTTTGGCATTAAGCTGGTGTCAATTACAGAAAACAATCATTCTTTGCTTATAATGTGGTTTCTCTGCCCTTGAAAAAGTGAATTACATTATAAGAATCCATATGTGTTTATACTCTTGTTTCCCTTTTTGAATAAATAATACTTCATATATTAGGACTATATTTTATAATTTGTAATTTGACAGCGCTATATGGTATAGTAATTTCATTGTATATGGTCAGTTTCTTCTGTTTCAATTGTTAATTTTTACAATAAGTTTATATATAATATATATATATATATATATATATATATATATTAGATAAAACTTTCTCCCATAGCTCTAAAACTAAGCAAAGTATAACGATGTGTTATACCCGAAAACCTTTCCCCAGACCTTCCCTAGTTGACATTGTAAGTTCCATAAAAATCCGTTCCGTAGAACCTGAGTTATAAGCTTTCGGAATGAAATTCACTTTCATATAATTAGTTTAACTTAATTATATAACTTTCTCCCACAGTTGTATAACTAAGCAACGTAGAACGATGTGTTGTAGATGAAGTAGTGGACAATATAAGTTCCATAAAAATCCGGTTATCGGAACGTGAGATATAAGCGTTCAGAACGAAATTCCCATTTGCATTTTATATATAAGGTGGTCATAAAGTCTTTCCCTGATTACAAAAAAAAAAAAAAAAAAAAAAAAAAAAAAAAAAAAAAAAAAATATATATATATATATATATATATATATATATATATATATATATATATATATATATATATATATATATATATTTCGAAATAACTATTGAATGCAATACTGTAAAATTTTTATTTTATTATGGAAAAGTCGTGTTCTTAAGTTTTATTTTTGTAGTCCAGTCTCTACCGTCGTGCATGGGTGCCTTTGATGACAAATTTCCTGGAAGATGAATGGGACGGAATGGACCAACTCCTCTAGATTTTTACTTCGTTCTATCTTTACAAGAAGAAAGTATTGGATTCGGGAAAATTTTCGACTTCTGTGTTTTGAAGGATTTATACGTTTTAGAAGCTCCTGAGCGCGATTTGACTATTTTTAGAAAATGTCTGTCTCTAAGTCTGTGACTCTATCTGTCTGTCTGTATGTGACAAACTTTTTGTGGGCGCTCTATCTCAAGAACTAATGAACGAAATTTTATAAAACTTTATATTCAGTGAGTCCCTGTTATAAATTGTTGCTGATTAGTTTTTGGTGAAAATCGCCCAATAGGTGGCGTTACCATGCTGCATTTTTCGCGATTTCCGCAATAGCTCTATCTCCAGAACTACTGCACTTATTTTCATCAAACTTCAGATTCAATTAGACCTTGACATAAATAGACACTGATTACGTTTTGGTATAGATATCGCAACAGGTGGCGCTTCTATGCTACTTTTTTCATTATTATCACGATAACTATATCTCACGAACTAATGCACTGATTTTCATCAAACTTAAAATTCAGTTAGACGTTGCCATAAGTTATTGTTGATTAGATTTTGGTCTAAATATCCCTGCAGGTGGCGCTGCTATGCAACATTTTGCAGGATTCACACGATTTTAGCAATAGTCAAATCTCAAGAACTAATGCACGGAATTTAATAAAACTTTTAGATTGAGTTAGACCTTGATATAAATGGGTGCTGATTATTTTTAGTGCATGCGAAATCTGTGTGAGATAGAAGAAAGTTTTGGGATTGGCACATCCGACTAGTTTCTTTTGGGGGTGTACATAGGACAGATTGTTTGCAACACCAGTAAAAGATATTGAAACACTCAAGGTCAGGATCACAGATACTGTGTCTAGTGTGACAGCCCAAATGTTGGGCAATGCGTGACGAGAAATGGAATACCGCCTTGACATTCTTAGAGCTACCAAGAGTGCTCACATCGAATTTTACTGACGTGAGTACTTGTATTAAAAACCTCATAAATGTCTTTACACTATATTGAAACAAGCATATGCCTAATCATATTAGTTTTCTGCAATAAATTATTGTAATCAGGAAAACACTTTATGAACACCCTATATATAGTAGATATACAATTCCAAGGGGGAAAAAACGAATAAAAAATATTTATAAATAAAAAAGTAGCATTTTGTGTCCTTTGACCACCTTAACTTTTCAGGGCCTTTCTTATCTTACCTTCTTTTCTTCTTCCTTTTTTCTCCAATGATTTGTTTAAGCGATATCTTTAAAGACTACATTCTGCCAGTTAGATTTCTTTCAAATCATTAACCCCGATCTTACATTTTCTAGAGCTTTATTTCAATCAAAAACGAAAGTCATTTTAGAACTAGGCGTTCTAATAACTGTAACTTAAAATATATAAGAAATCGTGAGACTTGTCTTTTCAATTTGTAGGGGCTAGAAGCGGTTCTTAACCTTTTTTCGGACATGCCCGCACCTAAGCATACTTAAAATCATGAATCCCCAAACACATGGTTCTCATTATTTCAAAAATGAATTCTTATGCACTTTGAGAAAACTCAAAAATGCATTGATATCCAAAAATCCGACAACCATGAAAGAAAAGTTTCAGCTGAGAATGAAATTAGGGATGTAACGAATAGTGATTTGGCTGAATACTAACATTAAAAAAAAAGTACATATTGATTATAACTTTTTAAAATGTTAAATAAAGTAAAATAAAAATTGATCGTGTATTATTTGTATGCTTAAAGATTTTAACAGCTTGATGTATTTTTTGAAATACTTAAAACCATTTGATGCTAATTAAAAAAAAAAACAAGACTTTTGCTAAATCTAATTTACTAATAGCATAATTTTACGTGTAGATACAGGTAATTCATATACATTTTAGCTTAAATAGGAACTCATTATTATGACAGTTAAATGTACTTTTCAAATTAATTTTTTACTTTTAAAGACAATTTTTCAATACAAAAACAGTATTTCAATACAAAAATTTATGAATTTGTACTATATCCTTTTATGCTCAGTAGAGTCCTGCATTGGGTCGGGTTACCCGCTTTACCCGCACCCGACCCGACCCACGGTTCGGGTCAGGTTGGGTTGGCACTATATTTTTTCGTTGCGGTTCGGGTTTGGGTCGGGTTGCGGGTTGAGACATTACGGGTTCGGGTGACCCGCTTTTCTAAAAAATGTACACAATATTTTTGCAGGTTAAAAATATGTATACAATAAGACCTCCATAACGGCTCTTGAATATTGACCTTTTACGCTACTTGGAAAGGAGCAAAAATGCCATTAATCTAATCACTTGATCATAACTAGCTTATTTTTTTTTTTACAAACTGTGTTCTGTGCAACAATTTGCGAATGTCAGCGACAAATTTCAGTTGCAGTGTCATAGATTTTTTCATTGACTCTTGCTGATAAAACAAAACAAATTGCTAACTCACGAAAAGAATAAATTTTCTTTCGGTTATACTAACGCATTATTATATCTAATGTTTTAATACCGGGTATGTTCTTTGTGGACTACTTTTTCATGATTGTATTGAAGTATGGATTAATTTTCTGTTCCTTCGGTTTCGGGTCGGTTTCGAGTTGACTTTAAGCAAAATTTTCAAGTTCGGGTCGGATACACAACCCGATCCGTGCAGAATTATAATTCCTTGTCCTCAATTTCAAGTGTAGATTGAATCTTTCGACAAAATCTAAAAAAAAAAACGAAATTGTGACTACTTTTGAAAAGTAGTTTGTAGTCGCTACTTTTTAAAACAAGTAGTTGTAGTTTATTGCATTTTTGATAAAGTAGTTGTAGTTCTCTACTAAAATAAAGTAGTTTTTCAGACCCCTAACTTATTCATATTCAAATGCGTATTTATTTTCATAGTTCTGTTCAAACTTTTTGTGAAAATCTCAACAATCGAACATGCTAAAACCTAAATATGATTCGGAAGAATTATTCAAGGTTGAACCTGACTCGCAAAAAGAAAATAAGTCATCCCGACCCGAAAAAAAAAAGATAGAAGCAACCCAACCCGCTGCAGGACTCTATTCAACGATCTCGAGGTGTCCGCTATTCCGAGGTTTAACTTAGAATATTAAAGAATATAGATTCGTCCATTTTTCTATATAAAATACAAAATTGGTATTACAGATATAATTGTGCATTAATTTTCATTATAGCAATTAAACGTGATTTATTGTTCTTTCATTGCGGGTGCGGGCCGGGTTGCGGGTTGAGGTATTGCGGGTTCGGTTCGGGTTGCGGGTCGCCGAAAGTTATTTTTGCGGGTTCGGGTCGGGTTGCGGGTCCAGAATTTTTTTTTTGTCGGGTTCGGGTCGGGTTGCGGGTTGACTTCAAATGGAATTTGCGAACCCGACCTGAACCCGCAAACGGTAGGACTCTAATGCTCAGACATATCAAATGGATTTACTGTAATTCAGGATGGTATGTTATTTCAATTAAAATATAAATCGTATTCTTCACTTCTACAATCCAGTCATACTTTTAACCTTTCTGGCATTCAATGTTAATGGGGCCTTCATAATGTTTCCATATAACCAGTGAGAATCCTTCAGAAATAGCCAGTGTGAAATACAATTTTTGTAAGGGGTTTGTGTGTAAAAAATTCAATCGTGATTTTAAACATGAAATGTATATGCATTTTATTAATTAAAGTTACAATGCTTTTCTAAGTGCACAATGCAAACATGCAGCAAAAAAAAAAAAAATAAAAAAAAAAAAAAAAATAAAAAATAAAATAAAATAAAATAAAACTTTTATTCATATAAACAGGATTATTTGCACTTATTTCGAACTTAAATAACCTAACAATATGACTTAAACTTATATAAAATTTAAAATTGAATTAGTGTTAAGATATTCTTTAATATACTGGATCATTATTCTGCAATATTTTGAATTAAGTATATTTCTAAGAATGACAGGTCTAAGAATGATAACATATGATATCGTAAGGGTGGGGGAGAATGACCAAAAAGTTGATAACGTTATATATATATATAGTCCCTAACTTCCTTCGTCGGAAGTCTGTTCAAAAAGGCATCAAAATGTCTTCCCGAATGAAGACTTCGCAGATTTCTTACTTTATTGGAACTGTACAATTTAGGAATATGTGACTAGCCAATCAAGATAAAACTTCGCCTTTTTAAGCCTGGTGAATTTAAAATAGGATAGATAATCAGGAAAGATCTTTCGTCCTCTCAGGAATTGTAAGGAAAATAAAAAGTCACGCTACGAGAAAGATTCGAACAGAATACTATTCAATCGGACGTGTATTTTTTCTTTAATCTTTTATCGCAAAACTTTCGCTTAGCAACAAAATATTATTATTAAGATATTAAAGATGAAAATATATGCTAAGCAGAAACATTTTTAACGAACTACAAAGGAAGAAGGTTATACACTGGGGAGTCTGTTTACTTTTAACTGTTTATACAAGAATAATATTTAAATATGAATGCTTTAAGTGATGAATTCAGGAATTACATGCCCCCCACCCGGGAATATTAAAGTGTCCCTCCCGGAAGATTTGAGATTTTGTGTTTGATAATGGTTTAAAAATTTTAATCCCCTCCCCTCTTCCTCCTTCCTCCGGAGCTAAAATTCTCTCTCAGGAAATTATTTAAATGCCGGATGCTTTCAATTCTTCATTTTTTAGGGTTTCGTTCATCTCACGAAACCCTATTCGTCTCACTTTTCTGTCTGTCTGTCCATCACAGTGTTCGTACTCGGAAACTGTATAAGTTAGCGATTTGAAATTTTGTGCACTTACAGCTGAGTACCTCCTGTCACACGACAAATAATAAAATTTTGACTACGACGTTAATTGTCGGATATATTAATTACTTTTTTTTATATATTAATTTAGTTTTAACTGTTAATACAAGGATAATATTTAAATATAAATGCTTTAAGTGATGAATTCAGGGAGTTGTCCGGGGGTTACATCCCCCCTACCCGGGAATATTAAAGTGTCCTTTCCGGAAGATTTGAGATTTTGTGTTTGGTGATGGTTTAACAGTTTAAATCCCCCACCCTCCTCTTTCCTTTGCCTTTTTATTTTTTTATTTTTTTTTTTTTTAGGGTTTCGTTCATCTAACGAAACCCTATTCGTCTCATTTCTCTATCTTTCTGCCCGTCACAGCGTTCGTACTCGGAAACTGTATAGCTACTTGGAATTTTGTGCATTTACAGCTGAATACCTCCTGCCAGACGACAAATAATAAATTTTGACTACGACGTTAATTGCCGGATATATTAATTAAAAACTGCTTTAAAAAGTACATTCTTGCTGTTACTCTCCGTCCAAACTACCTAGATATCTTATGTCACTGCGACCTCGAGTGAGGCTATCAATGTCACCCTCAAAGTGATAAAAAACCGCAAACAAGTGCGGTTATTTCGGGCTCGAAAAAAATGATTAAAAATATTGCATTTATCGATTTGAAATTTACACATCTATGCATCGATTTGAATGCTTAATACATATATCTAATTTTTATAAAAATATTATTACCACAGATATTAATTAAAAATTATTATTTTTTCAAGTAAAAAATAATTTTTTTAAACACGTGTGCAGGTTGCAGACAATGGATAGCAGATGGTGCGGAACAAAGATTTTAACCACAGATAAAATTTCCGGTATTGGGAGATTTTAAGGTATATGTAAATTTTTAAAACTATCTAAGGTACATTAGATACCATATAAGATATCCGGATTTGAAATTTGGTATTTATAAGCAAAATCACATGCCGATTAAAAATTTCCAAAAATTGAGAAAATCGACTAAAAACTTTTTATTTTACAAAAAAAAAAAAAAAAAAAAAAAAAAAAAATCCGGCATTTTTTTTGCTTGAATTATCAAAGATTCATAATAGAAAGTAATGTCTTTGGAATAGTTCATGTGACTTAAAAAATTTGTCTTTATTTGAAGGGAAGGGCTTGAACCCCCATAAGCCCCTCCTTTTCTTATGTCCCAGACCAAATATATATTGATTAACCGATACCGAAACTCTGAAATTCATTAATCAAATTCACAAAACGAATTATTTTTGTTAAATGTACTGCATGTCACTGCATTTATTTTCTTTAGATAGAACTAAGTTTTATTTAATTAAAGTGCATTTTTAGAGTGCACTTCCGTAAGTTTTAGTGTTTTTCTCTTTTAACTCTCTGTATTTCCATTGAGGCGAATGCGAGCACCTAACTTCTTTAGAAAATATTTTAAATGCAGAACGCAAATTCTTGAATAAAAAGGTAATAATAAGTATTGTAGACACAATGAATTCAGTCGTGAAAATATGTAAATTTAAATGCATGCTAATGGATTTCATTTCTTTCCTAATGCCATTACATTTCAATTCTACTACTATTTGAATTTTGATCCTGATATACTTTTTTCTTTGCTTTACAGTTTCTTTCTTCAGTTATTTGTTTCTATTTGTTTTATTTCAGTTTTCATTTTAAACATGAAAGAAAAGTCATGCGTCAAGCATAGATTATGAAACACTTTCCAATACATTCAGAAGACAGTAACAAATCTTTGCCGTTTAATAAGGTGAAATATGATGTCTAAATAAACATGGAATGACAACGGATGACCTCTCCGGGAACACAGCCTTCGCTTTAGAGTATAATTGCAATCCCGAAGCGAAGCCACAAACGCACTGTTTAGTTTAATATTACATACAATGTGTTGACGGTTTGACAGTTTTTACAATGTTTAAAGTGCACAATTATTTAACTAAATGTGTCTAACCAAGTTAAGATCGCTCTTTAGTTTAATTTAATTATTAACAAAGCTCACTTTTGAAAACGCATAACACATTTGAAAACCCAATTTCAGCAATTACCTTCTATAGTCGAAAAAATATCTTTAATTATTTTGTGCAACCTTGTATATCATCTATAGATTTCTATATGTAATTCATCGTATCCCAATATTTTGTTCATTTAGGAAACGCATAATATAGTTGAAAATTCATCTCCAGCGATTTCCGTCAATAATCGTAAATGTACTCGAATTATTTTGTGCAGTACTGTATTTATATACTCGAAGTAATTTTTAAAAAAATTAAAAGCATACCACAACTGAAAATATTAACTGAAACCAGCAAATATTACTCATAGACAGTACTGTAACCGAATTTTTTGTGCGTCCCGGCAAATTAGTGATAAATGCTATGCATACCGTATTCTATAATAAATATTGCTATATTCTATAATAAATATTGCAAGTTGTAGTGCACCTCAATGATGTATATCAATTTCAATACGTTGCAACAGCATTAAAATACTCTCCAAACAATATTTCCCATACACCATAATGTAACGGAATGCTTTTGATTGTCCCTGTAAGCGAACTATAAATGCTACACACTTCATTTTCAATACCAAGCATGCCATAGTAAACCTCAATAACATATAAAGATTTCATAACAATCCGAGTATATTTACGCGAGTTAGTGCGGACAGACAGACGGCCAGACAAACCGAATTCATAAACACTTTTAAACTATGTTGGAAAACGTCAAAAAATTGTCTTTATTTGAAGGGGAAGGGCTTGAATCCCATAAGCCACTCCCTTTTCTACGTCCCTGAACCAAAACTATATTCATTAACAGATTCCGAATATCTGAAATTCATTAATCAAATTCACAACACGAATTATTTTTGTTAGTTGTACTTCATGTCACATTCATTTTTCTTTAAATAGAACTAAGTTTCATGTAATTAAAGTGCATTTCTAAAGTGCAACCTGAGAAAGTTTTAGTGCTTTACGCTTTTTATTCTCTGTGTTTAAATTCAGGCGAACGTAAACACCTAAATTCTTTAGAAAATATTTTAAAAGCAGAACGCAAATTCTTGAATAAATAAGTATTGTAGACGCAATGAATTCTATCGTGAAAATATATAAATTTAAATGCAGGCTAATGGATTTATTTTCTTTTCTAATGCCATTACATTTCCATTCTGCTATGCTCTTTGAATTTCAATTCTGTTATGCTCTTTGCTTTACAGTTTCTTTCTTCCGTTATTTGTTTCTATATTCAGCTTCCATTAAATAAATACATAAATAAATAAATAAAAAATAAATATAATAATCTATTTTTAGGAAATTATAACTTTGTTATTAAAGCTAATGTTTTAAACCATATTTTATGACATAAAAAAAACAGTATTTTCTCAACAAACTGTCATTACAGATTATTGAAAGAAGGAATATAAATATGAAATTCAAAAACTTTACAAAACTTTATTGGTTTTCTTTTTACAAAGTGATCTATATAAAGGACGATAGTACAATAAACTACTAGAAATTGCGTACACTCAGCGATACTGAGCTTTAATATATAAGATTCAGCAATAATACAGTAAAACCTCGGACATTCCCAGATAATAAACACCTCTATTTAGTGAACGCTTTCCAATCTCCAAAATCTAGTGGTTTGTTTTGATCTCTGAATTTCGGATATACCGCTGTATAACGGGCACCTTTGTATAGCAAATAAACTCGCGGTCCCGAGATGTCCGCTATTTAGAGATTTTACTGTATATAAGACTTTTCATGATTAAATTTCAAGAAATTTTTGGCATTTGTTTCACTCAATTATTTAAATTATAAACCATATCAGAGAAAACAGTAAAAATTCAATAGCCAAATTCAAAAAGTAAAAAAATTAAAATAAAAATAAATTATTAAAATTGAACGAAAGGATAAGAAATTATACTTATCACACCTAAAATCTACAGTAAAATCTCTGAATAACTGACACCTCGGGAACGCTAAATTTGCCCGCTATTCGGAGGTGTTCGCTATTTAGACATAAAAGTGGATAAATATATAGTTGTTGGGTATCGAAAACATGTCCACTATTTGGGAGTGTCCGTTATGGAAGTTTAATTATATTTTAGTAGCCAAACAGGCTTACTTGTGAAAAATCGATAAATCCGAGCCGAGCTGTCCTGCAAATAGGATGGTGTTAAAATATGGGTTAAAATTATTCACGTGCACAGTGTTTCTCAACCTGTGGGTCGCAACACACAAGTGTGCCATGAAAGCGCCTCAGATGTGACATGAGGAGTCACAAAAAAATTTTTAACTATTTTTTTCAATTTCAATATATTGTAACCATCCATATCTTTAACTTTTATTTACCTTCCATTTTTATTTAAATAGATTCTAAAACTGTAGATTTCATTAACCGAATTTGCAACGAGAAGTATTTTCTTTACAGAAAACCTTCCGGTTTTTACAAGTCAAATAAATACATTTTGAACCCGGAATTTTACTTAGTAAATAAAATCAAGTAAGTACCACATACAAACAACCCTCATTTTATTTTATTTAATAAATTTCCTGGTTCAAAATACGTTTATTTGACTGGAAAAGGAACCGGAAGGTTTGCAGCTATGTTTTTCATACTTTAAGAGACTTCAAAGAAAGAAGCTTCTGTATTTAGTCATTATGTGTGCATATGTATATCCTTAATTTTCTCACCACCACTGATCGGATTTGAATGCAACTTTTACAGTACAATTCTAGTACACAAGGAAAGGTTTTAAGCTAAAATAATTCATCATATCGTGTATAGTGTGTTTACAGGGACAAGTCTAATATTTAAAAATATGATTGTTGTCTGCGTGTTAAACCAGGGCTGCACTAGATACCGGGCTTGCTCATTCATTATCATGACGTCACAAATGGTGGCTGGCCGCTACCAGCGATTGGTTCAAAGCGAAACGACAAAATGAAAGACATACAGCGATTGGCACAAAACGACGGGCTAGTCGCTTTGCACCAATCGCTGGTCGCGGCCAGCCACCTTTTGTGACGTCATGATAATGAATGAGCAAGCCCGGTATCTAGTGTAGCCTTGGTTAAACGTGAACAATGAGCAATAGATTGCCTTTATAAATGTGAGAGAGTTGGCATTACGATAAATAAAATTTGATTGGTTGAAAGCATTTTGGACAAAATTTTGTGCGATTAAAATGCCTTTGTAAATAAGAAAGTGGCGACATGCGAACAATGAAATTTGATTACTCGCGAAAATTTTGGACGAAATTGTAAGCGATGATAATCTAGAGTGTCTTTATATATAAATAATGGCGACATACGAGCAATAAAGTTTAATTGACCGAAACTCGAGAGGAATTTGAACAAAAACTTGGATATCCTGTCTTGCTAATGTTTGTTTATTTGTCTCACTCGTTTAATAGCTTTTGTTGAGGCGATTAATGCCAAGTTCTAGAATGTAGGTTTCAACTGTGTGGACAAAAACTTCCAATCCGAGCATGCTCCATGCATATATGGCACCACTCTTATTGATAGCCTGAAAGCAGGGCTACACTAGATACCGGGCCGAGGCTAACGAAAAAGACAGGCTACCGCGGTGCATTCCACTTATCTTTTTTTACAGACCGCTAGAGTGACGTGATACTCTTTTCGTACACCTGCATTGGTGGATTCGAGCATCATGTGACTCCGGCGGTCTGTAAAAAAAGATATGCGTAAAACACCGCGGTAGCCTTTGTTTTTCGTTAGCCTCGATACCGGGCTTGCTCATTCATTATCATGACGTCACAAATGGTGGCTGGCCGCTACCAGCGATTGGTACAAAGCGAAACGACAAAATGAAAGACATACAGCGATTGGCACAAAACGACAGGCTCGTCGCTTTGCACCAATCGCTGGTCACGGCCAGCCACCTTTTGTGACGTCATGATAATGAATGAGCATGCCTGGTATCTAGTGTAGCCTTGCTGAAAGGGACTGCTCAGACGATGCGACCAAGTCAGTAGAGCATATGTGTATATCCTGGTTCCCTTTATTAAGGTTTTAAAAATAGAGTATTCAGCCGCGACCTACGTTATATACGGCCGGTGCATGACGTTTAAAACGTCACATGGAGTGGATCATTTTTACACAGCGATTGGTGCAAAATGGTGGGAGCGCCACTTTGCACCAATCACCGTGTAAAAATGATTCACTCCATGTGACGTTTTAAACGTCATGCACCGGCCGTGTATAACGTAGGTCGCGATTCAGCCGAGCTGAATTTGCTGTTAAACAAAAGCAGAAGCTGGTGCCGGTTGGCAATATATACAAGACAACACCCTCTCTGCCGGAGATCATACCCCTCCCAACCCTAGCGACAGTCTGTAGGGAGGTACCGATGACGATTTGTGCGCCAGAGACATGCTCTTTTGAGACAAAGGGCGCTGTGGCACCGCCAGAGGAAACTCTATTCCCGACAAGGGGCGATACCATACGAGGAAATGGAGCTACTTTGAGTACTAAGGCACCACTCTTATTTATAAAGACAGTGAAACGTCAACAACTTAGATTAAATTGAATGCGGTTGTCGCAAAAAGTACTATCTTGTGCCATCCCACATTACGCCAACTGACGCTGAATAAGTAAATAAATAAACAAAATAGGTAGTGTTAATAACGCGAGTTTTTTGTACAATTGCAAACAAGTAGTTAATTAAAATACAGTCACTTGAAGTGGCGTTGATTTTCTTTACACTTTTTTATTTAACTTAACTTAGTTTCTGTATGTAAAGATGGAATCTTGTAATAGAGATTCAACTCGCTTTCTAATATACTAGAACTATAAAAACTATACAAATAATAATACAAAAACAGGTGTGTTTGACAATACAACATTCAGATATATTTTTTAACTTAATAGATTTAATTTTAAGGTATTTTTTTCTGTTAGCCAGTCGCAGGTGATAAATCGCCAAATATTCTTAATAGTTACAACTGTATACGAATTCGAAAACTAATGGAGCCAAATCACACTTTCCGAAACAGACCAAATGGCTGTAAAATCACAACAACAAAATATTTTAAACGCAAAAAAGTAGAAAATATAAATAAAAATAAACAGTGTAATAATTTTTCTATAAAAGACTTTTTTTTATCATTCAATATTTTAATTATTAACTAAATTAGAAATATACGTCGAGAAAACAATTTAGAAATTCTGAGTAGATAGTTTAAATATGGGGGTTTAATGGGGTTTTTTTTTCTTTCCTGTTTCCATAGCTTAAAAAAAAGGCGAGCGAAATTTATAAAATTTTATAAATTTACTTTCTATCATGCGCAAATCAAACCAGTGAATTTTTCACTATAGGGGTTAAATGCAAATTAATATACTGTAACGCTATACTTTTTCCACAACATGAAATGTATTCATGAAATTAGGATTTTTAAGATAAACATTAAATACTTATAATAGTGTTTTTTTTTTTTAAACTATTTTTACTTTTATACTTAATTTGTTTCAAAGTTACTTGCGTCACATACATTTTCTTTAAATAAAACTAAGTTTCCGTTAATTAAAATGCATTTATAAAGTTCACTTTCAAAAGTTTTAGCGCTTTTTTATATTTAATCAAGCGAACATCTTACTTCCTTAGAAAATAGTTTAAAAGTAAAACACAAATTTTGGAATAAATAGGAAGCAATAAGTATTGCATGAAATGTTAAAAGAATTCAGCCGTGAAAGGATTAAATTTTAAATGCATGCTAATAAATTTATTTTCTTTTCTAATCCCATATTTTAAGTTTCCTGTAATTTCAGTTGTTTTTTTTTTTACACTTTTTAGCTCACAGGCTATCAAAGCCTGAGAGCTTATGTGCCCGCCGGTTCTGTATGTATGTATGTATGTATGTACGTAACGCGATAACTCGTGATAGAACTAACCGTTTTACTTTAAATTTTGTTTATAGGTTCCTTGTGATAAGGCGCTTCCCTGATTAGTTTTGGAGGTTCATTGGTTAAGCATAAAGGGGGGAAACAGGGGGCTAACCCCCCATAATTTAGATAAATGGGTTTTTCATGCAGAATTATCCCATTTTCTTCAAATTTTGTATATAGGTTCATTTTGATAATGTGCTTCTGTCAATAGTTTTGGGGTTCATTGGTTAAGTATAAAGGGGGAAAGGGGGGATAACCCCCCCCCCCCCTAATTTAGATAAATGAGTTTTTCATGCAGAATTATCAGATTTTCTTCAAATTTTGTATATAGGTTCATTGTGATAATGCGCTTCTCTGAACAGTTTTGGGGGTTCATTGGTTAAGTATAAAGGGGAAAGGGGGGGCTAAAACCCCCTTAATTTAGATAAATGGGGTTTTCATGCAGAATTATCCCATTTTCTTCAAATTTTGTATATAGGTTCATTTTGATAATGCGCTTCTGTCAATTTTTTGGGGGGTTCATTGGTTAAGTATAAAGAGGGAAAGGGGGGCTAATCCTCCCTTAATTTAGATAAATGGGTTTTTCATGCAGAATTATCCGATTTTCTTCAAATTTTGTATATATATTCATTGTCATTAGAGACTTCCCTGATTAGTTTAAGGGGTTCATTAGTTAACTATGAGGGGGGTAATGGGGGGGATGACCCTCCCCCTTAATATATTGTTGATTTCTTTATTTTTCGAGGGGCATATTTCAAATTCTTTGAAATAAGAGTATAATATACAATTAGTGTGAATAGCCTGTGAGCTCAATGCCCTCAGTTTAACTGGGCAGTTTTCTTTTTTATTCCTATATTTATTTGCTTCTTATTCCTTTAATTTAGTGTTTATCTTAAAAATGCGAATTTCCATTTTCAAAAACTAAGACTTTAGTTGTTCAAAACAATGTTTTAAAATTATTCACTCGTGCAGAGTTTTACAACTGTTGTGTCGCGACACACAAGTGTGCAGTGATGAATCGCGTGAAATACAGTAAAACCTTTAATAACGGACACTCCCGGATAACGCGCACTTTTTCGATCCTCAAAACCGACATATTCATACACTTTTACCTCTCCATAGCGGGCACCTCCGAATAGCGGGCAAATTCCTCTCTTCCGAGGTGCCCGTTTTCCAGAGGTTTTACTGTATTTAACTGCAGTAAAACTTCCATAAGGACACTCTTGAATAGCGGACTCCCCTATTTAGCGAACACTTTTCCAACCTACATCCAGTAAAACCTCCATAACGGACACTGTCGATTAGAGTACTCCTCTATTTAGGAAACGTTTTACCAATCCCCAATATCTACATACAGTAAAACCTCCATAACGGACACTTCCGGACAGTGGACACCTCTATTTAGCGAACACTTTTCCAATTCCCAATACCTACATACAGTAAAACCTCCATTATGGACACTCTCGATTAGCGGACTCCTCTGTTTAGCGAACACTTTTCCAATCCCCAGTACCTACATATAGTAAAACCTCTATAACGGAGACTCTCGATTAGCGGACTCCTCTACTTAGCGAACGTTTTTCCAATCCCGAATGCCCACATAAAGTAAAACCCCTATAACGGATACTCAAGGATAGTGGACACCTCTATTTAACAAATGCTTTTCCAATCCCCCACATACTGTAAAATCTCCAAAACGCTCACGCCCGAATAGCGGACTCCCGTATTTAGCGAACATTGTTCCAATCCCCCAATACCTAACATACAGTAAAACCTCCGTAACGAACACTCCCTGTGGACACCTCCTTTTAACGAACCCTTTTCCAATTGCCAATACCTACATAGTTGTATTTTTTTACTTCTGAATAGCGGACACCTCTGTATAGAGAACAGAGTTTGTGATTCCAAGATGTCCGTTATTTAGAGGTATTTTTGACTGCATATTTAAAAATGTACTGAACAATTTCTTAAAAATTTTATTTACCTTTTATTTCTTCTGTTACAGAGACATTGAATGACACCAATCCCTTTAGCGTTAGTTTATTGAAAACAGGAGTAGGTATGTTTAGGGTCTCTTTCAATTCAAATAAAGTGGCGTTTTATCTGTGCACTGAATTTTAGAACGCATGGATACTTTTTTCGATAGTCGGAATTTTAATAGTCACTAACGCTTTGAGATTTAGCTTCAAACTCCAGTAAAACCTCTAAATAGCGGACATTTCGGGACCGCGAAGTTTACTCATTATACAGAGGTAACCGCCATTCAGAAGTAAAAAAATATATAACTACAATGGAACATCGATTATCCGAACCTCGGTCAACCGAACGCGTTCCAGAAGGCGAAATTCAAATTTACGCGCCATTCACTGCAGGAGTTCCGCACGCGACCGCAAGCGCTGCACCTGATGAGCCACCAAACAGTGAATTTGTATCAGAACTGACTGAGTTGATTCAACAATCTTCAGAGTTAGAAGATTGTGACCAGGAAAACATTCAATAATGGCTCAAATGTGGTGTTGGTGGCCACCACCTATTGACGATTGACGTACGATGAAATCCTTGCTATTCTCATGGAAGACCGAAGTCCTTCAGAAGACTATGACGACGAGGAGGACTTTAGTGTCGAAGAACAAGTTCAAAAAGGACCATCCACTGAGGAAGCTTTTCGGTGCCTAGAGACAGCCTTGAAGTGGGTGGAGCAACAAGAAGAGTGTGATTCTCTTCAGCTGCTTTCATTAAAACGTATAAGAGATTTAGCAGCAAGAAAAAGAGTGTTCTCTCTGAAACAAAAGAAAATTTTGGACTTATTTTCTTAAAATGTAGACCTACAGTACTGTACTTTTGATTTCCTGCAGATTTCTTTGATCACTTAATTCCTTGATAGTTTGTTCACTTCTTGTTGTTGTAAACATTAGTTAGAAAATACATACATATTTGTGTTTATTATCACTGTTTATTTGTTTAACTATGATCATATAACTGTAGTATGCTTTTTTTTCGAAAATGATTGGTTATCCAAAATCTCGTTTATCCGAACATTGCCGTGCACCTA
This sequence comes from Maratus michaelseni, assembly GCA_963931845.1. Lineage (NCBI taxonomy): Eukaryota > Metazoa > Arthropoda > Arachnida > Araneae > Salticidae > Maratus > Maratus michaelseni. The sequence continues at coordinate 74,701,699 of OZ007588.1, forward strand.
TTTGTTCAGATAATCGATGCTCCACTGTAGTAGGTAGGAATTGGAAAAGCGTTTACTAAGTAAAGGTGTCAACATATGGAGGTTTTACTGTACTATGGTTGTCCAGATCAATGATTAATTTATATACAATAAATGAGTAGTAAAACCTCCATAACAGACACTTCCGAATAGCGAACACCTCTATTTAGTGGACACCTAAACGAATAGTGGACAAATTTAGAGTCCATTATTCATAGGTTTTACTGTATTTGTTTTATCGTTATAAAATTGAGACTTAAATACTCGCAGCTACTATAGTACAAGACTACATTAAAAAATAAGTATACAGTAAAACCTCCATATAGGACAGTCCCGAGTAGCGGACATCTCTACTTAACGAACGCTTTTCTCATCCCCAATAACTATATTATAGTAAAACCTCCATAACGAACATTCCCGAATAGTGGACACCTGCGTTTAGCAGACACTTTTTCGATCCTCAAAGCATATTTACACACTTTTACCTCTGAATAATGGACACCTCGGAATAGCGGGCAAATTCTGCGCTCCAGATGTGTCTGTTATTCAGAGGTTTTACTGTAGTTGTTTGTTTTGAACTCTGAATAGCGGATAAACTTCGTGGTTCCAAAGATATCCGTTATTTAGTGGTTATACTGTATTTAGCTTATTTTTACATATCTATTTTTACTATACATACTTACAGATTTTAATAAGATACTCGTGAACCTAGTTAATAAATTTTAATATATTCTAAAACGCTGAAAATCATTAGTCAAATTCACAACACGAAATGTTTGTTATTTGTATTACTTTATGTGAAATTCAATTTCTTTAGACAAAGACTATGTTTCGACTAATTAAAGTGCATTTATAAAGTGCACTTGCAAAGGTTTTACTGTTTTTCTTATTTCTGTGTTTCAATTAAGCAAAAATCTGACTTCGGTAGAAAATATTTTAAAAGCAGAATGCAAATTCTCGAATAACTAGAAAATAATAAAGAAGCAACGAAATGTGCAAGAATTCATTTGTGAAAATGTGTAATTTTAAATACATGGTAGTAGATTTTATTTTCCATTTCTGTTCCATTATATTTCAATTATGCTAGAATTTGAATTTCTTTACAGTTTCCCTCTTTAGTTATTTGTTTCTAATGCATTTTACTTAAAATTTTATTTAAAAAATGCGAATTTTTATTTTCCGGAAACTAAGGCATAGTTATTCGTAAAAGTATTTTCAAAGTTATTCAAATACATTGTTAAAAAGTGTAGTTTTAAAACATTTAAGAGAAAAATATTCCAACAAACATTTTAAATTATTTAAATTTCAATTTACTAATCGTTGTCTTGTTACGATTTAAGAATTTTTTACTTTAAAAGGAGAGAAATCATTTTAAATATTCAGAAAATGTATCTGTAAATTAATAATTTTTCAATATAGTTAAAATATTTTTTTTATGTAAACAAAGACTGGAATAAATAGAAAATAATAAATATTGTAAAAGCGATGAATTCAATCGTGAAAAGATACGATTTGAAATGCATGCTAATGAATTTCTTTTCCATTCTATGATGTTTCAACTACTCTACGCTTTAAACTGCTTTAGAGTTACTTTTTTAACACTTTCCAACACAGTTGAGAAATGTTTATGACTTCGATTTGTCTGTCCGTCTGTCCGTGCTCTAACACTCGTAAATATACTCGGGTTGCCGTTATAATGTTTATATATTACTAACGTTTACTATAGTACCGATCACTATTGAAAATGAAGTGTGTAACAGCTGTAGTTTCTTTACAGGGACAGTCAAAATTATTCCGTTTCTATATGTGGTCAATGGGAAAAAATCATTTCAAATTTCATTTTAATGATGTTACGCTATTTCAAACATAATGAAATTGATATGTATTTATGAAGTGCGCTAAAACATGCATGCTATAGAATATGTTGAGAAAAGCATTTATTATTCAATTATAGGGCCACATAAAAGAATCCCGTTTCATAATGGTATGCAGGGAGAAAGGGATTTGCAGTGTATTTTAACAATGTTACACTATTTAAAACATAATGAAATTTATATGCATTACTAAGGCTTACTACAAGATACTTGCTGTAGAATATGATGTGCACAGCATTTCTCGTTCATTTACAGGGACACGCAAAAGATTTCGGATAGAGTACTGTACCCGAAGTACTGTTCAGTAGCGATATTTTCTGGAAGTGCGTTGTCAGTTACACTATGCGTTTTTAAGTTTAATTAAATTTTTCCATAATACGTGGGGTGTATAAATGCTGTAGATCATATACAGGACAGAGTTACACAAAATAATTCGTAAGCATTACCAAGTATGAGCGTGAATTGCTTAAAGGTAGTTTTAATTGAGTTATGCATTTTAAAGCTGAACTACAAGTACTATATGTAGAGGGTTATTTGTAAAATATAAATAAAATCATGTACAGAGCCACGCAAAGAACAGGATACATGCCCGCCTATTGATGATAATTTCTGGAAAAAGAATACAAGTATGCTTCCGTGTATTGGTAGAAATTGCTGAAGGTGAATTTTCAACCTATTATGCGTTTTCTTATTAAACTACGTATATGTAGAATATATACAAATCTATAGATCAAATACAGGGCTGCACAAAAAAATTAAAGAATTTTTCCGGCTATGTGCGGTAATTTCTGAAACCTGGTTTTCAAATGTGTTATGCGTTTTCTAAAATGTCTACTTAGGTATCTTATCTACCTTATTAAACAACGAAGTTTTGTTAAAGTTTTCTGGAAGTATTCGAAAATGTTTCATAATCTATGCTTGACGCGTGATTTTTATTTCTTGTTTATTTTGTTTCTATATTTTTGCTTTAGCTTCCCTTTTAAAAACATGAATTCTCATTTTTGGAAAACTAAAGAACAGCAATATTCTTAAACGTGTTTAAGTTATTCAACACCTTGTTAGATATGTTAATTTCACATCCCTTAAGAAAAATATTCTAACTAACATTTTTAAGTACGTATTTTAGATGATATTTACATTTGCGGTTCATTTTCAATTTACTAATCGTTGCTTGTTATGATTTAAGAATTGTTTACTTTAAAGAGGGTAAAATCATTTTAAATATTCAGAAAATTTATTTTTAAAATAATAATTTTTCAATATAGTTAAAATTAACAAAATTTTATAAACCAAGTTTCGAATAAATAGGAAATATAATAAGTAGTGTAGAAGCAATAAATTCAGCTTTGAAAATAATTTAATTGCATGCTAATGAATTTCTTTTCGATTCCATGATATTTCAATTGTGCTCCACTTAGAATAATTTACAATTTCTTTCTTTGTGAGTTTTGTTTTTATACTTTCTGCTTTAACTTTTATTTTAAAATCCTAATTCCCATTTTGTGAAAACTAAGCGATAGATATTCATAAAAGTTATTTTAAAAGTATTGCAAGGCCTATGTTAAAAATCATAGTTTTAAAGCCTTAAAGAAAAATAAAATTCTAACAATTTTTTTACAGTATTTTATATGTTTACATAAGCATAGGATTTCTATTTACTAATTATTGTCTGCTGAGATTTAAGAAGTTTTCACTTTAATGGAAGATAAAATATTTTTAATCTTCAGAGAGTATATTATTTTGTAGTTTAAAAAAAAAAGGGGGGGTGGGGGTTCTGAATAAATAATTAAAACTGCTTAAATTTATAATATGTATAAATTTATTTCAAACAACAGTTCAACAAAACATATTTTATGCGAAATAATGGAATTTTCAAGTTTAGTTTGAGTTATTTCGTCACAAATGCCCTTTTTACTATTAATGTATATAATTATTCAAAAAAAAAAAAATCAAATATTTTCGATTTAAATGTTACGCTGGTTTTATTAAATTCCCACGTATGTAACGAAATTTATGTGCATAATGTCAAATATATTTCCTATTTTTGGGTATTTTTCACCATGCTAGACACCCTTACAAAAATAAATACAGTAAGGACAAATAAACACAGTACGACAGAATATTTAGGGAACAAGGTAAAAATTGCGTTTTAGACAGGTTTCAACCTTTGCAGGTATATACCCTCTTTTATAAATGGTTTGTATTGTTGACTATGGAAATTTTATTTAAGGAAAGATTCCGTTATAGACTCGTTCCGTTTTCACAGGTTTTCCCGTACTTATATTAGCATCTATTATAATAAAATCTGATTAGCTGTATTTCACAACTCCTTCTCCTAGAATATAGAACGCAGCGCGATGAAATTAACATCAGTTATCTCAATGGATCCGAAGATATATTTGTCCGTTATTCATAGGCATAAGTAAAGCAGGGACCTACAAATACAGTAAAACCACTAAATAGCAAACATCTCAAAAGGACAGCGAATGTACGCTATTCAGAGGTCAAAATGTACAAATAACTTGATGAGTACATATAGTTATTATGAAGGAATTGGGGATTGGAAAAACTTTTGCTAAAGGAAGGCGTCCGCTAATCTAGAGTGTCCGTTATAAAGATTCTACTCTAATTTAAAAATTAAAAGTACAGTATAACCTATGGAAACGGAAACCTGTCTTAGGTGTTAGATAAAATTGGGTGTTCATAGAATTTACTGTTCATTTACAGGGACACACAAAATAATTCAGCTACAGTATTATCTATGAGCAATAATTGCTGGAAGTGCATTTGCAACTGCAATAATTTAACTATTTTTTTTGCATAACACATGTGTATGAATTCTACAGGTTATATACAGAGTTGCACAAAAGAATTCGAGCTACATTTCCGCTTATTGACGGATATTGCTGGAGGAGAATTTTAAACTGTTTTATGCGTTTCCTAACTGAACTAAATTTTGTATACTTTGTAAGTACATATACAAACCTATATATCCTTACAGGGCTGCACAAAAGAATTTGAATATTCTTCCGACTACAGATGGCGATTGTTGAAATTGAGTTTTCAAATACGTTATGTGTTTTCCAGACCAATTTATTTTTGATCATCGAATTAGACTGCGAAATTTTACTCGATTTATCAGGCTGAACTTCTACAATACTGCATGTTTTACAATACCGCATGTTGCGCAAATTTTGACGAAGTGATAATTTACTCAGACTGTAGCTCGTCAGTGCAAGTCCTATTGCGGGCTTATCCTACGAATAGTATCATTAAGCATATACACGAAAAATTATTGTATTATAGTTAAAGAGTTATTAACAACGGATGGATAAAAGCTCATGGGAGAATTCAAAGTAATGAGCGCGCTGATGCCTTAGCAAAATTTGCTGCTGACGACATTATTCTTGTTTCTGACGATAGAGTCCTCTACCCAAGATCATTGCTTACTACATATTACAGAGACCAAGTTATTAACCATTAGCAAATGGGACTGGTCTAATTCAGACAAAGGCAGGGATACTTATCAGCTTATCAACAAAGTGAGCACAAACTTTTTGTGCAGCAAGCAAGTGCTGGTATACAATCTGGCTAGGCACGGGAGCTTCCCGAGTTTCCTCAACAAAATTGGTAAGAGGAATTCTGATCTTTGTGATTGTGGCCAGGCTGTTGGTAATGTGACGCGTTATATCTTTGGAAACTGCCCGCTGCTGAGATATATTTTGTATTCAATCGTGATCGCACTTCGAGATGGAACTTATTCAGAACATTATTTAATCATTCTAACTTTGAGGCACTCGCTGAGAATCACAACAAATTCTCATGTAGCGACATTTCTCTCGTCTGTAAACTATTTAAGATACTGTAATGGATATTTTCGGACTATTATGGACTAGCTCAGAACATTGTTCGCCTATATAGTAACATATCCTATATTAACATCACACTCCTGTTCTCCTGTAACTGCCTGTTTGGAATGCTCTGTTCACCTACTTGTTAGTACCTTCTTTTTATTATTTTGATGTTTTTTGTTTTACTTTTAAGAGGCTCGTGTTGATTAATTATATTCAGGGTTAGTTATTATCTAGTTAAAAGTACTTGCTTTAGGATAACTGTTTTCTGTGTATGTTAGGTTAGTTTTAGTTACGTTTATTTTACAATTACATATATTTTTATAGGTTAGTGAGACAACTGTAACTGAAACTGTCTTTAAAAATCTGTCCATTATTTTATTTGGTGTAGCTAGTTTTAACTTTTACTGTTTTGTTAGTTAGTCCATTGATTTTAAGTTGGTGTAGTTAATTGTTTTTGTTAATAGTTCTTAGTCTATATTACTGTTATTGTTTCTTTAATCTTCCTGCATTATGATTGGGGATGTATTATCTTTAATATTGTAACATGGGACAGTGTTCTCAATTTCTTTTTTTCTTAATTAACGCCCGCTGTCTGGGCTTGTCCCCTTGCCAGTGAGTTTTCTGGACGGTATTGGGAAACTTACCGCCGGAGCGTTATGACAGTAAACCTTCCTATTGGTGCTCCGTCTGGCTTCTTCAGAAATCCTCACGTTTTTAGCAACAGCTTGGCGAACTGGCGAAAGACAGAAAGCGCAACCAATCGTTGTCTATGTTTTTTGTTTTGATCTGAACTTGAATATGAAATGGCGGCGGATGAAATAACCCCTGTGTGTAAAATAATAGTACTAAACTAGAGGGGAAAAAAAGCCTTTTTTATGCTTAAATTATATGTATTTTGAAATTAAAAGCATTTAACCACGATAAAATAACATTTCTTCATAGTATATTCTCCACTTGATAAGATTTCGGGAAAAAACAAAACACTCTCTGTAGCTGAGAGGTTCTGCTCTCAAAGTTGGTAGACGGGAGGTGCTGGGTTCAAACCCCTGTCGCACCCGTTGACCTAACCGTTTGGAGTTTTCCGTGGTTTTCTTCGAACCTTGCCGTAAATACGGGTTAGGATCCCTTAGAAAGACCCCCACGGAGGGCATTCCCTCCTAGGGCCTATATCCCTCGTGTAGATAATCGGCCGTCATAAATCAACTAACTAAGTAACAAAACACTCTCTTTGACTTTCACACCGGCAAAATAATAGGGTTGCTGTTTGCTATATGTATGACATCACAAACAAGAAGGGTTACATATTCTGTACGTAGCGTTGAATTTAGCACCACGCCAACTGTTGCTTTCGCGCCAAGGTGCTGAAAACATGAGGCTTTCTGAAAAAGTCTCCGGCTGGGTGCTTTTGTTTACATAAATATCTTCCTTCACCTTATTAAACGGAAAAGTTTTGTAGTACAGTATTCTGAATTTGTTGAAAGGCGTTTCATAATCTGCACTTGGCGCATATTTTTAGTTTCTTGTTTGGTTTATTTTTGTTTTCTTACTAAGGGCTGAAACACTAATAAAGTGAAAGTAGTAAATGTAAAAGAATATATACTACATGCACATAATTAAAGAATAATTTTAAAGACAATATAATAGTCAATGTAGAGACTTGTCTTCTTATTAGAATGCCAGGCACGGATGTGTTAAAAGCATTACTCGAATATTAAAAGTTGATTTTCTACAATCAATTGATGCTTCAAATGTTTTTCATTCATCCAAAATTATTTCCCCTTCAAAGATCACAAACTTGCTCCTTCATTCATGAGCAGTTTTAATTTCTGGGCAGGCTTCCAACAAATGCATCATGGCTTTTTATAGAGATTGATCTCCTTCAGTGCACACATAACTTTGCTCTTAATGTAGGTACCCCATTCTCTGTTGAATCAAATTCCTTTAAAAGTCCCCATATTTCAAAAAAGACAAAAAAAAATATATATATACACATTTATTTCGTAGCCATTTTGTCTGCATTCAGTTATGTATCTTTATATTGTAACTTAATAGTGAATTCTTTTATAAATATGAAAATAAATGAATGAATGTCTTTATATTTTATAATTTTTAATTTTTAATTTGAAATAAAAAGCATTTAATCTATTTCCTTTAATTTACTTTTTTTTAATTATATTTAATTTAAATATTTTTAAAAGATGCATCAAACCCCTTAAAATTTCAGACGTTTAAAAAAGAAAACTCTTTCCTAGCCATTTTTGTCTGTACTCAGTTATTTATCTTTATTGTAACTTAATAGTGAATTATTTTACAAATACGAAAATAAATCAAAGAATGCCTTTATATATTAAAATTTTAAATAAAAGGCATTTAATCAATTTTTCTTAATTTACTTTTTTTAAAATTACATTAACTATTATTATTATTATTATTATTAAATATTCATTGAATTCCTTACAGTTTCAGGTATTTAAAAATAAATATATTCCGTAGCCATTTTTGTCTGCATTGAGTTATATATCTTTATTGTATAATTAACTTAATAGTGAATTGTTTTACAAACAGGAAAATAAATGAGAAAGAATACCTTTATATATTATTCAAAATTTTAAAGAATTTAAGATTTAATCAAATTATATTTAATTTAATTAACTATCAAAGTAGTTTTAATTTCATTAACAATCAAAGTAATTTTAATTTAATTAACTATCAAATTATTTTTAATTAATTTTTTTTAAAGATTTATCAAATTTCTTAAAATTTCAGACATTTAAAAAATAAAAATATTCCGTAGTCATTTTCTCTGCATTCAGTTATGTATCATCATTGTAACTTAATAATGAATTCTATTTTTAATCATGATGCAACATCAAATAATACTTTGATTTTTTTTTCATTGAAGTCAATCATTATAATATTAAAATATCAACACTTATATTTCACCCCTTTTTGAAATCCTTTGATATTTATTATTTCATCAGAAATATTAAAAATTGACCAATGCGCATATTTGATGCTTGCTTTTGTTGATACTTCAGCATATAAATTAAATTTTAGACAAATTCTTGAGAAAAAAGCAATATTTCAATGCATTACATTATAATGGAGCAAGTGGCGGAGAACAAAAGGAATTTTTCTTTGTTAATAACCATTGACGAATAATTATGACATTTTTCTCATAGTTATTATTATTATTTATTTTTATGTATCCTACTGTGGCATCAGTATTTCTCAACACATAACACATTTAAAAACCCAATTTTAGCAATTAGCGTCCATAGTCGGTAAAATATCAGCAATCTTTTGTGAACCCTGTATATGAGCTATATGTTTGTATATATTCTGCATAGTATTCCAAAATTTAGTTCAGTTAGGAAACGCATAATACAGTTGAAAATTCCCTTCAGCAATTCCCGTCAATAAGCGGAAATAAACACGAATTATTTTGTATAGTCCTGTATATTATCTATATAAATTATACACACAAAGCAATATGCGAAAAATTAGTTTAATTTAAAAATGCATACCACAGTTGAAAACGCACTTCCAGCAATTATTGCTCATACAGACAGTACTCTAACCGAATTCTTTTGTGTGTTCCTGTAAATGAACGATAAATGCTATGCACATCATATTCTATATCTATAGTAAGCATCTTGTAATGCACTTGAAGAATAGGAAGTATATCAATTTCAGTATGTTTGAAATAGCACACCATATTCTATATCTATAGTAAGCATCTTGTAATGCACTTGAAGAATAGGAAGTATATCAATTTCAGTATGTTTAAAATAGCACACCATGTTCTATATCTATAGTAAGCCTCTTGCAATGCACTTGAAGAATAGAAAGTATATCAGTTTCAGTATGTTTGAAATGTTGTACATATTCTATATGTACAATAAGCATCTTGTAATGCACTTGAAAAATAGGAAGTATATCAGTTTCAGTATGTTTGAAATGTTGTACATATTCTATATGTACAGTAAGCATCTTGTAATGCACTGAAGAACAGGAAGTATATCAATTTCAGTATGTTTAAAATAGCACACCATGTTCTATATCTATAGTAAGCCTCTTGCAATGCACTTGAAGAATAGGAAGTATATCAATTTCAGTATGTTTGAAATGTTGTACATATTCTATATGTACAGTAAGGATCTTGTAATGCACTTGAAGAATAGGAAGTATATCAGTTTCAGTATGTTTGAAATGTTGTACATATTCTATATGTACAGTAAGCATCTTGTAATGCACTTGAAGAATAGGAAGTATATCCGTTTCAGTATGTTTGAAATGTTGTACACATTCTATATGTACAGTAGCATCTTGTAATGCACTTGAAGAATAGGAAGTATATCAATTTCAGTATGTTTGAAATGTTGTACATATTCTATAGGCACAGTAAGCATCTTGTAATGCACTTGAAGAATAGGAAGTATATGAGTTTCAGTATGTTTGAAATGTTGTACATATTCTATATGTACAGTAAGCATCTTGAAATGCACTTGAAGAATAGGAAGTATATCAGTTTCAGTATGTTTGAAATGTTGTACATATTCTATATGTACAGTAAGCATCTTGTAATGCACTTGAAGAATAGGAAGTATATCAATTTCAGTATGTTTGAAATGTTGTACATATTCTATATGCACAGTAAGCATCTTGTAATGCACTTGAAGAATTGGAAGTATATCAGTTTCAGTATATTTAAAATAGCACACCATGTTCTATATCTATAGTAAGCCTCTTGCAATGCACTTGAAGAACAGAAAGTATATCAGTTTCAGTATGTTTGAAATAGCACACCATATTCTATATCTATAGTAAGCATCTTGTAATGCACTTGAAGAATAGGAAGTATATCAATTTCAGTATGTTTGAAATAGCACACCATATTCTATATCTATAGTAAGCATCTTGTAATGCACTTGAAGAATAGGAAGTATATCAATTTCAGTATGTTTGAAATGTTGTACATATTCTATATGTACAGTAAGCATCTTGTAATGCACTTGAAGAATAGGAAGTATATCAATTTCAGTATGTTTGAAATGTTGTACATATTCTATATGCACAGTAAGCATCTTGTAATGCACTTGAAGAATTGGAAGTATATCAGTTTCAGTATATTTAAAATAGCACACCATGTTCTATATCTATAGTAAGCCTCTTGCAATGCACTTGAAGAACAGAAAGTATATCAGTTTCAGTATGTTTGAAATAGCACACCATATTCTATATCTATAGTAAGCATCTTGTAATGCACTTGAAGAATAGGAAGTATATCAATTTCAGTATGTTTGAAATAGCACACCATATTCTATATCTATAGTAAGCATCTTGTAATGCACTTGAAGAATAGGAAGTATATCAATTTCAGTATGTTTGAAATGTTGTACATATTCTATATGTACAGTAAGCATCTTGCAATGCACTTGAAGAATAGAAAGTATATCAGTTTCAGTATGTTTGAAATGTTGTACATATTCTATATATACAGTAAGCATCTTGTAATGCACTTGAAGAATAGGAAGTATATCAATTTCAGTATGTTTAAAATAGCACATCATGTTCTATATCTATAGTAAGCCTCTTGTAATGCACTTGAAGAATAGGAAGTATATCAATTTCAGTATGTTTAAAATAGCACATACCATGTTCTATATCTATAGTAAGCCTCTTGCAATGCACTTGAAGAATAGGAAGTATATCAGTTTCAGTATGTTTGAAATGTTGTGCATATTCTATATATACAGTAAGTATCTTGTAATGCACTTGAAGAATAGGAAGTATATCAATTTCAGTATGTTTGAAATAGCACAACATATTCTTTATCTATAGTAAGCATCTTGTAATGCACTTCGGTGAAGTATATCAATTTCAGCATGTTTGAAATAGTGTAACATCATTAAAGTGCACTGAAAACGATTTTTCGCCATAGACCATAATGAAATGGAATTCTTTTGAGTGCCCTGTAAACGAACTATAAGTGCTACACACTTCATTTTCAATTCCAAACGTTTCATGGTAAACCTGAATAGCATTTATCAAGTAGTAATCCGTGTATATTTACGCGAATTAAAACATAGATGGTAGTCATACAAACCAAATTCATAAACACTTTTCAACTATGTCGGAAAATGTTACAAAAGAAAAAAAAAAAAAAAAGATTTATCAAAATTGTAGCATTTATTCAAAAGTGAAAACATACAAATATATAACAAGCTAACTGTAACTTTGTTGGTTTTTGTTAATAAGGTTAAATATAATTAAATCTGCAATTAGAATGCTAAAGCATAATCTTAACAATTACAAAAACTTTTCAATTAAAAAGAGTGAAATATAACTCGATTTCGTGACGTGTTCGACAAAGTAATTACCGTGACAAAATAATTAATTTGTACAAGTTTTCCTACGAGATTACTTGAAACGAACTCGAATGGCCTCGTGGGTGTCTATAACTTCACTGAATTGGCTGGTATTTTGTTAGAAGATCCAAACTCAGTGCAATCCGCGTAGTTTTTCGGTTAGAATGAATTTTGCCTAAGAACGTAAACGAATAATAGACTCTCAGGTGGAACTAAATGGGGAGGCGAGTAGATTAGCATTGATTTTTGGCCTCCGATTAGGGTAAACTTTTCTTTCTTTCTTTCTTTTTTTTTACACTCTTTTGTTTAATTTAACTTGGTTTTTGTATCTAAGAGGGAATTTTCTAATCTATTTTTCATTCACTTCCTGATAGGCTAGAATTATAAAAATTATGTTCCGATGTTAATACAACATTTTAATATTTTTAGAACATTGATATAAATAAACTAGTCGTTGGGGGGCACCGTAATACTTACCCATCATGGATATGCATAATGTAAAATATTAAAATAAAAAATGTGTAAACTACTTATAAAATGCATTGCAATTCGAATAAAATCGTGGCTTGATGACGTCATAAACTTTGAAGGCTCGATTACTGAATTGCTTAAAAGAAACATCCTTATAACTCCAAAAACAATCATCCTATTAACTAGCGGTTTATTGCATCTGATTAAGCGTCTCATTTCCAATTAAAATATATCTTTGAATTGAAATTTGGATGAAATACAGGGTCATGAAAAATCGAAGAGTGTGGAAAATAGGATCTCGGTAACTCATTATCCGATCGACTTCATGCTTTATGCAAAATTTATGTTTTTTTTTTTTTTTTTGTGTGTGTGTGTGTGTGTCTTTTATATTCACTTCTTAAAATAAACAATTTCGAAAATTTGTAATATCTTTTATCAGAACGAATATTTCGAGAGTCCGAAAAAAAAAGTTCCGGATAAACGAGGTTACTGAAATTCAATAGGCTTCTTCCCATTATTACATACTAAGTACATACCAAATTTCAAGTCTCTATCTCATTTTTTTTTGGGAAATAGTGCGTTTACAGTCACGCAGACACACAGACGGACGGCAATTTTTTTTTTTCTAAAAATATGTTTTTCGGAATCTCCAGTGTCTGAAACGTGTAAATCCGTCAACAATTTTTTTTCGATTTTCAAAGCGATTACAAGACTTACCCTATACTACGTATGATGGGTAAGTAAAAAGTGAGAAAAAAACATTTCTTTTACAACTCGATAACAATATTTTTTCACGAAATTTTTATACGGTCTGTAAAACCATTTTATTTATCACCAATAAGGATTTCAAAGAGTTCGGACAGAAACAACTTTTTATTTTAAAACTATGACCCTAGGTAAAAAACAAGAAAATGAGCGCTTTTATCATTAAATATTAATATTTTATCGAAAATTTTTCATTTAAAAATTTAATTTCATACAAAATCGGGTTAAAGTTATAATATAATAAAAACTTGATGTTTTTTTTGTTTTTTTAATTTATTATCATTAACTTTCCTCGGTTGTCCCAACGTCCCAGATTAAAAAAAAAAAAAAATGTGAACAGTTCTCGATTCGTAAAAGCAAAGGGGTTGGTGTTTTACCGCCTTTTCGGAAGAAAAAGCAAAATACAAAGTCTGTAAATTTGACCATCTCGTTTACGGTGAAAAGAATTGTCCGAATTGTTACGATTTAAACGCCACTACTAAAGGTATTGTTATTTTAATAGAAGGCAACACTTTTCCGGCAATTAAAAAATCTCTTTTAAATTCGGTATTTTATTTTTATTTTTTTCTTTAAGTATTGAATGGTGTATGTAAACAGGGAAATTTTTAATCGATTTTGGACGCATTTCCTAATAGGAAAGAATTTCGAAGGTGGAGTTATGTTCAAAGATGGGTTTCCGGTGATAATACGACATTTTCATACCGATTGAAAGTCATTCTGTTTTAAAATCAGTCAGTAACATTTTAGGACACCCGGTATATATTCAATTTACTGCATGAGAAATAAAAAGTATATAAGAAGCGAGGTCCTAGATTAATTCTTTTTTTACGTTACTTTTATAAATGCCCAAAAATCGCAAAAAAACACGAAAAAACTAAAAATCGCCTAAAAAATCACCGAAAAATTCAAGAACCGCTATAATTATACCGAATAAACTTTATTGAAATGAGAACCTAATAGAGACAATGTATTGATCTTGGACTTATCTTGGATAAATTCGTTGATCAAATATACTAGGGGAATAACCGTCCCTGTTCAAAGTAAAGAGTATAAAATTAACGAATACATCTTTTCTTAGGGTTGTTCGATTTCATTACATTTTTTGCCAAATTTCGTTATTTATTTTTTGTACCGAATGACGAACGAAATAATCTTTTGGCGCCACCTCTACTCCACTGGTTAATTTAAAAAACGCAGTTACATACCGATAATTAAGAATAGGAAAAATATACCATATATTTGAATTTAACACGGAATTACAATGATCAGTGATAATACATAATAATATCCCCCACCTGGAATTTCAAAACGCCCCCCCTGAGAAAAATGTCTGAAATCAGGACTGTATGTGTCTATTAAATGTTCTATTTATTGAAAAACAGTAGACATTTCTAAGGCTACTTATTACTTTAACACCGTCTTCTAATATTTAATACAAGATGTATGTTTTAATAATTAACCTCAAAAATAAAATTTGATGCATCCAATAATAACTGAGATATACGGCTATAATGTTCATTACAAAAAGCATGGCATAACTGCATCCTTTTCTTGAGATTCCGTATTATGAAATTTTCCGAATGTTGGATCATGAGTCTTAATAGAACTATGCCAATCAAGAAATTTATAAGAAAGAATGCAATGCAGTGACCTCTCACTTATGCTCATTATGATAATTTCTTTGTGATATCCAACCACAAGAAATAAGAAAATTAATGCAAATATATTTCGCACTTATAAGCGCTAATTTCAGTCGTATCTCTTAATTATACACGAAAATATTTCGTTATCCCTCTGACTGAACGGATTAGTTATCCGTAAAACACTGTTTATGATGATGTTAGAGTTGAAGATGATGATGATGATGATGATGATGATGACGATGGTAGGGCTGAAACTAGGATTTTTTCACCTGGGGCAAGCATGAATTTTGGCGCTCCTCCACCTTTCCTTTCTAAAATAAGTTTTTTTATCCATTGATATATATTTTATTTTAAATTTAAAATAATTGTTAGAAAGTACATTAATCTGAATTAGAGCATCATATTTTAACAGTTCAACGCTATTGTGGCCGATCAAATTTTATTCGTTTTTTTTTTGGCAACACTAAACGAAAAACAAATATATTTCATATCAACAATACTTCAACTACGTCTTTCAGTAACAATGCCTTCTGAAAAGTGTTCCCTGAATTGTTCACATGCGCCCATTGTTCATTAATTATTTTTCATTGTTGAAATAAATTTCTTCGTAGAGACCAAAACACAACAAAGGGTTAATTGTTGAAAAATGCATTAAAACAATCAATAAATTTCTCATTCATTCTTTACGGAAACTTTTGATATTGTAGCTTGTATTGCTAATCTTCTGATTTCAAACTGTGTATTTTGTGAGAAACAAAAGATTTCTGCGAGTAATTCACTATTTGTATCGTTTAATTCGAGTGTTTTAAACTTGGAATTTCTAAAGTCACGATGTTTTTTGCATTGTTTTGCGTTTTATGGCTTCTCACTGTGTATGAAGGAAGCTATCTTTTGGCTGCCGGCATTGTCATCTTGTTCGGCATCGTTATCATGGTTGATCACGTAACTAAAAATAGGGTAAAACTTCCATCAGATGATGAAGAAGTGCACTACGACGTTGCTTCTGAAACGAGTTCAGTTATGTATCACGATGTCTCTGAAGCGAGTTCGGATCTCAGTGATTTCGAAACTGCTACTGAGGATTCAGAACCAGATGCTATCTTCGAAGATGCTCGACTCATCGTCTCGGATCGTCCTTTCGAGAAACCAAAAAAGTATTGTGACAAAGACCTCATGGAAAGATTTCTCGGTGATTGCTTAGACGAAACTGGCTTCATTAAGTTCGAGGACATACAATGGATCTCTGGTCCACTGGCTGATCAAACACACGGAAACGATGAAGAACAGCCTCAAAAGAAAGAAGGGAAATTTCTAAAAAGGGTTAAGAATATCTTCTGCTGTTGCTTTTGTTGTAGATGCTGTAAAGTCACTGATAGTCAGTGACTGAATCATTAAAAGCGGGACACACTCTGCTCTGTTTCCTTCTGGGAAGACAACGTTCAAGCAAGAACGTATGAGCAGAGGAATGGTCCTGCGAAGGGGAGATATGATAGCCCACCTCCACGTGGTTCTCCCTGGAAACGTTGCTCGTTTGACGGCGGTCAACGGCTAAGAGGCTTCGCAGAATGGCATCATGAAGAAATGTTCTATAGACGAAGAGCTAATGAAGAAAAGTATTTAAATATTTGATCTCTATCCTCTAAAACCAACACCATCAGATTTGTAAGACAATATTCTCGTTCTTGCATCTTCCAAAGCCTACGCCATCAGTATCACCATCACAAAAAGCGTGTGTATAGCATACATCGTTCATTTACAGGGACGCACAAGGGAATTCGGTTACAGCACTGCCTAAGAGTAATTGCTGGAAATACGTTTTAAGTTGTGGTACGCGTTTTTAAAGTAAATTAAATTTTTGTTGATTGCTTGGTGTGCATAAATTCTATAGATGATATATAGGACAGCACGAAAGATTTCGGGTACATTTCCGTTTATTAACAGAATTTAAACCTGTGCTATTCGTTTCCTAACTAAACTAAATTTTATCATACTGTGTAGTATAGATACAAAACTGTAGATCATATACCGGGCTTCAAAAAAATAATCGGATATTTTTTCGAATATTGATGGCATATTCTGAAATTGGCTTTTCAAATGTTTTACACATTTTCCTAACTGTTTACGTAGACATCATCTTTCAGCTTATTAAATGGTGAAATTTTGTTAAAGTATTCGGAAAATGTTGGAAAGTGTTTCCTAATTTTTGCTTGAAGCGTGATTTTTCATTCTTGTTAGACATTATAACGAGTCAAAAATGCTTGTGTCCTATGCTGATCAAGATGGAAAAAATAGTATACTCTGGTCATCGCAAACTTTCTTCTTTATCATTCTAATACACATATTCATTTAAATACAGCAGTTACACACCGATTATTAAGAATATGAAAAAAAGATCATTACTTTGAAAGTAACACGGCATTACACGGGATCAGTGATTATTTTATTATAAAAACAGTACAACAGCGCGTCATGATCTATATATTTAAAACGAAAAGCGCATTCTGTCAAATCCGCATGAAAATCGTCTCTTTACGCATGCGTCAACTTCAGAAACGAGAAACCTGATTGATTAACCCAACCCTAACCTGTTTAGCCTTGGGGGATTGAAAAGGGTTGATTAAAAACGAATGAAGCCGAACCATTGCATTGAAAGCATAGACCTTTTAATATATTTTTGCTCTGAGGTTGAAAGCTAAAACTTTTTTAAAAATAACTCATGTTTTCTCTACTACATATGCATATTTTTTCACAAAATTTTAAAGAGAGTTTGGATGCAGTTATATTTATAACCGATTGAAATATCAGAGTTCGGAAGATGAGAACTATTTTTTTATATCTATGTTAAAGGAGCCGACGCGAAAACAAATAAACAAACAAAAAAAGTGAGGAGAAAACATTGTTTTACAACTAGAAAACAATATTTTTTCACGAAACTTTTACATGGGCTGTGGAACCATTTTATCTATGACCAATAAAGATTTCAAAGAGTTCGGACAAAAAGAACTTTTTGATTTTAAAACTATGAAACGACCGTTAGGTAAAAAATCAAGAAAATGAGCGCTTTTATCACTAAATATCAATATTTTTTTCGCGAATTTTTCACTTTAAAATATAATTTCACACAAAATCGGTTAACGATATAAAATAATAGAAACGTGATGTTCTTTTTTTTTTTTTTTTTTTTTTTTTTTTTATCATTAATTTTCCTCGGTTCTCCCGACGTCCCAGATTCGAAAAAAAATGTGAACAGTTCTAGATTCGTAAAAACAAAGGGGTTGGTGTTTTACCACATTTTCAGAAGAAAAGGCAAAATACGATGCCTGTAAATTTGACTATCTCGTTTACGGTGAAAAGATTTGAGTTTTCGGCAGTTAAAAAGCTCTTTTAAATTCGGTAGTTTATATTTTTTCTTTAAGTTTGTAGAACAAAGTACCCTGAGTATAAGCTTAAAATAACTAGTTTGAGAACTAAAAGAACTTATTAAAACACCATCAAAAACTTTTAAATGCACTAGGCCTTTCGAAAGATCTGAGTCTTTCTTCGTCAAGCGCATAAAAAACTTCACTTCACTTCACTTAACTTAACTTAACTTAACTTAAGTAATTACGTTAAATTAAGTTAAGTTAAGTTAAGCTTAATTACTTAACTTAAGCTAAGTTAAGTAATTAAGTAAAGTTAAGTTAAGTTAGGTTAAGTTAAATAAAGTAATTAAGTTAAGTTAAGTTAAGTTAAGTAATTAAGTTAAGTTAAGTTAAGTTAAGTAATTAAGTTAAGTTAAGTAATTAAGTTAAGTTAAGTTAAGTAATTAAGTTAAGTTAAGTAATTAAGTTAAGTTAAGTTAAGTAATTAAGTTAAGTTAAGTTAAGTAATTAAGTTAAGTTAAGTTAAGTTAAGTAATTAAGTTAAGTTAAGTAATTAAGTTAAGTTAAGTAATTAAGTTAAGTAATTAAGTTAAGTTAAGTAATTAAGTTATGTTAAGTTAAGTTAAGTAATTAAGTTAAGTTAAGTTAAGTAATTAAGATAAGTTAAGTTAAGTTAAGTAATTAAGTTAAGTTAAAATAAGTAATTAAGTTAAGTTAAGTTAAGTTAAGTAATTAAGTTAAGTTAAGTTAAGTAATTAAATTAAGATAAGTTAAGTTAAGTAATTAAGTTAAGTTAAGTTAAGTTAAGTTAAGTAATTAAGTTAAGTTAAGTAATTAAGTTAAGTAATTAAGTTAAGTTAAGTAATTAAGTTATGTTAAGTTAAGTTAAGTAATTAAGTTAAGTTAAGTTAAGTAAAGTTAAGTAATTAAGTTAAGTTAAAATAAGTAATTAAGTTAAGTTAAGTTAAGTTAAGTAATTAAGATAAGTTAAGTTAAGTCAAGTAATTAAGTTAAGTTAAAATAAGTAATTAAGTTAAGTTAAGTAATTAAGTTAAGTTAAGTAATTAAATTAAGATAAGTTAAGTTAAGTAATTAAGTTAAGTTAAGTTAAGTTAAGTTAAGTAATTAAGTTAAGTTAATTTAAGTTAAGTTAAGTAATTAAGTTAAGTAATTAAGTTAAGTTCAGTAATTAAGTTAAGTTAAGTTAAGTAATTAAATTAAGATAAGTTAAGTTAAGTAATTAAGTTAAGTTAAGTTAAGTAATTAAGTTAAGTTAAATTAAGTTATTAAGTTAAGTTAAGTTAAGTTAAGTAATTAAGTTAAGTTAAGTTAAGTTAAGTAATTTAGTTAAGTTAAGTTAAGTAATTAAGTTAAGTTAAGTTAAGTTAAGTTAAGTAATTAAGTTAAGTAATTAAGTTAAGTTAAGTTAAGTTAAGTAATTAAGTTAAGTTAAGAAAAGAAATTAAGTTAAGTAATTAAGTTAAGTTAAGTTAAGTAATTAAATTAAGTTAAGTTAATTAAGTTAAGTTAAGTTAAATTAAGTAATTAAGTTAAGTTAAGTTAAGTTAAATTAAGTTAAGTAATTAAGTTAAGTTAAGTAATTAAGTTAAGTAATTAAGTTAAGTAATTAAGTTAAGTTACGAAAAGAAATTAAGTTAAGTTAAGTTAAGTTAAGTAATTAAGTTAAGTTAAGTAATTAAGTTAAGTTAAGTTAAGTAATTAAGTTAAGTTAAGTTAAGTAATTAAGTTAAGTTAAGAATTAAGTTAAGTTAAGTTAAGTTAAGTTAAGTTAAGCAATTAAGTTAAGAATTAAGTTAAGTTAAGTTAAGTTAAGTTAAGTTAAGCAATTAAGTTAAGTTAAGTTAAGTAATTAAGTTAAGTTAAGTTAAGTTAAGCAATTAAGTTAAGTTAAGTTAAGTATTAAGTTAGGTTAAGTTAAGTTAAGTTAATTTAAGTTAAGTTAAGTTAAGTTAAGTTAAGTTAAGTTAAGTTAAGTTAAGTAATTAAGTTAAGTTAAGTTAAGTAATTAAGTTAAGTTAAATTAAGTTATTAAGTTAAGTTAAGTTAAGTTAAGTAATTAAGTTAAGTAATTAAGTTAAGTTAAGTTAAGTTAAGTAATTTAGTTAAGTTAAGTTAAGTAATTAAGTTAAGTTAAGTTAAGTAATTAAGTTAAGTTAAGTTATTAAGTTAAGTTAAGTTAAGTAATTAAGTTAAGTTAAGTTAAGTTAAGTAATTAAGTTAAGTTAAGAAAAGAAATTAAGTTAAGTTAAGTTAAGTAATTAAGTTAAGTTAAGTTAAGTAATTAAATTAAGTTAAGTTAAGTAATTAAGTTAAGTTAAGTTAAGTAATTAAGTTAAGTTAAGTTAAGTTAAGTTAAGTTAAGAAATTAAGTTAAGTTACGAAAAGAAATTAAGTTAAGTTAAGTTAAGTTAAGTAATTAAGTTAAGTTAAGTAATTAAGTTAAGTTAAGTTAAGAATTAAGTTAAGTTAAGTTAAGTTAAGTTAAGCAATTAAGTTAAGTTAAGTTAAGTAATTAAGTTAAGTTAAATTAAGTTAAGTTAAGTTAAGTAATTAAGTTAAGTTAAGTTAAGTTAAGTTAAGTAAAATAATTAAGTTAAGTTAAGTTAAGTTAAGTATTAAGTTAGGTTAAGTTAAGTTAAGTTAATTAAGTTCAGTTAAGTTAAGTTAAGTAATTAACTTAAGTTAAGTTAAGTTAAGTTAAGTTAAGTAGTTAAGTTAAGTTAAGTTAAGTAATTAAGTTAAGTTAAGTTAAGTAATTAAATTAAGATAAGTTAAGTTAAGTAATTAAGTTAAGTTAAGTTAAGTTAAGTTAAGTAATTAAGTTAAGTTAAATTATTAAGTTAAGTTAAGTTAAGTAATTAAGTTAAGTTAAGTTAAGTTCAGTAATTAAGTTAAGTTAAGAAAAGAAATTAAGTTAAGTTAAGTAATTAAGTTAAGTTAAGTTAAGTAATTAAATTAAGTTAAGTAAAGTAATTAAGTTAAGTTAAGTTAAGTTAAGTAATTAAGTTAAGTTAAGTTAAGTTAAGTTAAGTAATTAAGTTAAGTTAAGTTAAGTTAAGTAATTAAGTTAAGTTAAGTTAAGTTAAGTTAAGTTAAGTTAAGTTAAGTTAAGTAATTAAGTTAATTTAAGTAATTAAGTTAAGTTAAGTTATTAAGTTAAGTTAAGTTAAGTAATTAAGTTAAGTTAAGAAAAGAAATTAAGTTAAGTAATTAAGTTAAGTTAAGTTAAGTAATTAAGTTAAGTTAAGTTAATTAAATTAAGTTAAGTTAAGTAATAAAGTTAAGTTAAGTTAAATTAAGTAATTAAGTTAAGTTAAGTTAAGTTAAATTAAGTTAAGTAATTAAGTTAAGTTAAGTTAAGTAATTAAGTTAAGTAATTAAGTTAAGTTACGAAAAGAAATTAAGTTAAGTTAAGTTAAGTTAAGTAATTAAGTTAAGTTAAGTTAAGTAATTAAGTTAAGTTAAGTTAAGTAATTAAGTTAAGTTAAGAATTAAGTTAAGTTAAGTTAAGTTAAGTTAAGCAATTAAGTTAAGTTAAGTAAAGTAATTAAGTTAAGTTAAGTTAAGTTAAGTTAAGTTAAGTAATTAAGTTAAGTTAAGTTAAGTTAAGTTAAGTAAAATAATTAAGTTAAGTTAAGTTAAGTTAAGTATTAAGTTAGGTTAAGTTAAGTTAAGTTAATTAATTAAGTTCAGTTAAGTTAAGTTAAGTAATTAAGTTAAGTTAAGTTAAGTTAAGTTAAGTTAAGTAATTAAGTTAAGTTAAGTTAAGTAATTAAGTTAAGTTAAATTAAGTTATTAAGTTAAGTTAAGTTAAGTTAAGTAATTAAGTTAAGTAATTAAGTTAAGTTAAGTTAAGTTAAGTAATTTAGTTAAGTAATTAAGTTAAGTTAAGTTAAGTTAAGTAATTAAGTTAAGTTAAGTAATTTAGTTAAGTTAAGTAATTAAGTTAAGTTAAGTTAAGTTAAGTAATTAAGTTAAGTTAAGTTATTAAGTTAAGTTAAGTTAAGTAATTAAGTTAAGTTAAGAAAAGAAATTAAGTTAAGTTAAGTTAAGTAATTAAGTTAAGTTAAGTAATTAAGTTAAGTTAAGTTAAGTTAAGTAATTAAGTTAAGTAAGTTAAGTTAAGTTAAGTTAAGTTAAGTTAAGTAATTAAGTTAAGTTAAGTTAAGTAATTAAGTTAAGTTAAATTAAGTTATTAAGTTAAGTTAAGTAATTAAGTTAAGTTAAGTAATTAAGTTAAGTTAAGTTAAGTTAAGTAATTTAGTTAAGTTAAGTTAAGTTAATTAAGTTAAGTTAAGTTAAGTAATTAAGTTAAGTTAAGTAATTTAGTTAAGTTAAGTTAAGTAGTTAAGTTAAGTTAAGTAATTAAGTTAAGTTAAGTTATTAAGTTAAGTTAAGTAATTAAGTTAAGTTAAGAAAAGAAATTAAGTTAAGTTAAGTTAAGTAATTAAGTTAAGTTAAGTAATTAAGTTAAGTTAAGTTAAGTTAAATTAAGTTAAGTAATTAAATTAAGTTAAGTTAAGTAATTAAGTTAAGTTACGAAAAGAAATTAAGTTAAGTTAAGTTAAGTTAAGTAATTAAGTTAAGTTAAGTAATTAAGTTAATTTAAGTTAAGTAATTAAGTTAAGTTAAGTTAAGTAATTAAGTTAAGTTAAGAATTAAGTTAAGTTAAGTTAAGTTAAGTTAAGTTAAGCAATTAAGTTAAGTTAAGTTAAGTAATTAAGTTAAGTTAGGTTAAGTTAAGTTAAGTTAAGTTAAGTAATTAAGTTAAGTTAAGTTAAGTTAAGTTAAGTAAAATAATTAAGTTAAGTTAAGTTAAGTATTAAGTTAGGTTAAGTTAAGTTATGTTAATTAATTAAGTTCAGTTAAGTTAAGTTAAGTAATTAAGTTAAGTTAAGTTAAGTTAAGTAGTTAAGTTAAGTTAAGTTAAGTAATTAAGTTAAGTTAAGTTAAGTAATTAAATTAAGATAAGTTAAGTTAAGTAATTAAGTTAAGTTAAGTTAAGTTAAGTTAAGTTAAGTAATTAAGTTAAGTTAAATTAAGTTATTAAGTTAAGTTAAGTTAAGTTAAGTAATTTAGTTAAGTTAAGTTAAGTAATTAAGTTAAGTTAAGTTAAGTTAAGTAATTAAGTTAAGTTAAGTTATTAAGTTAAGTTAAGTAATTAAGTTAAGTTATTAAGTTAAGTTAAGTAATTAAGTTAAGTTAAGTTAAGTTCAGTAATTAAGTTAAGTTAAGAAAAGAAATTAAGTTAAGTAATTAAGTTAAGTTAAGTTAAGTAATTAAATTAAGTTAAGTAAAGTAATTAAGTTAAGTTAAGTTAAGTTAAGTAATTAAGTTAAGTTAAGTTAAGTAATTAAGTTAAGTAATTAAGTTAAGTTAAGTTAAGTTAAGTTAAGTTAAGTTAAGTTAAGTTAAGTAATTAAGTTAAGTTAAGTTAAGTAATTAAATTAAGTTAAGTTAAGTAATTAAGTTAAGTTAAGTTAAGTAATTAAATTAAGTTAAGTTAAGTAATTAAGTTAAGTTAAGTTAAGTAATTAAGTTAAGTTAAGTTAAGTTAAATTAAGTTAAGTAATTAAGTTTAGTTAAGTTAAGTTAAGTAATTAAGTTAAGTTAAGTAATTAATTTAAGTTCAGTTAAGTTAAGTAATTAAGTTAAGTTAAGTAATTAAGTTAAGTAATTAAGTTAAGTTTATGTTAAGTTAAGTAATTAAGTTAAGTTAAGTTAAGTAATTAAGTTAAGTTAAGTTAAGTAATTAAGTTAATTAAGTTAAGTTATAAAATTAATTTAAGTTAAGTTAAGTAATAAAGTTAAGTTAAGTAATTAAGTTAAGTTAAGTAATTAAGTTAAGTTAAGTAATTAAGTTAAGTTAAGTAATTAAGTTAAGTTAAGTTAAGTTAAGTTGTAAAATTAAGTTAAGTTGTTGGGTGATTTGATAAAGTGACAAATAACCAAAAGAATAAATTTTGTTGATTTTGAAATTAAAACAATTTGCACAACTACAAATCAAAAATGCAAACAAATAGATCAAAGACAAATTATCACCATGAATTTGATTTTTATTAACTTATTAAAAAAAATTCATTAAATAAAACACCAACATATTTAAATTTATAGGTGTTAGGTTAGTTTGTATGAGAACAGGTGATCTAATTACACATATGTGCATCAAGACATATTCATGGTAAAATAATAATATTAATAGAAAGCACTAAATCATAAGAATGGAAAATATTTACCAGAGTTTCATTAGCAGATTCAGCATTTATAATATTGTAGATTACCAAACAAGGCACATTAGGCAGTTTTACTTTATAGTTGACAGTCTCTTTCACACATAAGGAACACTTTTCGAATAATTTATGGTTTAATTTCCTTTTTACTTTGCAGACAAAATGGAGTATGTAGCCAGCTATACGTTCTTTCTATGTTCACTTTCTTTAAAGATGAGTCTCGACGCTACGCTCTGTAATTCAACGATGTCATCTGATCGGGGTTAGGATCATCTTCTCCTCCTCTCCCGAAAAACTGTGATTGCTCTTCCGATCAAAGATTTCAGCATACTGTCCTTACCAAGCGACAGTCTTTCCATTTACCGTTTTTATGTTTAAATGTTAGCGAGTGAGTGTTGGCTTTGGCAAAATTGTCCTCACATACCATAACTCCCGGTGATAAATCTTGATTCAAACTTCAAACATAGGTTCGGAATATCGGTCCGCTGGCTTGTCGGTCAGGACATTTTTCTATTCTCGGCATCATAATCCACAATATTCATCTTCTACATAGAGGCACAAGACATAATTTTCAGAGTTACCATCTCTTCAATTCACATTCGAATGCCTCCCCAATTTTACTGCTTCGAAAAAAGAAAGCTCTCTCAGGGGGGGGGGAGGCAAAGCCCTCCCCGAAGCTAAAAAACACACTCCCCCAGTTATATTCTCCCGCGCTACGCAATACCAGGGAAACAAAAAACAACTCCCAATATTTTCCTGTAAAACCATTGGCTGTCACTCCCCCGCGGGTGAAACTACTTTTGTTGAAGGGATGCAGGCATGTGTCCAGCTGCCTTCGCCATCGTTTCGCTTTCCACGAAGATGATAAAAACTGCTGCCTTTGGGCGACCTCCCAGGTGAATGTTGTTTACGAAAACAGAATAATTGGGCTGGTAAAAAAGAGTAATAAAACTCTGACAATACGAGCTATCATGCGCCGCATGGGAAATAATATTTTTATTACCCAAGTGTCCGAGTGTTGTAAAAATTCCCATGGATAAAAGGACCACCATGCAAGCAAATTTAACTTACAGGGAATATATAAAAATTATGAATATAAGTAAAAGAGACAATGAATTTGTTTTAGCCTTGACATTTAAAAGAAAGAAAAGGTATTTTAACTCCATTATAACAGAACTAATGTTAAAAATTAGCATAGAAAAGTAGGTGGGCTATGAATAGTAAAACTTATACGGAATAAAATAAAGAGAATATTAAATGAAAAACATTACAATTATTAAACAAGAACGAAAAATCATGCGTCAAGCATAGATTATGTAACACTTTCCAACGCTTCCAAAATAATTTTACGAATCATACTCTTTTATAAGCTAAAAGATAACATCTAAGTAATCCGAATACTTTATTCAGCCCTGTATAGGATCTATAGATTTGTATATATACTACATAGGATGCTAAATTTTAGTTCAGTTAGGAAACACGTAGCACAGTTTAAAATTCTCCGTCTGGAGTTAAATAATACGGAAATGTGTTCCCGAACTTTTGTACTTCCCTGTATAGGATCTACAGAATTTATACACACCACGTAATATACAAAAAGCGATTTAAAATTAAAATCGCATTCAGTAACTTAAAACGCACTTCCAGGAATTATTGTTAACATACAGTAGAGAATTCTTTTGTGTGTCCCTGTAAATGAACGATGACTGCTATACACACAATATTCTGTAGTAAGTCTCTTGTAATGAACCTTATATAAATTTCAATGCGTTTAAAATAGTGAAACATTATTTAAATAAACCGCAGACGATTTTTCTCCATAGACGTAATGTAACGGAATTCTTTTGACTGTCCCTGTAAAGTAAGTATAAGTGCTATGCACACCCTATTCCATATTAAGCTTCTTCTAATGCACCTTAGTGATATATATAAATTTCAATGCGTTTAAAGTATTGAAACATTATTTAAATAAACCGCAAATGATTTTTCCCCATAGACCGCAATGTAACGGAATTCTTTTGAGTGTCCCTGTAAAAAACTATAAGTGCTACACACTTCCGTTGAAATAGGGAACATGCTATAGATAACGATTATAACATATAAAATTTGCAGGGCAATCCGAGCATATTTACGGGAGTTAGAGCACGGACAGACGGCAGACGGCAGACGGCAGACGGCCAGACGGCCAGACGGCAGACGGCCAGACGGCAGACGGCCAGACGGCCAGACAAACCGAAGTCATAAACACTTTTCAACTAGGTTGGAAAGTGTTAAAAAGAGGGGGGGCTACAACTTATATAGAATAAAATAAAGAGAATATGGAAAATTTGTAATGAAATAAATAAATGAAATAAATGAAAAAAAACCTAACAAAGTTAAGTTAAGTTATAAAATTAAGTTAAATTAAGTTATAAAATTAAATTAAATTAAGTAAATAATAATATTCATTAAAATAAAATAAAATAATATTTTTTGCGCCTGACGAAGAAAGACTCAGATCTTTCGAAAGGCCTAGCGCAAAGTTTTTGATGGTGTTTTAAGAACTTCTTTTAGTTCTTATTGTTTCACAGCAGTTTCAACTTATTTTCTTTAACAATTTAAGGTCTTTTATTATCTGTAATCATTTTTCTTTAAAGAAATATGATCCAAAAACTTTAATATAGGTGTTATTTACAGAATATATTTTTCTTTTATATTCAATGGTTGGAGTATCATAGTTGAGATTTTTTCCAACAGAGCGAAAATATGCCGGGAACCGGACTCGAACCTGGGTTTTTTTGGCTTGCCATGCCAACGCTCTTCCCACTGAGCTATCCCAACGATATCCTGGCTGGCATATATCACTCTAATTTGTTGGACAAGTCTGCGAATGCAGCGCTAATTTTATTCATCCGAGCTATAACTATAGCATTTTACATGATGAATCTTAAATAGCACGGAAACTGTTGTATACCATGTGATTAATTAGGTGATAATGAACAGAGAAAAATATATTCAACTACGTAAATCACATCCAACATGTATCATAGTTGAGATTTTTTTCAACAGAGCGAAAATATACCGGGAACAGGACTCGAACCTGTGTACTTTGGCTTGCCGTGCCAACGCTCTTCGCACTGAGCTAACCACTGATGAGCTATTTTCTTTTGATACCTGGTACTTTTAAGTCAATTATACTTTGATTTTTTTTATATATATAGCTCCTATTATTCGCAACACTTGCCGATTGTGCATAAAGTTGGTGTCAACTAGGGAGACCCTTAAATTTGTCGCACACTATTCCGCACTGTTTTAATCATTCCAATTGTACCATAAATACACTAAAGAAAAATTGCAATAATCTCGTAAAAATAACTTTGTTTTAATCATTCCAATTATACCGGAAATACTGTAAAAAGGGGTGGTAATTGTAGTACAAAATTGTGGCAACTACCGCTATACCATTTCACTTTCTACTCAATATTTAGACTCTTTCCTTAATCTCTTTCGCTTTACTTTATTATTCCAAATTTAGTGTCATCTCATTCCTTAATTTTACATCTACCCTTTGTATTGTAATTGATCCTGTACCATGTAGTTAATACTACATCTTAACTTTTCCCAACGGCTCAATTTAATACAAGACACTCTACTTGCAATAGACTGGATATTAAGTTGATTGCAACTCGGAAGCCCCTGAACCGACATCAACTGTTCGGCAACTGTTCGAGTTACTCCATAATTATAAATATAGAAATAAACATCCAAATAAAAAAATTAAAAATAACGTGCATAATTTTAAAAAAGCACGTGAAAAATTAAATGATAGCGTTTCAAGTAACTTTATAGACCGTGCAATTATAGAATATTCTTATTTATTTTGATAATGGCTCAAATTGAGACGAAACATGTCAACAGTCTAATAAACCTTATTTTACTGTTTATAATATTTTTATTTTACGCCTTTTAGCAATTAAAAGAGAAAGTAATCTCGTACAAAGTACTGTGTCTATCCATTGCAATTATTGCAAAAAGTCTGAAAAAAAAAGAAGAATGTGATCTCGTACAGAGAAGACAATCATAACTAAACAAGATTCTTGTTATGCAATGCAGACAAATTCTGTTTAATACAAAAGAACTCTGTTTCTGTTGAACGGAATTGCCTTTTCTCTCAGATGGAGGAACTTTGTCTCGAACAAGCACTGCAAATTACTAGCACACATTGGGAACACATTTGGAACACTTTGATTTCAAAAAAGTGTTCCAGTTATCTTAATGTGTACTTAATGTGTTCCTTTAATGTGTTCCGAATATGCTCCGCTATAAAGAAAGTGTTCGGAAAGTGTATCGAAAGTGTTCTGCTCAGGATATCTGTTAAATTTATACTTGGGAACGCATTTGAGAACAGATTAGAGCACATTTGGGCCCACTTGTGAAATCATCGCTTTCAAAATGTCCGCTAGAAAGTGTCCTGAAGTGTTCTCAGAAGTAGTCTAAAAACTGTTCCTAAAAGTGCGCCTCAAAGTGTTCTAAAAAATGTGACAAAATAAGTGTTCTGAAAAGTGTATAAAGATTTGCAGTGAAGAAACTGTTTCAATTGAACAGAATTGTCAGTAATATGGTGAAATTCTGTTTCATACAGAGAAAATGTGTAGCAATTTAACAGGATTTTTCTGTGTTATATAGCCTTGTTATATTTTACAGAAATAAAGGATTTTACAGTTATCTTTATACAGTGTACGAATAGAGTGTACAGAGTATCGAATACACAAACAATTTGTGTTTTGTTTACTTTTTTCAATACATACATTAAAAAACTTTTTTTTTAATTTAAACATACATAAATAAGCCATATAATAATGCAATACAAACTATATAACATAAAAAAGCCATATAATAATGTAATACGAAATATTTAACATAAAAAAGCTATATAATAATATAATACGAAATATATAACATATATGAGCCATATAAGTTTGGGAATGTTTTCGTTTGTCGCTGTGTTTAACTTTCATGATTGTTTATAATGTTTGGTGCGATAATTCACTTTCTTAATACTGATTTATGCCAAGGTCACTATAACCAAAAAGCACCAATATAGCGATTGAAAATTTGTATGAATGTAAAATGTATTTTATACAGAGAAATATTTCGACAAAATCCTTAAATGATATCGAAAAATTCATTAAAACTGCCATATAAGAAATTCCAAAAAATCTAATTGGATACTTACTTTAAAACTACTTAAAATTATAAAGATTTTAGCAATAAAATTTTATTTTCAAAAAATAGGGATATGTAATTTTTAATGTTCATTAAATAATCTCTAAAAGAAGTGTATAAATTGCTGTTTCATATTACATTAAAATTCGGTACACCTCCGGTCATACATGCGATGGTTACGTTGAATTAAAAAATTAGCATTAAATAATATAATTTTAAATATAATTAAAGAAATCCTATGAAGAGTTCTAAAGTCATAATGTTTTTGTTATTACACATTAATTTAAAGATTATAAGTATGAAGCATTCCGCTTAAAAGCGTGCGCTTAAATTTCTTTGAAAGTTATTAATGGTATAAATGAAATAATTTAAGTTATTATACGAAGTATGGACATAACGAATACTTTTCACGCTCTTGTTGGCGTTATATACTGTTTCAACTATATTAAACCTTTGTTATATAGTACCTCGTTACATCTCGTGTCTCTCAAAAAAGAAAAGAAAAGAAAAAGCTCCACTTTAATTGTGATGCGTGAGAGTTCCGCAGTTTTAAAAGCATAGCAAAGGGAATTTCTATCGAAATTACAAACCACAAAGCTACAATACAATTAGAACACATATGATCATTAATTTAGCGAAAATAACAAGTGTTAATGAATAAAAGAGAACAGAAGACATTGAATTATTTTTTTCGCCCGAAAATAACTTGTCTGAACTTTTTAAGTAACAGTTCACTGTATTTTAAATCGCAAACAATGGTTATGTATAGAAAGTAAAATGTGTGTGTATATATATCCTTAAAATTGATTTTTTCAACATCCATTTTATTCCTTTTTCTTCTGTGGTATCGTAATTGATCGGTTAATTTAAGTAGGGTAAGTTCTGCTTCGGAATTACTTTACGCAAACAGAAATCAATTAAGATTTACTTATATTGTGGAATATTGCCCTTGATAAAGTGTTTCGCAACGTAAATTACCAGTTGCAACTTGTAATATTTTAACATCCTGTTTGTGGGATTATTATTTTTTCTCCGCATACTTTTGTTTATTTTTCCACTTATTTCATTTTGTGAATTTTACATTATTGGATATATATGTATTTATATTGTATTATAATTATCTGTTCATATAATGTTGACTTTTTATGGGATTTAATGGTTATTTTTCACAAGAGTTTTATTATATATATATATTGACGGAGAAACCTTTTAATCATGACTAATATCCAAGTGTTGTGAACGATAAGGAAAAACGCATCGAATATTACTCAGTGACTAACAAGTATTTTTTTATAAACATTGCAGCGAAAAAACACTAACTGTTAAAATCTGAATCCAATTAACTCTTGAATCTCGAATGAAAACTGCAGATGTGATCTAAATTGAATGTATCTAAATGGACTTATGCTGAAACTAACAACTCAGAAAAAGTGCAGATTGCATTTTCAACCTTGAACTGTTTTCGCGCGTGTGTGCACTTCATATAAACTTTCTTCAGTATGTAAAATGTAACTCTATCGTCAAGCCGTCTTTGTGAATGTAGAAAAATGTATCTTAATTTTAGTGTAAAAGTGGAGCATTTCTAGGCAGTCTCCACACGCGAATTAATTATCTATGTAATCAAGATTTAATACAATTTGTAGTGTCAAATCGATATGGATCTCAGCTTATTACATGAATCACTGTTTTACACTAACATAAATTTATTTATCTCCCAAATAGTGCTCCGACAACGAATCGATGAGGATAAATCAAAAGTCGCGCAAGAATAATATGATAGCGGATAACGACTATAAATATCACATTGTGGATTATTCTTCGCGCGATGACAAATTTCAGGTAAGCTGAATGAACTTTTTATTATTATCAAAGCTGAAAGTTAAAGTATCAAAAGTGATCTAACAATTTAAAAGTAAAGAAAATTATCGTGCTACCGAAGATTCTAACATATATATATAATACCTCTGAAATCAAAATACGACAAACAAGTTCCTGAAACAAAATCTGACTCAATCTCTAATTTAAAGATGGTAAGTAATTAATTTATATATAGAACACTTTTAAATTAAAAATTAGCTAACAAATTAGAACAACAAAATGACAAACTCTGATTTAGAGATTGCATGTAGCTTGATAACACCAGTAATACATTACGATTGCATAATAGTTACAGATGAAAGAAAATACAAAACATCATTGATTAAATAAAACTTACTATGGAATTTAATATATTCAAAAACATCTTAATTGATAAATGATGCCAGATAAATTGGAATAAATATAATTTAATCACATCTTGGAACAAAAAATGGAATTTGGAAAACAAATTATGATGAAAATGTGAGATACTAATGCGATACATGTATGATCATAGCTGCCAACTTTTACGCTTTTTTGTTACCACTAAAATTTAATAAAAAAAATTTCTTTATGTAATCACACGATTTTGTCGATTGAATAAAATACAATTTACTATTAAATTTTAGTGGTAGGAAAAAAGCGTAAAAGTTGGCAACTATGTGTATGGCTAATTATCAGCCGTCAGAACGTCACACATGTCGCAGAAAAATGCATTCTTTCATATAATAGACTGGCAAGTTCGCCAAGAAAAGTCTATTACTACCGGTATAATGCATTGAAAGAAGAAAAACAAAATTAAACCCAAGCAAAATTGATCAAAAACAAATTTTAATCACATTTCATGCAATCTGATAGAAACACACATACAACACTCGGACTTCAAACAAAAACAACATGCCGAAACAGTCATTTGAAATACAGAACATCAATATGCTTGATAACATCAGTTACGGTTAAGATGTGATAAATTTAAGGCATTAATTAAATTATTGAAATAATTAAAAATTATTAAAAAATAATTATTACTAGTTAAAACTTAATTTTCAATAAGAATAGCAGATATAGTTTTAAGATCTTCAGTTATAGGGGAAAAAAATGGTATAATTCAAATACTACTGTAAATAAGTTCAATGCTACCCTCTGTAGCGTAATAAAATTACTTGCAGAAAATATTTTTAGTAGACACGGTGCTGCCATCTATTATCTATTATAAAAATATTTTTAGTAGACATAGTGCTGCCATCTATTTATTATAAAAATAAATAAATAAATTAGTATTAAATTTAAAAATCCTGTGAAAATGTATGTACAAATATTAATAAATATGTTTAAGCATTTACTTATAATCATTAGTTCTAAATATAAAAAAATTTATCTTTATTATAATTATATTACACAGTTTTTATTCAGCATCTAATTCTCCTAAATGACTTTCATAGAAAGAAAATTGATATTACTTAAGTTTTTAGTATTGTACAATCTAAGTTTATTATTAATGACCACTCATAAAAACAATAAATTCAATAGCATTATATCTATACATATAATTAATATATATATATATGTATAATTATATTAAATATAATTTATATACAAGGTGTCTTTTAATTAACCTACAACTTTAAAGTGAAATAACACAAGAATAGTTGGAGAGAGCACAGCAAAAAAAAAATTTTATTGAAAAGAAACTCGAAAATGTAATTAATGCACAAGGTTTTCAAAGTGTGAACCTTCAGATGCGATACAGTAGCGCAACCTAGTCACAAAGTTATCAGTTACTTGTTCAAGTGTTTCTCTTTTAATACTTGCAAATGAGTCAGTAATGGATTTCTTGAAGCTATTGACGTCTGTCAGCTTCTTCTTGCACACCAAGTCTTTCATGTGACCCCAAAGATAAAAATCGCACGGATTCATATCCGGTGAATAAGGTGACCAATGCAATGCACCAGGATGGTTGTTCGGGTATTAATAAGTAAAAACACCGGATTCTAAACACACTGTTAACCCTTTCCGGCACAGTGATCCCACTCCGGGCACACCTAATTTTAATTCCAAACTTGCATTCGACACCAAGAATATTTTAATAAAATTTTGCTTCTATAATGAAAGCTTAAAATAAGGTTTCTTATTTTCTGAAAAGGTCGTTTGTAAATTCCGGTGTCAGTCAGTATTTTCTCATTTTACGAACAGAATTTGTCGGTGCCGGAAAGGGTTAATGGTGTTAAACACTCTGCCTGTTCGATGCGGATGGGCACCATCCTACATGTTCGGTGTTCATACCCAGAGCACAAATCTGGGGAAAAAAACGACTGTCTCAGCACTTCCTCATACGCATCTGCCTTAATAGTTGACGCAAAGAAAATTGGTCCGATAACTTCCGATCCACAAAGAGCAGCCCAAACTGTTACCTTTTGTGGATGCAAGGGTCTTACGTTGACAAATTCAGGATTTGAGAATCCCCAGAAACGATAATTCTGTCGGTTCACCTGACCTGACAGCCAGAAATGGGATTCATCCGAGAACCATATCTTCTTTGAAAACCTTGTGCATTAATTACCTTCTCGACGTTCTTTTCAACAAAAAAAAAAGTTTGCTGTGCTATCTGCAACGATTCTTGTGTTATTTCATTTTAAAGTTGTAGGTTAATTAAAAGACACCTTGTATATTTCTGAAACAGATGTTGTCTTACATGGAATCGGTTGGATTCGAATGCTGGACCTCTCGCTTTAAAACTCGAGACGTTATCTATGTACTACTATTTTTTTATTACATGGCTGTAGTATTTATCACTTACCCATTCATATTTTCTGAATGATTTCCCCCTATAAAACCGATTGCAAAATGGTTTGAAAATGGATTAAATATCTCTGGTTTGTACTCCGATTAAATACCTCGATTTTTGTAAAATCTGTCCCCAGAAACATACATTCATACAAATAGGTATACAGTTCTTTCGACAGTGATTTAACACTTTGTTGACTGACGATTTTGTATAAAATCTTGATTTTAAAATAGTAGCAGCTCCGCCCTCTTCTGAAAGTCTTTCATTAAATGGTTTTCTAGATAGGTTTTTCAAGATAATGCGTTAGAAAATATCGTATAATGTACGGATTTATTATAAATTTTTCTTATAATCTAAAATATATATATATGGACAAAATGATATAAATGCAAATTTCCCTATTAGCCCATTTTCGGCCATAAATATATTTTTATTAACACTGTGATGTATATTTTTCACTAATTTTATTTTTCTGCTACTTTTAAGGGTTCTGGAGACATCTATAAAATATTTAGTAATTCAATTGAAGTAATCACTTTCTGTTGAGAAATTTTCAAAATACGCTGGTGTTTTACTTGAAACGGTTATTGACAAATTCGACTTTTTGAAGATGTATAATTATTCCACTTGAGATTAATCATATGTTTTTATAATGGAGTAAAGTTGCAAGTTCTGTAAATGAAATAAAAATAAAACAAATGCCATAAGAAAAACTTAAATTTTTTTATTTAAATTTAATGGTAAATTATTAATGGTAAATTAATAATGGTAACATCAAATTAAATAAAATATTATTTTTCCTGCACGAAACTTTTTTCGTATCTTAATGAAAGTAATTTAAGCAAATTTCAATGCAAATATTACTACATTTTATAAAATTTCTATGCTTGGCCTGAAATGGGTTAAATAAGGTAAAAGCCACGCCCTTAGTCAATGATGCTTGGTGAAACAAACATGAGTTAACTCGTGACGGTCAACAAAGTATTAAAACATATTCGCAAAATGGAAGTTCAATCGGAAGTACCGTTAGGGAGGAGTTCACATAAATCACAATTACAATACTTTTCTTACACTATGCATTTGGAAAGTAAAAATAATTAGCTGAAAAATAATTTAAGAAATCTACCTCGCTTTGCCGTAGCACATTGCTTCCACAAATTTCAGTTCTTCTTGAATTTGTTCTTATATCGAGTACTATACTTTTTACAAAACCCGCAAGATACCAGCTGAAGATCCTCTTCCAAATGAATTATCACACATTATCTACTTTATACTATATCAAGTATTGCATCTCTTACATGCAATATAGCAGTATTATTTCGATTTTCCCCATCGATTTCAATCAATTTTAATTGGGTCTTCTTTCAATTGAATAAGTGCTTGTGGCAGGAAATTTCAAGATTTTAGTGTTTTTGTTTGGCACTTTGCCTTCGTAACACATAAATGTGCAGTTAATGTATATTTTTTTACTACATCTGCTATTTTTATAAGGCAGTACTTTTTCAGTTATTTAATACAACTACTTTTCCCTGTATTTAATCGCTTCGAAAAGGGGTTGTTTAATCTAAAATAAAACTTTTATTCGTTTCACGATTTCTTCTTCTTCTTCTTTTCTTTTTTTTTTATTATTACCTTGTAGGCAAGAAATTCTAATCTCTCTCTAAAAAAAAAAAAAATAATTACAATAATAACCTAGTCGTTGGGGGCCACCGTAATACTTACCCATCATGGATATGCATAATGTAAAATATTAAAATAAAAAATGTGTAAACTACTTATAAAATGCATTGCAATTCAAATAAAATCAAGGCTTGATGACGTCACAAACTTTAAAGGCTCGATTACTGAATTGCTTGAAAGAAACATCCTTATAACTCCAAAAATAATAATCCTATTAACTTGCGGTTTATTGCATCTGATTAAGCGTGAAATTTCCAATTAAAATATATCTTTGAAGTGAAATTTGGATGAAATACAGGGTCATGAAAAATCGAAGAGTGTGGGAAATAGGATTCCAAATATCTCGACAACTCATTATCCGATCGACTTCATGCTTTATGCAAAATTTATGTTTTTTTATTGTCTTTTATATTCATTTCTTAAAATAACCAATTTCGAAATTTTTTATATACCTTTTATCAGAACGAATATTTCGAGATCACACTCGAAAAAAATAGTTCCGGTTAATCGAGGTTATTGAAATGAAATAGGCTTCTTCCCATTATTACATACTAAGTACATACCAAATTGCAAGTCTCTATCTCAATTTTTTCGGTCAGATAGAGCGTTTACAGACACACAGACACACAGACGGACGGCAAAATTTTTTTTCTAAAAATATGTTTTTCGGAATCTCCAGTGTCTGAAATGTGTAAATACGTCAAAAAATTTTTTCGATTTTCAAAACGATTACAAGACTTACCCTATACTACGTATGATGGGTAAGTAATAAATAAATTTTAAGGCATTTTTTAGTTATCGGCCACAGGTGATAAATCGCCATATATTTCTTGTGTTCCTTACATCCTATACTGACATCCTTACACTATTAATAATTTTTAATCATATACCATAATGCAACGGAATTGTTTTGCGTGCCCCTCTAAACAAACTGTAAATACTAAACACTTCATTTTCAATACCGAACATACCATTTTAAACCGAAAGAACATATATCAAGTACATGGCAATCTGAGCATATTTACGCAAAGTAGAGTACGGACAGACAGACAGACAGGCGGATAAACAAACAAAATGTATAAACACTCTTCAACTGGAACGTGTTAAAAAGTAAATTCAGGTCACTTAAATATCTTCATATTGTTAATGATTCTTTAATTTAAAATATATGTTTCATTCTTTAAATTTAAAATAGAGGCTAATTTTCGAAATCAGACAGTCGGACAGAGGGCCAGACAAATCGAATTTATAAACATTTTTCAACTATGTTGTAAAATGTTAAAAATAAAAAAAAATGACTCTATCTGGGACGCACAAAATCAATCCTCATTTTACCCATATTGCTAATTACTTATATCCTCATATCTCTTTTATCAAAACTCCTCCATTTAATTGTTTGACACCTGATCTTTAAGCAAACAAATAAAAAAATTCCATCTGCAGTGGGAACTAAAAAACGTGTAAAGAACACACCAATACCGCATTTCTTAAAAATTATTTTATATAACTTCATACTAAATGAAAAAAAATCCTGAATTAATTTTAACTTAATAAATACACAGTTACATTTTAAAATAATAATACAGTAAAATCACCATAGCGGACACTCCTGAATAGCGGACATTTGTCCGATATCCAACACTTATATATTTATACGATACTAGCAAGCTACGCCCGCTACGCTGGTCAATTTCTTATAACGAACTTTTAATCAAACAAAATATTGACATTTCATAATTCACTTTTATATTTTAACAGAATAATAAGGCTACTACAATTTGTGATTCGTGCTATAGCCAATATACACGCGAGGACACGTCGCCCTTATCATTATCTTTTTACGCATGAAGGTTTTTCTATGGTACTCCATTGTGAAATTTGGTAATTTTTCAAATTCAATATTTGAAAAATGGCATAATCATTAAATTTGAAATTTATATCAAGAAAAATACAATTTTTTAC
The DNA here is from genome assembly GCA_963931845.1 of Maratus michaelseni. Classification (NCBI taxonomy): domain Eukaryota; kingdom Metazoa; phylum Arthropoda; class Arachnida; order Araneae; family Salticidae; genus Maratus; species Maratus michaelseni. The sequence continues at coordinate 74,739,797 of OZ007588.1, forward strand.
CTTTCAAACGCAGTTTGCCTAACAATTTTCTGACAAATACTTTTCGAGCTATTATTTTTTTTCAGTAACTTCAAATGTTTCATTTTCCGAGATTAATCTGTGGCAACAATTAGCGAAAAACCCAGTCGTCAGCAACGCATAGTTTTTTATTAAAGAGGCTGTTGGAGCAGGGATTGTCACCACCAATTTGCCATCATCACTTTTGAAATCGGTTCTGTAGTTCCAAAGATTCCATAGAAATTGTAATTTAGAATGATTTTAGAACGCTTTTCGCTTATTTCACCCTTTTGAATTTCGATTTTTTTTTTAAATTTGTTCTTAAAGAGCATTTACATCTTATAGGTAACTACAATGCCAAATTTCAAATTTCTAGCTCTTTCAGTATAAACAAAATCGCAAATTTAGAACGTTTTCCGCTCCTGCACACCCCTGGGGTTAGTGGCACCGACAAAAAAATATAGCCTATGTTGGAGCAAGGGTTGTCGCTATCAATTTGCCACCATCACTTTTGAAATCGGCTCGGTAGTTCCAGAGATGCCATAGAAATTGTAATTTAGAATGTTTTTAGAACGCTTTTCGCTCATTTCACACTTTTTAAATTTCGATTTTTTTTAATTTTGTTCTTAGAGAGCATTTACATCTTATAAATAACTACAACGCCAAATTTCAAATCGGTTCGATAGTTCTAGAGATTCCATAGAAATTGTAATTTAGAATGTTTTTAGAACGCTTTTCGCTGATTTCACCCTTTTAAATTTCGATTTTTTTTTTTTTTTTTTTTTTTTTAAATTCTTAGAGAGCATTTACATCTTATAAGTAACTACAATGACAAATTTCAAATTCTAGCTCCTTCAGTATGAAAAAAATCGCAATTTTAGAACGTTTTTTACTCCTGCAACCCCCCCCCCCCTTGGGGTTAGTGACACCGACATAAAATATAGCCTATGTTGGAGCAGGGATTGTCACCACCAATTTGCCACCATCACTTTTGAAATCGGTTTCGTAGTTCCACAGATTCCATAGAAATTGTAATTTAGAATGTTTTTAGAACGTTTTTCGCTCATTTCACCCTTTTACATTTCGATTTTTTTTAATTTTGTTTTTAGAGAGCATTTACATCTTATAATTAACTACAATGCCAAATTTCAAATTTCTAGCTCCTTCAGTATAAAAAAGGTCGTAATTTTAGAACGTTTTTCGCTCCTGCACCCCCCCTGGGGTTAGTGACACCGACGTAAAATATAGCCTATGTTGGAGCAGGGGTTGTCACCATAAATTTGCCACCATTACTTTTGAAATTGGTTCGGTAGTTCTAGAGATTCCATAGAAATTGTAATTTAGAATGTTTTTAGAACGCTTTTCACTCATCTCACCCTTTTAAATTTCGAATTTTTTTTTATTTTGTTCTTGAGAGCATTTATATCTTATAAGTAACTACTATGCCAAATTTCAAATTTCTAGCTCCTTCAGTATAAAAAAAAATCGCAATTTTAGAACGTTTTTCGCTCCTGCACCCCCCTGGGGTTAGTCGCACCGACATAAAATATAGCCTATGTTGGAGCAGGGGTTGTCACCATCAATTTGCCGCCATTACTTTTGAAATCGGTTCGGTAGTTCTAGAGATTACATAGAAATTGTAATTTAGAATGTTTTGAGAACGCTTTTCACTCATTTCACCCTTTTAAATTTCGATTTTTTTTTATTTTGTTCTTAGAGAGCATTTATATCTTATAAGTAACTACAATGCCAAATTTCAAATTTCTAGCTCCTGCAGTATAAAAAAAATCGCAATTTTAGAACGTTTTTCGCTCCTGCACGCCACTGAGGTTAGTCGCACCGACGTAAAATATAGCCTATGTTGGAGCAGGGGTTGTCACCATCAATTTGCCACCATCACTTTTGAAATCGGTTCGGTAGTCCCCTACAAACAAACAAACAAACAAACAATCTTTACTCCTTTATAATATTAGTATAGATTACAATCGTATGAAATAATATGCATATGATATTATATACGATATTATATATCGATAGTATAATCGTTGACAATATTATTATCAACCTCTGAATAACGGACACCTCCGGATGGGCAAATTTCACGCTCCCGAGGTTTCCCTTATTTAGAGGTTTTACTGTATAATTCTCTCTCAACGTACGGAAATAGCAGCTATAATGTCACTGAAAACGTTCTGTATATCTTTTCATAGCTGCCAACTTTTACGTTTTTTTGCTACCAATATTTTTGAAAAGTAAAATTTGCCTTCTTTAATCGCAGAAATCTACGATTAAATAAAACATATTATATATATATATAAAATTGTGGTTCGGAAAAAGCGAGAAAGTTGACAGCTCTGACTTTTTGCAAACCCCTTGTAAAGTAAGTAGTTTAAAAATACAGATGTTTCATCATTACATTAATTTTTTCTATTTCTTTCTTTTATATCGCTTTCCTTTGCATGTTACTTATAACTACCTGTTTCCTCGCTTCCACAAATGAATGCTGCCTGATTCCATTGATCGCTTCCATCTGCTCGTTGCTACTTATATCGTTATCATCAAAACCGCTTACTTGCTATTGCCGCACCGTATTACAAATATTTTCCGGTGATATTAATTTCATGCTAATCATTTCATAAAACTAGCATTTTTAAATTGAGGTTGGTGTCATAATATGAAATTCTTAATTTTTTTCTGAACAGAAAAAAAAAAAAAAAAAAAAAAAACTCTTCTACTTTTATTAAAAGTCCCCTTCTCCATTTCTTCATCACAATCCTATCCTAATATTTATCCTAATATACGTAATTATTTTTTCGATATAAATAAATGAATAAATAAAGCCCCTTAATGAAAAGTTTTATTTACACGCCAGAATTATTAGTCAGAAGATTAATAAATACATTTTTTTTTATGTTTGTTTGAAAAGCGTGCTTCCCCTGGTGCGTTAATAAAATCTGCAGATAAAGCAGATTTTTAATGTTTTCAATGGACAACTTCTTTGTAATTTTTCTTCCTCTCCTTCTCATAATGGATATGTCTGTTCTTTTTCCCCATGATCCGGATTCTTTTCTGTCTTATGAAGTTTAATGAAAGTATATATTTTAATTTATTTTTCATTATTACGACGTAATTGCAAGAAAAGCAGGATACATCTTAAATAAAACAGGACATTATATTCACAATTTCAATTAATCGATCGCAGATTAGATTGTATTATTAAGAAAATGTGACAAAATTAAACTAAAATTGACTAAATATACATTTCAGTTAAAAAATCTCCCATAATCGGAGTATCCTATTTTTTATTTATTTTGGTAACCATGTGCTTTATTAAAAAAAAAGTGTAAATAATAGCTACTCTGTCACCAAAATCACTGCTATGTCCATCACAAAATTTTCTTCTACATTATTCTAGTAGATTAATTAAACAGAGATGTTAGGCAACAACAGTTACGGAGTAAAGTGCATTTCTTTGAATTTAACACGAAGTTACAGTGGTCAGAGAATTAATACAAAAACGAAAAATTATGCATCAAGCATAGATTATGAAACACTTTCCAACACATTCAAAATACTGTAACATAAGCACCACAGCTTTACTTACCAATCATACGTAGTATAGGGTGAGTCTTGTAATCGTTTTAAAAATCGAAAAAAAAATTGACGGATTTACAAGTTTCAGACACTAGAGATTCCAAAAAACACATTTTTAGAAAAAATAAATTGTCGTCCGTCTGTGTGTGTGTGTGTCTGTAAACGCTCTATCTCCCGAACAAATTGAGATAGAGACTTGAAATTTGGTATGTACTCAGTATGTAATAATGGGAAGAAGCTTATCGAATTTCAGTAACCTCGATTATCTGGAACTATTTTTTTCGGACTCTCGAAATATTCGTTCTGATAAAAGGTATATAAAAATTTTCGAAATTGTTTATTTTAAGGAGTGAATATAATAGACAGTAAAAAAACATAAATTTTGCATAAAGAATGAAGTCGATCGGGTAATGAGTTGCCAATATATTTGTAATCCTATTTCCCACACTCTTCGATTTTTCATGACCCTGTATTTCATTCAAATTTCAATTCAAAGATATATTTTAATTAGAAATGAGACGCTTAATCCGACGCAGTAACTGTTAGTTAATAGGATTAACATTTTTAGAATTAATAAGGATGTTTATCTTACGCAATTCAGTAATAGAGCATTTAAAGTTTATGACGTTATCAAGCCACAATTTTCTATACCGAATACTACGATATAGAATATTCTTCTCATGAGGCTATATTCGTTTATAAAAAAAAACATTGCTGCGGAACCTCGATATAACATCCGTAAAAACATTATGAAAATTTTGAGTTCTTGGCGATTTATCGCTGGTTGGCGACACAATGAAATAAAAAACAAGTGGGTAAGCGTGATCTATTATCGCTCAAAGGGTTTCGTTTAATATTCCTTTCAAAACACTTTATCCTTTCTTTAATAAATCCAAATAAATTTCATTCAGCAACCGAAAAAAAAATGTCATGTTTTTATAAAGTAAAAATTTACCGGTCTATTTTTTCGTTTTTTTTAATATCTAAATACCCGCTGTTATATTCTGTCTTAATAATCTGTCATGCGGACTAAATGCGATATTTAAAAAAATAATTTCAAAATTAAACATGTTGTACACCTTCAAAATATTAAAATATGCGAATATTTCCATAATCGGATTTTTATCACGATTCAATATGTTTCTCAAACTCATATATTTACTATTCTTTATTACTCATATTCATACTCACATTGTATTATTCTTAAATATTTGAAAAATTCGTTAAACTTCCAATAGGACGTCAGATTCTCTTTTTAATTCTCTATGACGTGATATTAACCTGCTTTGTGTACATAAACATACTCATACTCCTTGTATTATTCATAAATCTTAGAAATTTTCCGCTTTATTACTACTATGACGTCAATCAATTTTATTTCATATTTATCTTTTTTTTCAATTGGTGAAACTTTTTATTTCATTTTCACTTTTCACGTGAAAATCGTCTGATTGAAAATTTATTATTGTAGAAAGAATTTCATGTGGATTTTTAATTTTTGGCATCTGCTATAAAAAAATGTTTAAATTTAATAAGAAAAGGCTGTTAGAATTTAGGTTTTTTATCTATATTTATTAAAATAATACGAATTTTTCAAATTTTAATATTTTCAGCTCTTCACAGCTGATATTCTGATTTATACACAAAGTTTCAACTCTGTAAGTTACATAGTTTTCTAGAATGGCTCTGTGACAGACAGACAACGGAGCGGGAGCAATAGGGTTTCGTGCGATGAACGAAACCGGGGCCTCCGAGATGTCGCTGTGTGTGAAGGACACACAGCGACATCTAGGAGGCCCCGACAAAACCCTAAAAACGATGTTATGATAAATATTCTTTTCAGAAAAACTTTTTCGACTTATTGGATGACTACTGTTATACTGAACTAGTTGAAGTCAGTGCTGTAGTTGGGTGGGAACGCATGGGAACGCCGTTCCCAGAAATATTTGGTTTGTTACTGTAAAAAAAAAAATATATCGCGTACGAGCACAAGCTTTCCCCCCCCCCCCCCTCCAGACTGTGAAAACTATACCCATTTCAATGTCTGAATGCGAAAGAGCATTCAGCTGTATGAATAACATCATGACCGTCACGAATAATTCACTCCTTATTGCAAGAGCCAGTTTTCTTATATTCATAAGCCGTGTAAGGACCTCTCTTAAAAGAATTTTGTCCTGAACCATAGGTGAAATCTTGGTTGCGATCAGGAAGAAGATTATATCAGACGAGACAGCTTGCCGTAAATCAGAGAGAACAGAAAACACCTCGCATTATCGTTCTTTATGGAAACTTCTAGGATAGGTGTGCCAATAAGTTATATATGGATTTATTTCTGTTATTTTAATTAAATTTTGATTCATAATTGAAAATGTTATTATGAGATTGATTAAATATTGCTTTTAGATGAATGTTATACAAATACAATACTATAAAAACTAGAATATAATAATTATAACTGCTAATTAAAAAAAGTCGGCTTTTAGCTAAATGTTTTAAATTGGCTTTTGGCTTAGCAAAAATCCGATAGCATCAACATCTATCCTATGAAAAGGTGAGTTCCCACAAATATTTTTTTCCAACTACAGCACTGAGTAAGTATAACCTAAATAAATACACTTTTATAACTATGGTTTTGTCATATATATTTATATGTATATAAAAAGAAAATTAACGATCGTATTCTACGGTTTAGAACACAGTTTAAATTGAATAAAAAACTTCAAATTAAAAATTAATGATTACGAATAAATCTTGTGTGGATAAATATACACTAAAAACATCAACGTTTAACACACAATATCATAGTACAATGGACAGACGTACGTTTCGTGAGTAACTTGGACTCACATCCTCAGTGTCAATAAAATAAAATTAAACATTATTGTATCCCCCCAAAAACATGAAATTGAATCGAGAAACCCAAATGAAAACAACAACACACCGAGAATCTCATCACGCATGAGCCACCAATCAGATTAAGCCGGAAGTGATTCACCATGACACAGTAACTCAACCCAGAAAGGTGAGATGTAAAGTACGCTTGAAAAATCATTGACCAGGGAATTACCAAATTTATGAATATTAACTGCCTCAAAGAAGTCTAAATCTAATGGAGTGTTACATTTCTTAATAATAGTGGCTGAATCAAAGTTAAAATTATGTCCCTCGCTCCAACAGTGACAAGCAATAGAGGATTTTTGTAATTCTTTTTTCTTAATATAATTTCTGTGTTCATTGAATCTGAAACGGAGTTGCCGTTTAGTCTGTCCTATATAGGACAAACAACATTGACATTGGATATTGTAAATGCCCCAAAAGTTTTGATGTGAAATTTTATCCTTTAACTGTGAAAAATTTAGTTTATTAACTGGCTTAAAAACAACCTTAAAATCATACTGTCTTAAAATATTAGCTATTGCTATTGTAAAATGGCAAAATAATGAGGTTAGAAAAAAATACTGGAACAACAGAAGAATCAGGATTACTAATACCTTTATTAAGGTCCAAGAGTGCTTCTTTTGCACTCTTGAACCCGTCTATTTCATCCATTGATAATATCTTAACTATTCTAAACTAAATAGATCATGTTATCCAATTTACATATGAAGTTGAAGATGAAAATAAATTATATTTTCTTGATGTGTTAGTTACTCGTCAGCCTAATACATTTGATACCTGTGTATACCGTAAACCCTTTGCAGTCTCACTCCCCCCTCATTTTAATTCGTGTCACCCCCCTTTTCAGAAAGTCTCGGCTTTTCATTTCTTTATTAATAGAGCAATTTCCATTTGTTCTGATAATGATTCCCTTGTTACAGAATTGAATTATATTAGATCAGTTGCTATTAATCGTGGTTTTAGTTTGTCTTATATCAACCACTTAATTTTTCGTTGTCTAAATAAAGGTATTAGTAATCCTGATTCTTCTGTTGTTCCAGTATCTTTTTCTAACCTCATTAGTTTGCCATTTTACAATAGCAATAGCTAATATTTTAAGACAGTATGATTTTAAGGTTGTTTTTAAGCCAGTTAATAAACTATTTTTCACAGTTAAAGGATAAAATTTCACATCAAAACTTTTGGGGCATTTACAATATTCCATGTCAGTGTGGTTTGTCCTATATAGGACAGACTAAACAACAACTCCGTTTCAGACTCAATAAACACAGAAATTATATTAAGAAAAAAGAATTACAAAAATCCTCTATTGCTTGTCACTGTTGGAGTGAGGGACATAATTTTAATTTTGATTCAGCCACTATTATTAAGAAATGTAACACTCCATTAGATTTAGACTTCTTTGAGGCAGTTTATATTCATAAATTTGGTAACTCCCTGGTCAATGATTTTTCAAGCGTACCTTACATCTCACCTTTCTGGGTTGAGTTACTGTGTCATGGTGAATCACTTCCGGCTTAATCTGATTGGTGGCGCATGCGCGATGAGATTCTCGGTGTGTGGTTGTTTTCATTTGGGTTTCTCGATTCAATTTCATGTCTTTGGGGGGATACAATAATGTTTAATTTTATTTTATTGACACTGAGGATGTGAGTCCAAGTTACTCACGAAACGTACGTCTATCCATTGTACTATGATATTGTGTGTTAAACGTTGGTGTTTTTAGTGTATAAAAATTAATGTCCAATTCTGAGCATTGTCAATTTGACTTCGATATTGTTAGTGTCGGAGACAACAAGAGAAAAGTATCAAGCACGGAAAAGTATCGTAGTGTTAAAATACACTTAAAACTTATCGTATTCTGCCGACGAAACCATGTAAATGAGAAATATGCAACTTATATATATATTATATAAGCTTATAGAAAAAATAATAAACTATTTAATCATTAAAGTTAAAATTCATAAAGTACTACGCTTTTTTAACGAAGATTTTTCAAATGCATTAAAATCGCATGCATTTGGCGAGGAAAAGGTGTTGCTCGCCAAATCGCGTCTTTTTGCGCCAAATACTCGAAAGTTATTTATTTTTTTGCAGATTTTCTACTGGGATTCCTCAGCTAAAATTCACTGATATTTTATTACGTACATGAGTAGTTCCATTAGCATTTTTTTTTTCAAAATATTCTGAGTATGCGCTCATTAGGAGACCATCCTTGTAAGTAAACAATCTGAAAACCCAATTTCAGGAATTACCATCAATAGACGGAAAAATATCCGAATTATTTTGTGCAGCCCTGTATATTGCACTGGAGATCTTTTTTGCTGCTCTGTATATCATCTATAGAATTTATTTACACCATGTAGTAGCCAAAAAATTAGTTACATTTAAAAACCCGTACCACAACTTAAAACGTAATACTTGCAGCAATTATTGTTCTTAGACAATATTGTAACCGAATTCTTTTGTGTGTCCCTGTAAGTGAACGATGAATGCTATGCCCACCCTATTCTATAGTAAGCCTCTTGTAGTGCACCTCAGTGATATATATCAATTGCAACATGTTTGAAATAGGGTAGCATCATTAAAATACATCTCAAAAGATTTTTCCCCATAGACTGTAATGTAACGGAATTTTTTGGGTGTCCCTGTAAATGAAGTATAAACGCTACATGCTTCATTTTCAATCAACGCTACATACAACGCTACATGCTTCATTTTCAATCAACGCTACATACAACGCTACATACAACGCTACATGCTTCATTTTCTTCAGTAGCTGAATGTGGAGGCTGATGAAATACCAGATGCCGAGATATAGCTATCACGAAACTAGGGAAAAACACAGTATATAGCAGCGCCAACTGTTGAGCGATATACGCCAAAATTTAATTAGCACCAATTTATGTTAAAATCTAACAGAATCTGAGGTTTCGTGAAATTCCGCGCATTAGTTCTTGAGATAGAGTGGCCACAAAATGTATGTCCCACACAGATAGACAGGAATTTTTCAAAAATAGTCATATCATATGCAGTACATCTTAAAATGTGTAAATGTTAGATTCTGTTAGATTTCTGTTAGATTTTAACATAAATTGGTGCTAATTAAATTTTGGCGTATATCGCTCAACAGTTGGCACTAGTTTCGTGATAGCTATATCTCGGCATCTAGAAAATACCATAAAAAAAGGGAAGTCAAAAACCTTCCCGATTTCAATACTTTTCGTATGTATA